>CM062808.1:598167864-598767864 GCA_031772625.1 Pinus tabuliformis | reverse complement strand
GGCGCGAAAATATTGTAGCAGATGTGTTATCTCGCCAATTTGAGGTGGAAAGTACCCTGCTCTCAATTTCCCTTCCCATTCCAAAATGGATTGAAGAGGCTCGCAAGGAATGGTTTTCACATCCTTGGCTCTCCCAACTCATTAATAAATTGCAGGCGGATCCAAATTCCACAGCGAGCTACTCATGGCAGGATGAGATTCTTCACTACAAGGATAGAGTTGTAATATCACCAACATCCACCCTCAAAAGCCACATTTTGGAGGAATTGCACTAATCTCCCACTGCAGGACATTCAGGCTTTTAGAAGACGTATGATCACACTCGAAGATCATTTTTTTGGATAGGCATGCAAAAGGACATTCTTACTTTTGTAGCTGAATGTGACGTCTGTCAGCGTCACAAAGGAGAAACAGTCAAATCCCCAGGCACATTACAGCCATTACCCATCCTGGCCTCAATCTGGATGGAGGTTTCTATGGATTTCATTACGGGTCTTCCAAATTCAGGAAACAAGTCAGTCATCATGGTGGTTGTGGACAGACTTTCTAAGTATGCTCATTTTTGCACCCTACCCCACCCTTTTACACCGACTTTGGTTGGTCAATATTTCATGGTTCAGATCTTCAAATTGCATGGCGTGCCCACTTCCGTTGTGTCTGATCGTGACCCGCTCTTCACTAGTAACTTTTGGCAGGAACTCTTCCGGCTACAAGGTACCCAACTACAACTTAATACTTCCTATCATCCACAAACTGATGGTCAAACTGAAGCAGTCAACTAATGTCTAGAAACCTACCTTAGGTGTTTCACTTCAGAAAAGCAACATCTCTGGGTACAGTGGTTACCTCTAGCTGAATGGTGGTATAACGCCAACTATCATGCCACCACCAAAATGACTCCATATGAAGCAGTTTATGGTCAAATCCCTCCTTCCCCTACTTCTTATATCAAGGGATGCTCGAAGGTACAAGCAGTGGATCAACTCCTACAGAACACACAACCATGCTGGACCACCTTAGAGAGAATCTTCATCAAGCTCAAAACTGCATGAAGCAACAGGTAGATCAACATCGCTCAGAACGCCAATTTCAAGAAGGGGATCATGTATTTTTGAGGTTGCAACCATATAAGCAAACATCACTCAAAGACAACGGGTGTCAGAAACTATCTCCAAAATTCTATGGACCGTATAAAGTACTTCAGTGCATTGGAGAAGTTGCCTACAAGCTAGCTTTGCCACCCACTGCAAAAATCCATCCATTTTTCCATGTCTCATGCCTCAAGAAAGTGATTGGGAACAATTGCAGAATTCAAACCAGTCTACCTGAACTGGATGAAGAAGGGTCAATCTGGCTCCAACCTGAACAGGTTCTTGACACACGAGAACGGCACCTGCGTGGCCGCATGATCAAGGAAGTCCTCGTCAAGTGGAAAGACACCTCTCCAGAAGATGCAACCTAAGAACCAACCACTATTCTTCAGCAGTTTCCGTAACTTCGGCCTTGAGGACAAGGATATTCTTATGGGGGAGGGCATGTTAGGGTCCCACCGTAACCCCCTTATTTATGTAATAGGATCGAGTCATAGTTATAGTTAAGTAAAGAGTCAACAAAGCCCATATTAATAATTGTAAGTGGTTAACCCGCATTTAATGAAGGGACCACAGTTGCAAATGGGCCATGGTATTAGACAGATGGCATGAATAAGAACCATGGTATTGCCCCATGGTATTACATGTATGAATCCTATATAAAGGATAGAGACTCCCCTCAAGGAGCATCATGTCTTATTTTGTAATTGAGCTTAGCTCTATTGGAGGTTGCCCCCTCAAAGAGGCAAGTGAACATTGCTCTCTGAATAATAAAATACTTGTTGTTATTTCTCATTGTTCTATGTTCTGGGTATATTTCTTTGCATATTTGGTATTTTGGTATTGTCTTGCAAGTTAAGAGCATAATAACGAGCTTACTATTTGCATGAGATAAATTGTCCATGTTGCAATCTGCAATGTTAAAACGAGTTGTTAGTCCAAAGGAGCATGCATATGGGCTAAACTAAGCACTTCAAAAGATGATGAATGAGGAGCATACCCACTGAGAGTATTTGGGAGGTACACAAACAATTGCTTCCCTTGCCTATAATGACATATGAATAATAGAATGTCGCATTTACTCATTCATCAGCATTATGCACTATTTTCTTATTTGTCGACATTATGCATATCAGGCAATGATTTAATCAACTCAATCACACAAGAATCAACCATATTAAACAATAAAGATTACCCCAAAAACCCAAACGGGGTAACTTGCAAAGATGACAACCTTCAATACATCTTGAACTTGCTTTATATGCTTTGTACCAAGTGTATGAAGACATCAGCAACAATTTTTTTGTGCTATTCCAATCATGTTGCTTCAAGCTATGTGTGGAGCTATCCACCCAATGCGAATTCCATACATGGCCATTTAAATGTATTCTTCAATCCATGCATGTAGATATAAGTTTGGTCTTTGCACTCTTCATATACACCCTCAAAATTATCCTGTATAATTTGTGGATTGCTGCACCCATTAGCTTTTGTGTGTGATTTAAATTTTGTCTTTGCACTCTTCATATACACCCTCAAAATTATGATGTATAATCTGTGGATTGCTGCATCCATTAGCTTTTGCGTGTGATTTCAATTTTTCAATTTTGGAAGGTGCCTAGTATGATTTGTCATTTTGTAGGTGCAGGAGGATAGGGAAAAGGCTATCAAGAGCACGAGTCCAGAGACCAAAGTTGCTTTTTAAAACATGAGGTTTTACAAATTTTATCCTATCCAGACTCCAAACACTCTAGATATTTCCAAAGTGAAGGTACTCCTCTGTGTGTGTTCGCTCTAGGACTTGCTATGTTTGAATTGTAGTTGTTTGGAATTTTTGAATTCTTTTGTACTCACCCCTGTTACATATAATCCTTTGTGTCTGTTTCTTCTAGGATTTGTCATGTTTGTAGTGTAGTTGTTGGAATTTTTTGAATTCTTTTGTAAGTACTATTTTATTATTGCAGGTTCCCTTTATTAATAGATATTATGGAAAAGCCCATGAGGTCTTGTAAGGCACCAAGGAAAGCTCTTATAGGAACGGTCAAATTCTCAATATTGTATTTTGCCAAAAAATATAATTTGTTTCTCCGTTTGAGCATATACATATGGGCTAAACCAAGCACCTCACAACGTGATGAATGACATACGTTCCCACTGACATTATTTGAGAGTAAGCCTAACATTTGCTTGCCTTATCTACAATGGCAGATAGATTTTGTACTATAGGTATTATAGTTCTTGTACTTAATAATAAAATGTAAAATTTTCTCAAAAATGAGCATCATGCAATCAATTTGTATAGTAGCATTCAATATTAACATCCAATGAGCTTACTGTTTTCATGAGATAAATTGTCCATGCTGTAATCTGCAACATTAAAATGATTTGTTAGTCTGAAGGAGCATGCATATGGGCTAAACTAGGCACTTCAAAAGCTGATGAATGAGGAGCATACCCACTGAGAGTATTTGGGAGGTAGACAGACAATTTCTTCCCTTGTGTGTAATGACAAATGCATAGTGAAATGCCGCATTTACTCATTCGTCAGCATTATGCATTATGTTCTTATTCGGCAACATTATCCATAGCAGGCAATGATTTAATTAACTCAATCACACAAGAATCAACCATATAAAACAATAAATACCACCCCAGAAACTCAAATGGGGAAAACTGCAAAGATGACAACCTTCGATACATCTTGAAATTGCTTTATATGCTTTGTACTAAGTGTATGAAGACACATACAACAATTTTTTGTGCTATTCCAATCATGTTGCTTCAAGCTACATGTGGGGCTATCCACCCAATTGTGAATGCTATACATGGCCATTTAAATGTATTCTTCAATCCATGTTTGTATATATAAGTTTGGTCTTCTATATGTATATTTACTTCATTCATTGTCTCAAGAATTGACAAAAACGCGTATGTATATATTTAATTATGTTTGGTTTGCACACCATTTTGAAACCACTCTATTTATAAATAGATCGTATCTACAATCACCCCTTTAAGATATATCATTATGTCAATTACTTACATCCTTCATCACAAGAGGGTTTTCTGGTCCTGCACCGAGCCAATGGGGAGGGTTGTATGCTATTCAAAGGCTTCCTACAACAACAAATCAGGGTAATCAGTTACCTCTAGTTCAGGGAAGTGAATACCAATGTGAGAACGGGCAAAACCTAGTTCAATATGGTAGAGTGTGCCATTTCCAGAGCTTACACCCATGAATCTGCTCTTTGATTTCTCTCGTGTTACGCTCAAAAGACACTAGGCACTGTATCCAGTGCCAAAGGAGATTTCAGGTGTACAGAATAATATAACATTTTACTGCTTCACATTTGGGAACTCTGACTCTCTGCCCATGTATCTGAATATCATTGGAAATTACCACCAGCAGAATCTGTGGATAGAATCTGATCTCCAGAACTCACGCATTGGATTTGCCAGGGTGGTCTGCAACATCAATTGATCAACTAAATATTGTTTAGCACTCATGGTCACATTTCATAGGAAAATGGCGGAATGTTGATGCTTCTTTTGTTGAATGTTTATCATGAAACAACACTATATCGGATACCAAGGTTCTTTGCACTCTTCATATACACCCTCAAAATTATCCTGTATAATCTATAGGTTGCTACATCCATTAACTTTTGTGTGTGATTTAAATTTGGTCTTTGCACTCTTCATATACACCCTCAAAATTATCCTGTATAATCTGTGGATTACTACATCCATTAGATTTTGTGTGTGATTTAATTTTTTCGATTTTGGCAAGTGCCTAGTAAGCTTTGTCATTCTGTAGGTGCGGGAGGCTAGGAAAAATTCTATCGAGAGCACGAGTCCAGAGACCAAAGCTTCTTTTGAGAACATAAGGTTTTACAAATTTTGTCTTGTCGAGACTCCAAACACTCTAGATATTTCCAAAGTGAAGGTACTCCTCTATGTGTGTTCGTTCTATGACTTTCTATGTTTGAATTCTAGTTTTTTGGACCTTTTGAATTCTTTTGTACTCACCCCTGTTACATATAATCCTCTGTGTGTGTCTCTTCTAGGATTTGTCATGTTTGTAGTGTAGTTGTTGGAATTTTTTGAATTTTTTTGTAAGTACTAATTTTATTACTGCAGGTTCCCTTTATTAATAGATATTATGGAATAACCCATGAGGTATTATAAGGAACAGAGAAAGTTGCTTATAGGAATGGTCAAATTGTCAATATTGTATTTTGCCAAAAAATATAATTTGTTGCTCCGTTTGAGAATATACATATGGGATAAACAAAGCACCTCACAACCTGATGAATGACATACATGTCCACGGACAATATTTGAGAGCAAGCCTAATCTTTTCTTGCCTTATTTGCAGTGGCAGATAGATTTTGTACCAAAGGTATTATAGTTCGTGTACTTAATAATAAAATGCAACATTTTCTCAGAAATGTGCATTGTGCAATCAATTTGTATAGTAGCATTGAATATTATCATCTAACGAGCTTACTGGTTTGCATGAGATAAATTGTCCATGTTGCAATCTGCAATGTTAAAATGATTTTTTAGTCCAAAGGAGCATGCATATGGGTTAAAATAAGAACTTAAAAATTTGATGAATGAGGATCATACCCACTGAGAGTATTTGGGAGGTAGACAGACAATTGCTTCCCTATAATAAAATGTACATTTACTCATTCGTCAACATTATGCATTATGTTCTTATTCATCGGCATTATCCATAGCAGGTAATGATTTAATCAACTCAATCACAAAAGAATCAACCATATTAAACAATAAATATTACCCTAGAGACCCAAATGGGCAACCTGCAAAGATGACAACCTTTGATACATCTTGAACTTGCTTTAGTATGAATACACTTACAACAATTTTTTGTGCTATTCCAATCATGTTGCTTCAAGCTACATGTGGGGCTATCCACCGAACGTGAATGCTATGCATGGCCATTTAAATTTATTCTTCAATCCATGCATGTATATATAAGTTTGGTCTTCTATATGTATATTTACTTCATTCATTGTCTCAAGAATTGACAAAAACTCGTATGCATATATTTAGTTAAGTTTGGTTGGCACACTATTTTGAAACCACTCTATATATAAATAGATGGTATATACAATGACCCCTTTAAGATATCACCATAGAAGTACTACATCTTATTTTATAGGTTTGGTTTCACTGTTAAGACTGGATTTAGTTTTATAACTTACTTTGTTGTAATTATTGGCTTTGGCTATGAAGGAATCTAATATGAATGTCAAGATCATTGATGTCTCATACAAAAACATAAGGGGAACCTCAATAACACTGGAGGCCATTAATTTAAGTTGCAGTAAAAGTTTTCCTTGTGAAGCTATCAAATTGGAGAATGTGAATTTGAGCAAGATGGAAATCATCATTGCTGCAATAATTGGCATTGGAGATACTACAGGTCATCTCTTTGAAGCACTGTTTTGATTTCATCTCAAACTAGGCTTAATTTTTTTTCAACATTGCAACTTTTTGGGTGTATATCAAGTTGAATCTTGTTTTGATTTCAGTCTCCCCACACATAAAGAAGATTTAGATTTAATTTTATTTATGGAAGCTTTTCGATTCACATGATTTGAGATTTTAGATCATTTAGATGGGTTTTGCTACTGTAGTAATCCATGGTTTATATGTAGCTAAATATGATCAGGCTTGAAGGAGAGACGTCAATCATCATTGCTGCAACCATTAGCATTGGAGAGACAATAGGTCATCTCTTTGCAGCACATGGTTCCCAACAGCTGAGAGAAGATGTGAAAATCACAGAGTTGGGAAACAAATTTGAGTTCATCGATTGCAATGTGAGGAATGAAGAGCATGTGGCAACCCCAATGAACAAGGGAAGTGGATTTCTTCCACCACAACCCGGACCATTCATATGCGTGGGTGTCAACTAACATCCTTGGATTTGGGAGAAAATTGTTGGAGTTTTCACCTCCCTCATACCGTTCTTTAAACACTCTGGATGTGGCTCATCTCCCCAAACATAAAGAAATTTAGTTTTAATTTTAGTTATGGAAGCATTTGGATTCACATGATTTGACATTTTAGATAATTTATATGGGTTTTACTACTGTAGTAATCCATGGTTTATATGTAGCTAAATATGATTAGGCTTGAAGGCAACATGGCAATCATCATTGCTGCAACCATTGGCATTGTCAAGTTAGCCTTGGCACCTTAAAATTTGAAAAAATAACTATGTTTGTTGCATTTTTAAAGAAAGAAATGGAAATAGTAGATAATGGTAAATGTTAATCATCTTTTAGTTTTGGCCACAACGTTTTCTGAGTTAATACATGGTTTTTTGATATAATATTGGTGTTGGATTTGACTTAATCCAAATAAAGAAGTATTTTCAATGATTATATTTTCCAAAAACCACATAGTAAATAAATATACATAATAGATGAATATATCTTTTAATTTAGTGATTATATTTTCCAACAATGGCACTCAAAACCACATAGTAAATAAATATATATAATAGAGGAATATATGTTTTTCTTATGAGTATTATGTATTTTGAGTATTGATTGGCCTATATTGGTCAATTTTAATGGACTACTCTTCTTAGAACTCAACATATACAAAATGCTCACAGTTAACTCATGGGATATAGATGCAACTGTCCAATAAATGTGAAAAGCATCATTTATAAAGTTGTGATGCGATTTTAAATGTGGAAATACAACCATCATATTTTTCATGATGTTATTTTTTATTTATTTACCTCATCCATTATAATCTACTATTTGTAATTTTTTATTGAAAATTAAAAAACGTCTTAGAAGATCAAGAGCCAATCTTTATTATAAGCATTATACTATCTATAAATTTGAGATAATGTAAATCATTTAGCTTTATCTTCCACTTTTGCATGATTTTTTTTTATTAATTCTTATTTTCAATCACCATTTACTTTTATGCCTTACGACATTTCCTTTGCAACATCTGGTACAAATTCTAATATATATATATCCGTAGGGCTCGGTATATGACTATATATATAAAGGCTCTGAAATATAGTATATGACATATATATATATATATATATATATATATATATATATATATATATATATATATATATATATATATATGGCATATCATTGCATGTTAACCATGTAATGCCTATATGTTTTAAAAAATAAATATCAATCCTTGTAGAGTGCGCAAGTCATTGGGACAGATACTGTATTATGTATGATTACAAAACATTTTACATGGGATATATTACATACCATATATACGCTTTATTAAAGTTTATATGTAAGGTCCCACTCGAGATACTATGTAAGTCCGAAGGTCGAATATGAGGTGGTATTGGAAATTATATTTGTTTCTATATATATGCTGAAGGTGCTATAAGGTTATGAGATCTAACGGACCATAAGCTAACAGCAATGGGCAACGATTTACACAATCATAGTTTCTTTAATATATTCGAAGCACACCATATACATCGAATATATTATATATATTATAAACAATACATATACATGTGCATGAGTGCCTCTCTAAGAACGCAATGAAAACCCGTCATTTATAGTTGGAATTAAATGAATCGAGAAATTCCAGATGACATCTTGAGTGTTGACTCTGACTATGACCCATAAGGTAAAAGGCTGGCTATAATTTGTTAACTATGATAGTGAATCATAAGGCATCATGTAGGTTGACAAAACATACTATGGAGGAGATAATATGCTTCCGAGTGGGACGACCGTTGTCCCGAGTGGTTAGGGATGGCCGTTTATAGCCTCCCCATCTGGGTTCGACTCACAGTGTATGTATCGTTGCTCTGTAGCTCCGTATCCAATTTCGCTTCGCAGCTCTGGCTGTTGTATCTACTCGCTTTGGCGAATATATGTTAAATGTTGCTTCGCAGCTCCGACTGTTGTATCTGCTCGCTTTGGCGAATATATGTGTAAATGTTACTTCTTCAGCGGGATGCTCTTCCCCCTGAAAAGAATGCTTCCGGGTCGGGTGCAACCGCGATAGCGGACCCCATTGGCGATGCCAAAAGGAAACCATCTCTGCTTTCCATCAATTTGGATGGGAAATTCTTAGCCATCAATGAAAGGGGTGAAACTGAGAGGCAGAACTATGATAGTGAAACCCATTGCTGGTGATGTCAGGGGCACCCACTCCCCTTGCTATTAATCCTAGCCATCCATCCTCCATTCATTTAACATCGTTGATTTGTTAGAGGAGGAACCCATACTTAAAGTGGGCAGTGCGAGCCATGTGTTGCAGGACCGAGTCGAAGCTACTTGTGAGCCATACGCACCTAGGGAGCCCATCTGGCTTTGCAAAATAAATATACAGCATATACGATGGTTTAATTGATAGGTGTGTAATTCCTTTTAACGCTTGAAAACTTATTATATATATATATATATATATATATATATATATATATATACCTCGTATTGTTATATTTATCTCCTTGTTCATAACTGTATGAGACCAGACTTTATTACACTACCTTGAAGTTGATATCCTCGTAATCGTTTATTTCATTTGCAGGTCATGGATTTATAAGTGTGGTTGTATGAGTTATGGATGTAGGGTACATATATAATTATGTTGTAAGGTGTTTCTCTAGAAGAATTTCTCTCTCGCTTATTTGTTATCATTTTGTGATGTTAGATTATATGTTAGATGATTGGAGGATGTTCAACCATTCGATCAAGCGAAGGTAGTTGGAAAAAAGGGTTATTAAACCCTAACCCCCTTACAACCCTTCATTTGAATGGTTGAGGATATTTGAAATAGTTGCAATCGATCGAGGTTTCTCGCGGGTTTCTAACATCATTCGAACGCCAAAGGTTTTTGTAGCAGGCGTTGGTGTGCTACAGAGCAGGAACTCTATTCAACATTCTCGGGTTGGGTAAGAATCAATATTTCTTTGGAATCCATTTATTTGACCTTTATGAATAATTTCATTGTGTCTCTGAAAGCCAATATTGTTGAGTTTGTAATCCATTACATGCATGTAAGGTTCCAATTTTTAATGGATTTTCCCAGGTTTGGTCTATATGAAATCCTGATTTTTTGAGAAGAGTACAAAAACTGAAAATGGTATGCTTGAATGTTTATGGTCGTCAAACATGGACTAATTTTTAATATCATTTTGAGGCTATGAGAAGGAAAATTTTACTTTTCTTTTGATATAAGGTATCTGAGAACTCTACAAAACTGGGGGTTTCTAATGATTGAAACAATACAACGAACATTGGTTCTTAATTATTGAATGAATAATTGGGGTTTTCTTCTATACATACGGAGTTGATGAAATAAAGGTTTGCTAAGTTGATTCTTTGAGAAGATATGTCTGGTGGAGGCAAGGATGTATCTTCAGCCCTAGTTTTGTCCAATTCCATAACCAATCTGTCATGTATATATATCGAGGAATAATAAAAATTTAATAATTGCATGGTGTCTCTGAAATCCAATTTTGTTGAGTTTGTAATCATTGTGTGGATGTAAGGTTCTAATTTTTAATGGAATTGCCTATGTTTGGTCTATATGAAACCCTGAATTTATGAGAATAGTACAGAAACTGAAAATGGTATGCTTGAATATTGATGGTCCTCAAACAAGGGCTAATTTTTAAGATCATTTTGAGGCTATGAGAAGGGATATTTTACTTTTCTTTTGATATAAGGAATCTGAGAACTCTGCAAAATTGGGTATTTCTGATGATTAAAAAAATATAGCAAACACTGGTTCTTAATTATTGAATGAATAATTAGTGTTTCCTTGTGCATATATGGATTTGATGAAGGAAAGGTTTGCCAAGTTGCTTCTTGGAGAAGATATGTCTAGTGGAGGCAAGGGTGTCTCTTCGACCCTTGCTTTTTCTAATGCCATAACCAATCTGTGAGGTATATATATCTAGGTATTGTTGAGAATAGCAACAAGAAATGCTAAAAATAGCATTGCTATAGATAGCATTTCATGATATATTCCAATTTTAATTTGTCCTTGAATTAAAATTCGAATTTAGTCTCACTAGCTATTTGAAGAATAATTAATTAATTCATCTTGAGTTAATTAGTTGGAAAAATTCAAACATGAAGTCTTTGTGAAGACATGCAACATTTATCCCTTTGATTGAAGAACTTATCCCTTAATAAAGGAGATAAGGATGAGTTGTATTTGAGTTGTAATTAGTTAGCTTAGTTAACTGAGTTAAGTCCAGTTAAATTAGTTCCAAACAATTGGAGGAACTAATTGTGAGTTCAGTCAGTTAATGCATGCAACTAGTGTTCTCCATATAACTGAATATTATTTCATAAATAACTCATGCACGTGAGTTCAGACAAAGACCCAGTTGAGATTAAAGGCATGGACAATGTATTATCAGTTGCTAGAATATTCGCATGTGAATATCTCTTTCATGCAGAAGGAATTCATTCCTTGAGGATTGCGCAGTTACTACAGAGGTCTGAGTAGTGTGTGAGGTGAGAATCACATAGGTTACAGTTGGAGGACCTAGGAGAAACTGCACAAGGAAATAGGAGGCTTGGAGGACAGAGGAGAAGGCATATGTGTTGTCTATTCTGTCTACGAGCAGTAGTGAGAGATTGTACTGAGAGCTGGATAGCTTGAGAGCTAAAGCTTTGTGTAGTCCTGAGATATTTCCACTTGTATGATAATACAGATAGTAGGGTTTTTGGCTGAGGCTTTCCCCATAGTATTCTTTTGTGTTTCATGTGTGATTGAATCTTCTTCTTTGTTAGATGTGTTGTGTTTGATCTAGCTCAAAATCGATTAAGCTTCCGCAAGTTTGATTGTAGAAGTGGACTAAGTATTTTTCTTTAGTACATTGCATAATCAGTTTAATCTACAGTGAGAATTTCTACATTGTATCAGAGCAAAGGTGATCAAAGTTGAGAACAGTATACAAAGAAGGGAGAAGTTCGAAGTTCGAAGTTCTTGATTGTAGGTACAAAATCGATTTCTTATCACATCTCAAACTTCACCAATGGCGTTCAATGGCTTGAGACTCAAGTATGCCCTGGATGGCAGCTCGAATTACATAACATGGAAGGATCGCATGGAAGCGGTATTAGAGGACAATGGTTTGAAGGACTTCACTGATCAAGAAGTCTTGAAGCCAGCAACAGCTAATGCCCAAGAATTGGCGGAATGGAAGAAATGTGTGGCGAGAGCGAGGAGGATTCTTCTGGATGGAGTTCGAGACCATATTGTCTCAAGTCTCCATGGGAAGGAGACTCCATTTTCAATGTGGAAGACATTGAAGGACCTATATCAGAACAACAACAACTAGAGGAAACTGGCACTGAAGGACAAGCTTCAAAAAATCAAGTGTGAAAAGGGCGACACGATCTCTACATATCTGAACAAGCTCACCACCTGTAGAGATGAGCTTGGAAGTGTAGGAATCATGACAGCTGATGATGATATGGTGAGTCTTGCTCTCCTCGGTATTCCTACAAGTTGGCATAGCTACCAAGACTCAGTGAATGGAAGAGAGAAACTGCCAGATTGGGAACGACTGTGGTCAGATTTGATGCGGGAGGAGATCAAAAGAAGCACCATAGATGGTTCTTCATCTAAGAATGATGATGAAGAAAATCCAGCCTTAGCAAGTAAGGTGCGGAAAGGGAAAGGGAAGGCTTCCTATTCCAAATCGAGTTCTTCCCATGGTGGGAAGAAGATTGAAAAATCTAAAGTGAGATGCTTTAATTGTCATGAGGTGGGCCATTATGCAACTAATTTTCCATTGAAGAAATCCAAGAAGGGATCCTCGAAAGGATCAAATGGTGAGGCACTGGCCTCACAGTTCGAATTGGATTTTACCCTCATCACATGCATGGTTTCATCGATGGTGGGTTGTGTTTGGTACCTAGACAGTGGAGCCTCATTCCACATGACCGGTGATAAGAGTTTATTTAGTACCTTGGAGGAGAAAGGCCTCCATATGCGCATGGAGATGGCCGATGATGGAAAGTATTGTGTTTCAAGTGAAGGTACGGTTGTGTTTCAGAGGGAGCATGGAGCTCCTCTCACCCTTACTGATGTAAAGTATGTGCCTGGACTGAAGAAAAACTTGGCATTGGTTGCGATGTTGGAAGACAAAGGCTATGATATAGTCTTCAGTAAAGGAAAGGCATTCTTGAGACACATAGCCACGGGTCAGACCAAGAGGATTATGATTCGAGTGAAGAATCTCTACAAGCTGGAGGTAGATGACTATGCTGCATTGAGTGTCCAAAGAAAAATTGGTGCAAAGCCAAGATATTGTCGAGTTATGGCATAGATGGTTGGGCCACTTGCATCATGGGGCCTTGAAGATAATGCAACGAATTTCTACCTGAATTCTCAAAGGTAAACTTGAGCAAGTGGACACATGCAAAGGTTGTACCTTGGGTAAGTATGCAAAATATCCCTTTCATGATCGAGATAGTTGAGCTGAAGCAATCTTGGAGCGAGTTCATACAGATGTGTGTGGACCATTCTCGACAACCTCCACCGCTAAACAAAGGTATTATGTGATTTTCATTGATGATTTTTTTCGTAAATGCTAGATTTATTTCATGCAGAATAAGGATCAAACCTTCTAAAGGTTTTGTGAGTTCAAAGCCTTGGTTGAGAAAGAATCAGGAAAGAAGATTAGGGCCTTGCGAAGCGACAATGGTGGAGAGTATGTCTCTCAAGAGTTTAAGGACTTCTGTGTAGCAGAAGGAATTAAACGGGAGTTGACGGCACCTCATAACCCACAGCAAAATGGGGTGGCCGAGAGGAAGAACAAAACAATTATGGGGGCATCTCGGGTGATGCTACATGACCAAGGCCTACCACTTCATTTGTCGGCTAAGGCATGCAACACAACAGTTTACTTGCAGAATAGAAGCCCACATCGCATACTTGGGATGAAGAAACCAGAGGAAGCTTTCTCTGGGAGGAGACCAGATGTGGGTCACTTCAGGATCTTTGGCTCATCGGTTTATTTCCATGTGACCAAGGATGCCCGGAAGAAGCTAGAGTTGACAACAAAGTTGGGGATACTTGTGGGGTACATTAATACTCCCCACAACTATTGGGTGTTTTTGCCTACTAGTCAGAGGATAGTGGTTCGCAGAGATCTTAAGTTTGATGAGCTAAAGGCCATGCAAGTTTCTCTTGAGAGGGAGCTCAAGTTGTAGACAGAGGAGTAACTTTTGGTTCCCAAGGAGGAGGAGCCTCAGACTGATGCGAAGCATCCGCATGCATAGGTTCCAGGAGTGGAGACATCCACTCAAGCAGAGTCTTCCAGAGATGGGTGGAAGCGCTCAAGGGAAGATGACAGATTGTTGATGGATGCAAGAGAGAATGTGGGAGATCCATCTTCTGAGGGCAGACAGAGGAGGTCTCCTGAGCAGCTCACTAGTTACATGGACCTTGTTGGGGAATGTGTAGAGACCGAACCATCTTCCTTTGAGGAAGCAGTGCAGCAGCCAGTTTGGGTTGATGTTATGGTGGAGGAGTATGACTCCATAGTTCAGAACAGTGTTTGCGATGTTGTTCCAAGACCGGAGAACAAGTCATTTGTTAGTTCCTGTTGGCTTTACAAGGTAAAGCAAGCTACTGATGGTAGTGTGGAGAAATATAAGGCAAGGTTTGTTGCCCATGGTTTCTCACAGGTCGAGGGGATCGACTATGATGAGAATTTTGCTCCTGTAGCAAGGTACTCATCTATCATATTGATGTTGGCACTATTAGCATAGATTGGTTGGAAGATCCATCAGATGGATGTGAAGATTGCATCCCTCAATGGCAAGATTGAGGAAGAGGTGTACATAGAGCAGCCAGAATGATTTGAGACCTTCGATCGCGAGTCACATGTGTGTTGACTTAAGAGAGCTTTGTACAGGCTGAAGTAAGCGCCTCGTGCTTGGTACACCAGGATCGACAACTACTTCATTGGGTTGGGCTTTACAAAGAGTGAAGCGGATGCGAACTTGTACCACATCATGGTGGAAGGTAAGAAGTTGATCATTGTTCTTTATGTTGATGATATGATATTAATAGGTGATGATCAATTGATCATGTTTTGTAAGGAGGACTTTGCAAGAGAGTTCGAGATGAAAGACATGGGTCTCATGCACTACTTTCTAGGCATGGAAGTGTGGTAGAAGGATGGGTAAGTGTTTGTGTCTCAAGGCAAGTATGCCAATGAGATACTCAGGAGATTCCACATGGAGAAGTGCAAGCCCATGTAGACTCCTCTAGCAGGTAACTGGAGGAAGGAGGATGCTACTTCAGGAGAAGTAGTAGAAGCTACCGTGTATCGGCAGCTTGTGGGTTCACTGATGTACTTAGTGAACACACGACTAGATTTGTGCTATCCGGTGAACCAGCTGAGTCAAGCTATGGTTCAGCCTACCAAACTATTTTGGAAGGCAGCAAAGCATGTTTTGAGATACCTCAAAGGCACATCTTAGTATGGATTATGGTACAGACGGTCAGAGGGAGTAAAGCTACAGGGCTTCACAGATGCAGATTGGGCAGGGAGTCCATCAGATTAGAAGAGCACATTAGGAGGAATTTTCAGCCTTGGTTCAACTGCAGTTTCTTGGTACAGCGGGAAACAAAGGTCAGTTGCACTTAGCTCAACAAAGGCTGAATACATGGCTGCAAGTCGGGCAACATGTGAGGCCATTTGGATGCGGAAAATTCTAGATGGTTTATTTGATCAAAGGATGGATCTAACTGTGATCTAGTGTGATAATCAGAGTTGTATCAAACTCTCTGAGAATCCAATATTTCATGACAGGTCCAAGCATATCGAAATTCGGTATCATCATCTCAGAAACTGTGTGGTGAGGAGGATCATGTTGTTGCAGTATATTTCGACCGAGGAGCAAGATGCTGACATTTTGACTAAGGCATTGTCAAAGTGTATATTCGAGTTCCACAGAGATAGGATCAGGGTGGCAGATAATCCCTTTCTTGTTGAGAGGGAGTGTTGAAAATAGCAACAAGAAATGCTAAAAATATAAATGCTAAAAATAGCATTGCTATAGATAACATTTCAGGACATATTCCAATTTTAGTTTGTCCTTGAATTAAAATTTGAATTTAGTTTCACTAGCTGTTTGAAAAATAATTAATTAATTCATCTTCAGTTAATTAGTTGGAGAAATTCAAACATGAAGTCTTTGTGAAGATATGCAAAAGTTATCCCTTTGATGGAGGAAGTTATCCCTTAATTAAGGAGATAAGGATGAGTTGTATTTGAGTTGTAATTAGTTAAATCAGTTAACTGAGTTAAGTCCAATTAATTTAGTTCCAAACAGTTGGAGGAACTAATTATGAGTTCAGTCAATTAATTCATGCATGCATGCAACTAGAGTTCTCCAGATAACTGAATATTCTCTCATAAATAACTCATGCATGTCAGTTCAGACAAAGACCCAACTGAGATTAAATGCATGGACAATGTACTATCAGTTGCTAGAATATTCCCATGTGAATATCTATTACATGCAGAAGGAATTCATTCCTTGAGGATTGCGCAGTTACTACAGAGGTCTGAGCAGTGTGTGAGGTGAGAATCACACAGGTTACAACGAGAGGACCCAGGAGAAACTGCGCAAGGAAATATGAGGCTTGGAGGATTGAGGAGAAGGCATATGTGTTGTCTATTCTATCTATGAGCAGCAGTGAGGGATTGTACTAAGAGCTAGATAGCTTGAGAGCTAAAGCTTTGTCTGGTCCTGAGATATTTCCACTTGTATGATAATATAGATAGTGGGGTTTTTAGCTGAGGCTTTCCCTAGAGTATTCTTCTGTGTTTCATGTGTGATTGAATATTCTTCTCTGTTATATGTGTTCTGTTTGATCTTCCTGAAAATCAATTAATCTTCTGCAAGTTTGATTATAGAAGTAGATTAAGTATTTTGTTTTAGTACATTTCATAATTAGTTTAATCTACAGTGAGAATTTCTATAGGAATTATGAAAATTTTCCTTTTGATCAAATTGCTTTCAACTTCTTTCACTTTTGTTTGTTTCACTAAATTAGTCAAATGCAACTGCCATTTTCAGATATCTATGGGGGTTAGAGCCCTTAACTCTAGAGCGCAAGACAATGTGGTGGAAGGAAACTGACTGGTTACTCTGTGTGACTGATTATATAGTAGAATTGGTGCCATCTTGTCAATGCTTAGTGGATCGAACCCATATGGAGGTAATGATGTCACCCTTCTCATGTCTATATCTAATTCCAAGTTTTTTTCCCTTTAAGTACCATACCAATTATCAGTCTTTAATTTGTATGAGGTACATGATTTAGGCTATATAATGGCTAGAATAATTCATAATCTGATTTGTACAAAGTTGGAAATATTTTGTTTACGAGGGAATGGTTATCAAAGTGCAATTAGACCTTTAGATGAACATCCCAACACTGCGTAAATTGGATGCAATGCTTATTGTAATATTTACAACTCAATTTCCTTCCAAGCCGTTGAAGAAATTATATAGAAATTCATTTTTTGATTACCATTCTAGGTGTGTAGGAAGCTTTGGAGAAATTCAGGGAGACTGAATTTTTGTACAATGATATATCAATGGTTGATTCATTTGAAGAGAGAGGCAATTAACAAAGAAAGGATCATAAATGGTGGCTTCCCACTCCAAAAATTCGTCATAGATGTCTCTCAAACAATACAAGAATATTGTTGTTGAAGCAGAGGGACACTTTGAAATAAATAATGAACGTACTGATGGAAATCAATGCTTAGGTTTTATTAGAAATCGAGATTCCAAATGTTTACCTAGAATACCTACCAAAGGTAGTTATATATCTCTTAAATTTTTGGTTAGAGGATATTGAGTCACGATGAACAAACCATTTAAAAGGTTTATGAATAACTCTATAATCTTCCATTTATGTTTTGGCATATTTTCTATCGTTGTAGAAAAAATTTACAACCATATAACATCAAATCAAATATCTCCAGAAGCCCTATTGTATTCACTAGATTTATCATTAGAACAAAACACTCTGGATTTGATGAATCAAGTAGAAGCCTCCATAGTTATATGGAAGCAAAAGATGAGCAATAAGGAAAACAAACCATACATATCCTCTTGGGGATCCACAATCAATCATGCGAGATGAGAGGTCCTTGGAGAAAGGGCTTAGACTCTTTTCCTACTACTCAAGCAGAGATATCCTGGCATTCCACAGAAAATACTGGATATGAACAAAATTCAATATAACAAGGTGATCACACCACCAATTTTCTTTTTCGTAATACAATACTTTGCATTGGTGATAATCTATGACATTCATGTATGTTTCTCTCATGTTCAAATTGCATAGTATTTTGTTCATTATGATTGTTAATTTCCCAAAAATATATAGTCTTGTCACAAGATGCTCACCTAAGAATTTTGTATTTCCCACAAGGGTTGGAAAGAAATAAATTATTTTAATGTTCACAAATGACTAAACCAAAACCAAGTCATTAAGATTGTATACTACCAATATAAAATGGTCAAGAGGAGGTTCCTAAAGGCTAAAGCATCTCCAATGAGCTCCAATAGCTTAAAGTAAAATGAGGTAGAAAAACATGAGAGATGGGAGGCCTTCTGAGAAAGGGATAAGACTCTTCTCCTGCTACTCAAGTAGAGATATCCTGGCATTTCACAAACAATACTGCATATGAAAAAAATTCAGTATAATAAGGTGATCACATCACCAATTTTTTTTTTTTGTAATAGAATACTTTGCATTGGTGATAATCTATGACATTCACGGATGTTGATCTCGTGTTCAGATTTCACAGTGTTCTATTCATTCATATGGTTAATTTACCCAAAACATATAGTCTTGTCACAAGATTCTCGACTAAGAATTTTGTGTTTCCCCAAAGAGTTAGAAAGAAAGAAATTATTTTAATGTCTACAAATGAGTAAACTAGAACCAAGTCATTGAGACTGTATACTACCAAGATAAAATAGTCAAGAGGAGGTTCCTAAAGGCTAAAGCATCTCAAATGAACTCTAATAACTTAAAATAAAATGAAGTAGAAAAAAATTAACAAAAAGAATGGGAGAACATACGAAAAAAAATTAAAAGAATATATTCCAAATGATATCCAATGTAACATATTATGTGTAGTCATTCCTGCTAATCATCATAAGGGTAGTATCAAAAGAAATGGTTGGATTATCAAACTATACGAAATACCCAAGGAAGAGTCTAAGAATGACATTTGGACTTTAGAGAGTGGCTTGGGCCAAGAAGAGTTGGTTGCACTATCTTTGGGGTAGCATATGCAGGAAATTATCAAAGAAAATGATTTCTTCAACTATGTTTTGCAATAATGAATGGTCTGAAAAAATATGTTTTTGTACCTTATCTAATATCATGTTTTTAACGTTATTCTACAAGTGTTATTTTTCTAATTGATATAACCTTTTCTGATACTTGAGGTGGTGTAATTTTTTCTCTGAGCTGAGAAATTGTGATAAAACATGTTTTCTAGCCAATTATAAGGGGGAATTAATATATGAATTCTATGTAATACGGTGTTCATACAGATAATTATATTCTTTAGTTGGCGGAAAACATAAGCATTAGTTTAAAATATTTATGCATAAGAAAACTTATGAAATGTTAATTCCTGAATTTCCAAAATGGATTAAATTGGGGTGGGATTCAGAGTTTGATTTATAAACTAAAGCGAAGAATGCACTTTCCTTTTATACCTATTTGAGGAGACTCCCTGAACATTGTGATTTTTTTTCCCTTTTGCGTCAGAGTGTCATTCCAATTCCAAGTTTATCATCATAATATGTTGGGGATCATAAGCCTAGGAAATAATTACAAATAAAATTTATCATAGATTCTAAACGAACTCTGATGTTTTTGGTCATTGGTTCTATAGGATGGTGGTCAATATATACTAAAGAGCCACTCTCGAGTGCTGGAGAACTTTTCTTTCAACATACTATCCAAAATAGATGATGTTTTGTATGTAGAAGACCAAGCTAGAGGTCCTCTGTTTCCTGATCCTTCCTTTGACAAAATCCCATCTTCCGACTCCATGGACTTAAATTTTGTCTTTGAAGACCAAAATTCCTTATGGAATCGATCTTTAATTCCATACATACTGCAAACACCATCTAGTAGTTCGAGTAGACAACATGACATCCCAGTGGTTGCGGATGTTGAACCAGGTGCCTCTCCATTGTACATGACTCTTTCTTATTACGTTGGCTAAATTTTTTTCCATCCACACAATAATGATTCTTTATCCAAACTAGATGATCTATCCCAGAATGAATCTCATCATTGAACTCCAATGAATCAACAACATCATACTAAATCGTTCAAAATATTCTCGTCATTGTAAAAAACAAGCAACTCTTATCATATCTTGAAAAATTAGAACACCAGGGTGCTGTGCATTGTTTCGTTGCTCATGATTGAGGACCACTTTCATGATAGAGAAAATAGTATCATGTACAAATTAGCAAGTTATCTCAAATTTAATTCACTTGACTGAAGTTGAGGAAAAGTGCGTATGTCTGGGATACACTAGAAAATATAGAAGATATCTTCAACAGTGATCATATTTAAAGGCTTGAATGTACTTCAAAATCCATTTTTCTTACCATGGGAGAGCACACGTTTAAGTTTTTTCTTTCTAATTCATTAAATTGCAACAATAAATACCTTCTTGCAAAAAGAAAGCAGAAGAAAAATGATCCAGGTTCCAAATTCATATTATGTGATTAACTCTTGAAGGATTTGAAAGAAGGCATTAGATTAACCAAATCTGACTTGGATCCCTCTTTGTCTAGGTGTTCCTATGTAATTTTTTAGGTTTTTAAGTATTATTTGGTTTTATTAACATTGGCTCTAGTTCAAACTATCTGAATCATGTGCATTTTGTACTATTAATATACGTCTATAATTATTTTTCAATTTTTCTTGAAGTAATAATTAAATTATTAATTTGTGACGGTATTGGATACCATGAACATACAAGGGGTCTCCCGATGTGAAGTCCCAATTAGACCTCACATTGTTTGCAGTAGGAGCCTATTGATGGTATGGAATGACTGCATCAACGTTGGGGGAAACCACCCGGTAGGGACTTTAGAACATATCTTTTTTCGTTTGGGATGATGGCTCCAACTGCAATTATGGAACCAGTTTCCCTTTATATAAAATTATATAAAATGGATTGAATAAAAGTATAATGCTCTAATATAAATAATACTAAAATAAATATTAATAAACTATTAACTATCCTGGGTATGATGTTGGTATATGTGATTACAAAGATTTCATAATTAACATGACAATCTAGATCATCCCGCAACTATGAAATTAACATAGAGAAGGATAACTAATTTAATTAAATAGCCAATTAAATTAGTTTATTAATTCATCACATATACTGAGATCTCGTTGTTCATACATATAATTTATAATTTCAATCAAATACATCAATAGTGATAATGAACGATTGCTTCAGCACATATATTATGAACAAAAATTAGAACTCCATTCTACTCTAAGAAAAAGAATAACAAAAGGATAATAGTACCTGATATATCATTGATCTGCTCATGATAGAAATGGCGATGGTTCAACTTTATATTAAGAAAAAACTCAGTTACAATAGTGCAGCCTAAGCTTTCTTTTTCAAAAATTCAAAACCCATTCTCATATCCGAGAGAGGGGATTTATAGTTTCATGATAAAAGAAAAAGATAGAAAATACAAAAAAAAACTCAGTAGGTTTCAACAAAGGTAACTAAAATGAACCAAAAGGGACATATTTAGAATTTGTTACAACAAATTATCTAAGCTTGGGAGGAAGACTGTCCTCCAATTCATTGTTATAGCTCATAGATATCAATCATATTCTTTAACTCGAGTGGAGACTTGGGTTGTATTCACATTTGGCTAGTGAATGTTTCATCCCTCAATGCTGGAAGCATCTGTGTGGTGGTATTTTATAAGCATAAGAGCATAAGCCACTAACTGTGTGGTTTGAACAAGAATTGCCAATGACTCTCTAGGTTGGTTTTGGTTAGCTAATCAATAATATCAGCTTGTTTCTTGGAGGATTCTTGCCAGAATTTAGTCAGCAGTTTGATATTGGGTAATGCTCCCTTGGGACAACTCGATATGAGATTAGCTTGCAACAAATTATCACTAACTGCTACAATAATATTACTTGAAATATCCTGGGCATGATAAACTGTTGCTTCCGTGTGCTTAATGTGAATTTCCCACTCTTTGAAATCAATCTCTTTATGTGATTCTTCAATTTTAGGAAGATTGTATAATATTCCATCTGTACTTTCTTGCCATGTCAAGAAACCAACAATTTTATCCTCTATATCCTCAAAGTAATTTTTGACATCTAATAGCTTGTCTACCAAGGAACTAGCTATCCTCCACTGATCATGAACATTTTCAATTTCTGGAAAAAGAAAATCTGCTATTGAGCAAGAAGAGTGTTCAACTATTTTGCCTCCTTACATTCAATTAACTTTGGATTGACACTCAGATGTTCAATCCTTCTCTGTAGCTATTGAATTTGAGAATCATAGGCCTTTATATCAACATCATATTGAAGTTTGAGAGAGTTAAACCTATTGTGAAGCTTTGTGACATGCATCTTCCAATGTTCTATGATCTTTTGTTTTTTAGTTTCAATGCTTTGTTCTAATAGACATTTTTTTTTCATTCTCCTTTAGAAACTACTAAACCTCTGTGGATTTGTCCATAGTAGCTAAAGAATAGGCACCTGTAAATCCGATAATTCTACCCAATTCCTTTGTAGGAGTTGCTAAAGATCCTTTTCACAACACCTCAAAAGATGCATTGTGAGGAACTAGAGCCCAGGGCTAGTCAAGTTTTATTTTCTTTCTATCCCTCTTGAACACAATGTTGGGATGAGGGTTGTAAGATATGTCCAGTGGAGGAATCCCATACATTATTAAAATAACCTCGAAATAAGGGAATTCTGGTATGATTTCTACATATTTATCCTCCAATGGCTTCTCAGAAACCTTTGTTGTTATCGGGGTCTGTTTAGGGTTCTTGGAAGTGTCTTGAATCTTCACTTGTCAAGGAGTCTTAGCAACCTAAGATTCGTCATCCTTAGAATTAAGAGCTTGATTGTATTGTTCCCATATTTCTTCTAACCTAGAATCAGGCACAAAACCCTATTCTTGAGAAGAAGAAGAGGCATTTTTTTTTTCTTGATTGAGAAGCATCAAAAGATTGTGTAGAACCAACAATTACAACATCATCAAGAACAATCTTCTCCTGAGGAATCTGTAATGAATCCATAGGAATATTTGCTAGTCATGAGGCACTGTACTGAGTGAAATGACTCATTTCATCAAGAGTTAAATGTTGCTCTACTTGTTTTGTAACCATTGAATAAGAAGAAGCTCTCTCAAACAAATCATCAAATTTATCTGGCTCATGGGAAAATAGCCTAATACTTGATGCAACTGTAATATTTTTGACAATTTGTTGAGGATATGTTGGGTTGTGTTATATTCTTTCCACGACTAGCCCGTGTAGTTAACCGGGGGGGTAGAAGGGGGGCGTATCCCCCCTTGGTTGCACTGATTGGGGGGGGGTCATAGGGGGTTTGAGGGGTGAACATAACTCCACTCTATAGGGCAGACCTACCTATGGTTTTGTACATGATTTTTTGCACATGGTTTTGGACGCGATGGTTTTCGGTCCATGGTATTGGATGCTTCAGAATGTATAAATATGTATTGTAACATTGAAAGGAATATAATGAAAAATCAATATGGTAGTCCCGGTTTTGGGATCCAGGGAAAAATATTTGTGTATATGTGTTTTATGTGTTATGCTCTCGCATTGTTTATTTTCTATGTTTTAGAATTCGTATGCAGGTAATTTCTATATGGGTTTAAAACCTACATTTCGTATCACAGTTGTTTTGGCTTCAAGGGGATGCCTTTGTTGCTGAGGGGTTTTCTCTTGGGCCTGTGGTAGACCCTGTTCAGTGGGAGATCTGCGGGATTGATTCTAATGGTGAAAGAGGATGGCGAGCAGTGGAAAGATAGAGATCGAGAAATTTAATGGTTAGAGTTTTGAGTTATGGAAACTCAAGATGGAGGATCTATTAGTGGATAAAGATCATTGGGTCACGGTAGATCCAGGTACTAAACCAATAGGAGTGTTCGATGAAGAATGGAAGAAGTTGGATCGGAAGGCTAAGAGCACAATACGATTGTGTGTCTCAGATTCAGTATTGTTGAATGTATCAGGGAAAGCTATGGCGAAGGCTTTGTGGGACAAGTTAGCGACTTTGTACCAATCTAAGTCTCTGGTGAATAGACTATTCCTATGGAAAAAGCTGTATAACTTGAGGATGAAAGATGGAGACTCGGTGAAAGAACATCTGAACGCATTTAATACTGTGGTAAGTCAGTTATTATTTGTTGATATTAAAATTTCAGATGAAGATAAGTGCATCAGCTTGTTGTGTTCTCTACCAAATTTGTGGGATAGTCTAGTTATTGCAATAGGTAGCAATGCAACTGCCTTGCAGTTTGATGAAATAGTCTCATCCTTGTTGATGGAGGAGATGAGACGGAAAAATATGGAGAGCCAGAATGGTGATGCCTTGTTTGTACCAGGACGGTCCCAGAACAAAAACAAAAATAAGTCATCGAGTGGGAGGTCTAAATCTAGAGGGATATCTAAATCTCCAGGAAAACCTGTAAAGGTGGTGTGCTGGAAATGTGGAAAGGAAGGGCACTACAAAAGGGATTGTAAATCTAAAGCTCTTGATAAAGGAAAGGAATCTTATGATGCTCCTTTTGCAGAGGCGAAAACCACCTCAGGTGAAGGTGGGGATGTGTACTTGGCTTCTTCAGTTACACATGTAGATCATGAGGCATGGTTGATTGACTTAGGTGCATCCTTTCACTTCACTCCCCATAGAGAGTGGTTCTGCGATTATGAGAACTATGATGGTGGTGATGTCTTCTTGGGGGATGATAGGAAGGCTAGAATTGTTGGTCATGGAAAAGTAAAGTTGAAGTTGCAAGGTGGAAGGGTTAGAACACTTCTAGGTGTTATGCATATTCCTGCATTTTCCAGAAGTCTGATTTCTGTAAGCAAGTTGGATGATGCAGGTGTAAAAATAGTGTTCGAGAAGGATACCTGCAAAATGGTTTAGGGAGCATTGGTATTGATGCGGGGAGTTTGGATTGGGACTCTGTACAAGCTATAAGGTAACATTGTTATTGTCTCTGGAGAGAAGACCATGCTGTGGCATCAAAGGCTTGGACATATTGGAGAGAAGGGCCTTCAAATACTTCATGGTAAAGGTATGGTAGAAGTTATGAGTAATAGCACTCTGGATTTTGATTTCTGTGAAAATTGTGTATATGGGAAGCAGAATCGGGTGAGTTTCCTCTCTGGTGGTAAGAGGGAAAAACATATATTAGAGCTTGTGCACAGTGATGTGTTTGGACTTGTGAAGGTTCCATCACTGGGTAAGTCTGTGTACTATGTATCATTTATAGATGACTTCTCAAGGAATACATGGATACATTTCCTTAAGAGGAAAGCTAAAGTCTTTGACATGTTTAAAGAATTTACGGCTCTGGTGGAAAACCAAACAAAGAAGAAGATAAAGGTGTTGAGGACAGATAACGGTGGAGAGTTTTGCAGTAAGGAATTTGAAGAATTCTATAAAAAGTGTGGTATAGCATGGAAGAAGTCTACTCCATACACACCTGAGCAAAATGGAGTTGCAGAAAGAATAAATAAGACGTTGATGGAAAGGGCAAGAAGCATGCTCAGTGGTGTCGGGTTAGGACAAGAATTCTGGGTAGAGGCGGTGGAGACTGCATGTTACTTGGTCAATAGACCACCTTCATCAACATTGGAAGATAAGACTCCACAAGAGGTATGGACTAGTAAGAAACCTTCTCTTTCACATCTGAGGGTATTTGGATGTGATGCATATGTACATGTTCCAAAGGAGAAAAGAACCAAGTTGGATAGTAAATCTGAAAAGTGCATATTTATTAGGTATAAGGATGGTTTAACGGGTTATAAGCTTTGGAACCCAGTAATAAGGAAGGTTGTGTACAACCAAGATGTGGTGTTCAGAGAGGTGAAAGATGTTATTAAACATGAAGTGCAACCAAAGGAACCTGAGAAGATAGAGTTTGAGCTAAAGGAGGAAGAGTCAGACTCTCTATCAGAGGAGGAATCAGAAGATGAAGAGCCACAAACTCTGGGTGTGAGAAGATCAGTTCGAGAAAGAAGGCAGCCAGAAAGGTATAGTCCATCTGCTTTCTTTTCAAATTTTTCTTTATCTATTATTGATGATGATCCCAAAACTGTGAAGGAAGCAGTAGATTCAGAGGATGGAAAACTATAGAAAGAGGCCATGGTTGATGAAATGGCATCTTTGAACAAAAATGAGGCTTGGGATCTAGTGCAGTTGCTAGCTAGAAGGAAACCCATTGGCAAAAAATGGGTGTTTAAAAAGAAGATAAATGCAGAAGGAAAGGTGGAGAAATACAAAGCTCAGTTGGTAGAAAAAGGTTATTCTGAGGTGCCGGGAATTGATTTTGGTGAAATTTTTTCTCCTGTTGCCAAGGTAACTTCTATTAGATTGCTTTTATCTGTTGCTACTGCTTTTGATTTTGAGGTAGAACAGATGGATGTGAAGACAACATTTCTTCACAGGGATCTAGAAGAGGAGATCTACATGAAGCAACCTGAAGGTTTTGCGGTGAAGGTTAAGAAAGAACTGGTATGCAAGTTAAAGAAGTCTCTGTATGTGTTAAAACAGTCACCAAGGATGTGGTATCATAAATTTGATACATTTATACGGGGACTTGGCTTCACCAGAAGCATAGAAGATCACTGTGTGTATTTTAAATTAATTGTTGACCATGTTATTTATCTGGTCTTGTATGTGGATGATATGTTGCTGGTTGGAAATGACAAAGAAATTATCCAGGATTTGAAGACCCATTTTTCCTCCAAATTCGACATGAAAGATTTTGGTGCTGCAAACAATATTTTGGGCATGGAAATTAAAAGAGATCAGACAAAGAGGAAGCTCTGGTTAAACCAGAGGAAGTATGTCGAGACAATATTGCAGAGGTTTAATATGCAGGATAGTAAACCCATGAAGGTTCACATTCCTGTAGGTGTAAAGTTATCTGTTGAATAGTGTCCCAAGACATAAGATGAGGAAGAGGACATGTCTCATGTTCCATATGCAAGTGCAGTCGGTAGCCTGATGTATGCGATGGTATGTACTAGACCAGACATTGCACATGCAGTGGGAGTATTGAGTAGGTTTATGTCAAAATTAGTGAAGGAGCACTGGACAACAGTGAAGCGGGTTTTCAAGTATTTGTGTGGCACTAGTGATTATGGTTTGTGCTACCAAGGAAGACCAGGATTGGACAGAGTGTTGGATATTCATGGCTTTGTTGACACAGACTGGGCTGGAGATCTAGATCAATTAAGATCTACAAGTGGGTATGTGCTTAACCTATTTGGAGGTGCAGTAAGTTGGATGAGTAAGAAACAATCTTTAGTGGCACTATTAACTACAGAGGTAGAATACATGGCAGCCACTCATGCAAGCAAGGAAGTAGTTTGGTTGCAGAGATTGTGTTCAAGTATGGGGTTAGTATAGGGAGCTATAAGGATAGACTGTGACAGCCAAAGTGAAATTTTCTTGGCAAAGAACCCTACATATCATTCAAAGACAAAGCACATTGATGTTCAGTATCACTTTGTGAGGGATATGATACAAGACAAAAAGGTGTTGCTGGTAAAGGTCGACACTTTGAAGAATACTGCAGATGCATTGACAAAATCTGTGAGCTCTGAGAAGTTCTCTTGGTGTAGAGAAACAATGGGCATTGCAGGGCTAGATAAATGACTAAGCTCTCTTGTGGCCCCTTGTGAAAAGAAAAAACAAGTGGGAGAATGTTGGGTTGTGTTATATTCTTTCCATGAATAGCCCACGTAGTTAACCGGGGGGTTAGAAGGGGGCGTAGCCCCCCTTCGTTGTGTCGATTACATAGCGGGGGGGGGTGGGTCACAGGGGGTTTAAGGGGGGGTGGGAAATTTTGTTTTTGGACCCTATATTAGGTTGGGCGGACCTACCTATGGTTTTGTGCATGATTTTTCGTACATGGTTTTGGACGTGATGGTTTTCGGTCCATGGTATTGGATGGTTTGGCATGTATAAATATGTATTGTAACATTGAAAGGAACATAATGAAAAATCAAGCTGGTAGTCCTGGTTGTGGGATCCAGGGGAAAATCTCTGTGTATATGTGTTTTATGTGTTATGCTCTTGCATTTTTTATTTTCCGTGTTTTAGAATTTGTATGTAGGTAATTTATGTACGAGGTTAAAACCTACAATACTGTGTGTTGGGTATTGTCGGAAAACCAAGATCCTAAATGGCCTTGATTTCGATCATTGCATGCCTATAGTTATCTAAGGAATATATACCAAATTGGGCAGGAAAGACAACCACATCCTTTTATTGGATTCCTTCAAAGCTTTAGAAATGCCATTTCCCACGTCTAATAGGCTATTTCTCTAGTAAGAAGTTTATGAGGAATGACAAGTGGTAACAAATGAGGATTGGTTAGAATCCCATAGACTTTGACATAGGTGAATGATTCTTCGCCAAACCACTTTCCTACTCGGAGTAGGCCAGCTTCAGCCTCTAGAGATACCCGAGGAGCCCTTTTATAAAAAATAATCTGATATGCTGGTAACATGACCCCATGAAAGGGTGAAAACGGGGGTTTATAGTTCACGGATTCTTCAGATCTAGGGTTCGAAACTGGAAAGGAACAAGGTCAGAGTGGCAGAGCTATTAAGAAGAGGACAGATCCTGACTTGACAGATGGTAAACGAGGGGTCCATAGGGACCCCTTCTTATAAACATATAATGATGCACAAACAGACAGCACAGGAAGGTGTGCAAATAGCTGGGTATGAAAGGTCTCAGAAAGAGGACGGGACCAGCAAGGGAAGGAAAAGAAATGAGGGCAAGGAGGAACACAATAATCAAAATCTGAAAGGAAAGGAAGGAGGCGAGCGACTAGAAAACAGAGGCAGGGAGAAGGCAACGCAAGCATATCCCGCCCATGAAAACAAACAAGAAAAAAAGCAAACAGATGGAGAAGACGGGGTTTTGAATAAAGAGAACGAGGAACAAGGAGACAAAACACAAACATTCAATGGCAAAACGACTCAAGGCCCATGCAAACCTAAGGCAGCAGAAACCCTAAGGGTGGTGATAACAGACCTTGAAATTCAAGCCTACCGGGATCACATGACTGAACACGCAGTGATTTGCAAGTTCATGGGACTCTAGCCAATAGAAAGGGCATTGTGCCGATGGATAAAGCAACAATGGAAACCCAAAGGTGATGTTAGACTGCACTTAGGAGCCAAAGGTTTCTTCACTGTTGTTTTTTCAAATCTAGAGGATAAGGATAGAATATTTGATGGTGGACCTTACTTCTTCACTTCGGCGGGCCTATACATTAGGCCTTGGAAGGCCAATTTCATGCCAGAAAAAGAAACCTTCAAGCAGGTGCCAGTCTGGATATGCCTCTTCTCCCTACCAATAGACTATTGGGGATATGCAGCTCTAAAACAGATAGGTGACAAATTAGGAACCTTCATCAAAGCTTCAGAAGCCACTCTGCAGAGAAGATACACCTCCTGTGCCCGAATCTGTGTGGAAATGGATGTGTCAGGGGCATTGCATGAGGGACTGTGGCTGGAATATAGGGATGAAGACTATTTCCAAGCCATTGATTATGAGAAAATCCCATTTCGATGCAGAAAATGTCATGAGCATGGACATTTAGTCAGAGAATGTCCATTAAATAAAACAGCGGAAGACCTTAAGGTAGATAAAGTAGGAAAGAACAGGGAAACCTTCATTCGGCCAAAAGCGAGACAAAGAGCAAATAGGAAACGCCAAACCAAAGCCAGCACATCTCAAGGTAATACCAGTAATGATTTTGAAGCTCTGGAAATTGAGACTGAATCAGAGGACAATAATAAGGAACAAAACACCTCTGAAGGAGACCAAACTACAACAGAGCCTGAAACTAAAACTATGGAGAAAACTCCTCAAAGCATTATACTACAGAATCAAGAGGTAACAACAGGGGTAGATGAAGACTCAGAAATGCTCATAAGTGACATCGGAATTGATGAGATGGAACTTAATGACATACTGGAGTAGGAAGGAGTTAACCTACCAGACATGGTGGAAAACTGGAAAAAGAAGGGGATGGGAAAACTGGAAAAAGAAGGGGATGGAACACATATCGGAAGAGGAAGTTAGAAGAATAAATGATATACTAATAGCATGACAGAGAGCAGAAATCGATATGCAAAGCAAGAACCTGGGCGTAGCCAAAGGAATGGGACTCCGAACAAAAGGTCTACTTCAAACCTCTACCAGCTCCAAACAAAGGAAAAAGAGAGGGCGCAGATCCAATAATGAGGCACTGCAGGAACTGGGACAAATGCTCTTAAACTCTGGTAAGATGAAAGCTCTAGAAGCTTTTTCTCTAAACTACTAATTTTTGTTTTAAAATGAAAGTCATCTCTTGGAATGCTAGAGGGCTTAATAGCCAAATAAAACAACGACTTTTAAAGAAGAAGGTCCAAAAGGAAAAACTAGACATTATATTTGTACAAGAAACCAAATGTGCAAGTAGTACTATTCATAATGTAAGCAAAAAATTAGGCAAACATATGGAATACATGGAAACCGCCAGCCATGGATGGGAGGGAGGTTTAATTACCCTGTGGGATCCGCAAGTAATCAAAATCCTCTCCTCTGAAGCAACCAGATCTTTCATAGCTATAGAAGCTCAGGTGGTAGGAAACTTGGAGACCTATTTGTGTACCAATGTCTACAGGCCTCAGAAGTTAGAAGAGAAATTTATTTTTCTAAAAACTCTGCTGAATCTAAAGCTAAGATATCCCAGAGCGAAGGCAGTCATAGGAGGGGATTTCAATATGATAACTACCCTAATGGAAAAGAAAGGAGGGACAAGGAAACTCAACAAAGATTCTGAAGCCTTCTTAGATTTCATAAACACAGCTAAACTAGTGGATGTCCACCCCAAGAGTGGGGCTTTCACTTGGAATAACAAAAGGGGAGGTGAAAGACAAATTGCTTCTTGTCTTGACAGATTTCTAATCTCCGAAAGTATTCTGCTGGAGGGAGTTATAGTTGAATCAGATATTCTACCTAGTGGGGGGTCAGACCATTGGCCCATTTCTTTGATTGCTGCTATCCAGGGCACTCCTAGAAACAAGCCGTTTAGATTTGAGAAATTTTGGCTCACCCATCTGGACTTCCTTCAACTTATTGAAAAATGGTGGCATGAACCCGTGGACATCAGAGGTACCAAAATGTACAGGTTACAAGGCAAACTGAGACACATCAAAAGCAAGATCAAAATATGGAACAAAACAGTCTTTGGGAACATATTCAAAGAAAAAGCCAAATTAGAGGAGAAATTAGAGCAGATACACAAAGATTGGATCACTGGAGACATTAACCCAGAAACTGTAAACAAAGAAAAAATACTGATGCAGCAATGGCAGCTTCGTTGCCAACAAGAGGAGACCCTTTGGAAACAAAAGTCCCGGATTCAGTGGCTCAAGGAAGGGGAAAAGAATACAAAATTCTTCCACAGATCAGCAATGGACCACAGAGGAGCCAATAAAATCCTCAGTCTAAAAAATGAACAGGGAGCCATTCCTTAGACACATCAAGAAGTTTCAACCCTGCTTACCATGCATTTCAGCAGCATTGCTCAGGAGCCAGAGGTTGATAGGACAGAAGCAATTGATGAACTCATCAAATCCATTCCCAAAACAATCACTAATGAGAAAAACCTAGCACTAACTCGAGAAATTTCTTTGGAAGAGGTGGAAGAAGCGGTGAAGGATATGCCAAATGATAAATTGCCTGGGCCTGATGGTTTTACCATCAACTTCTACAAGGCTTGCTGGGACATTGTTAAAATAGAGGTCTGGGAAGTGGTGGAAGACTCTCGGCGTTCTGCCTCAATACTCAAGTCCCTAAATTCTACTTTCCTTGCCCTGATTCCAAAAGAAGAGGAGGCCAACACCCCGGCTAAGTTTCGGCCTATCGCTTTGTGCAATGTTATATATAAAATTATCTCTAAAGTCATTGCTAACAGACTGAAACCCATTCTTCCGGGCCTCATCTCTGAAGAGCAAAGGATATGTTGAGGGGAGGCAAATTCTGGATAATATTTTACTAGCTCAAGAAATGATTCATATGCTTCACTCCAGGAAAATTGCAGGCATGATGATGCAACTTGACTTATCAAAGGCTTATGATAAAGTCAATTGGAATTACCTGGAATCAATTCTAAAAGCTTTCGGTTTTTCCAATCAATGGATAGTGTGGATCTTAGCTCCGATCAAATCTACTAGTTTTTCTATTCTGGTAAACGGTGCCCCCGCCGATCAATTCTCCCCCTCACGAGGGCTCAGGCAAGGAGACCCATTATCACCTTTCCTTTTTCTTATCCTGATGGAAGGTTTAAGCAAACTCGTATGCAGCGCTAAAGAGGAAGGAAGTATCAAAGGCTTGCAGCCCCTGCCTTCCATTCCAGCGACTACTCACCAGTGATTTTTTGATGATACAATGTTACATGGCACCCCCATAGTCAAAGAAGTCTTGGGCTATAAAAGGATCCTCAATATTTTCAGCAAAGCCTCAGGTATGGAAGTTAATCTATCTAAATCCACCATCTTCTTTTTCTATACGCATTTAGCAGTGAAAAAAAAATCTCTCTACCATTCTAGGCTTTCGGAGAAGCAGCCTGCCCTCTAGGTACCTAGGAGTGCCTCTAACGGATAAACCCTGGAAAAAAACTCATTGGGAGAAGATCCTAGCTAGCCTGGAGAAAAGATTCCATCATTGGACCCACAGGACCCTCAATTTTGCTAGTAGGCTAGTCCTAACCAAACCAGTCCTGCAAGCTATTCCTCAATATATGCTCTCCATAATTCTTGCTCCCAAAGGAGTCCTTCAGCAAATGAGGGTGATCCAGAGAACTTTCTTATGGTCAGGAAATGCAGAGAAGAAAAAGTGGGCATTAGTGGCATGGAATATAATGTGTAAACCCAAACATCTAGGAGGGTTAAACCTGCTAGACCCCTCCACCATTAATAGGGCCTGTGGGGCTAAGCGGTGGTGGAAATGGCTGAAGGAACCCAATCTTCCTTGGGCTAGACACTAGAAGGAAAAATACGCTCCAATGTATAGTATTCAGAACCTGATCAGAATGAAAGAAAATCCAGAGGGCTCACCGATCTGGAACCTAGCAAGGAAAAATTGAGACATTATACAGGAGAATAGCTTTTGGGAAATTTGCAATGGAAAAACTGCCTTTTTTTGGGAGGATGCTTGGCAACAACTCCCCAAGTTAGAAAAGCTTGAGTTTGCAGGTCTTCAAAGAAATTACCAGGAGCTTGGAAGAACAACGGTGAATCACTATTGGACTCCTAATAATAGGGACCTGGAGTGGAGAACTTGGGTAGTCAATGAAACAGAGAACATGACCGAAGCAAACAATGACATTAGGGACTTGCAAACACTGTTAAACAAAAGAAGAATTAGGATGGCGGAAGAAAATGACCAACTAAGATGGGGAAGCAAGGAGGGGGCAATTTCATGCTCAAAGGAGCCAGAAACTGTATCGAAGATTCGGAGCAAGAAGAAAAGGTGAAATGGAGTCACAAGGTTTGGGATTTTCTGTTCTGGCCGAAAATTAAAACCTTCCTCTTGCTCCTAATGCACAGGAAAACTCTCACTTGGGAGAATCTCTGAAAGAAAGGGTTTTGTGGCCCATCTAGATGCCCCATGTGTGAAAAGGAAGAAGAAACAATGAATCATCTATTCAACACATGTGACACGGCAAACTTCCTGTGGAATTGGGTGGAAAACACTTTGTAGCAAATGGACAGAACAAGAGACTCCATTCAAGAAACCATCGAAAATTGGCGAGGCAATTTCTCCAGTAATCAAATGGTGAAAGAAAACCATGCCAGGGTTTATTACTTGGTCACTCTGGAAAGAAAGGAATAGAAGAGTATTCTTGAACGAAACAAGAGACATAAATCACTCTATAGAAATTATCACACAAAATATCAGACAATTGGTTCTTGTCAAAGCCAGACCAGAAAAAGATAATAAAGCATCAAATGGGGACTTACAAATCTTGAAAGCTTTCAACCTGGATAAAGGGACCTTCGCGGCTACCGTGAATCGCCAACAGGAGATAAACACCACTTTGAGCATCTGGAAACGACCACCTTCAGGCTTCCTCAAGCTAAATTTTGACGGTGCGTCGCGGGGTAATCCAGGTCCATGGAAAATTTTAGGGGCTAATGTTCGCCCAGTGGGCTAATTTTCCATGATTTTTCCACAAAAAAGATTCGCCAATTTCCAATTTTATAAAAGACGATTCGCCCAAATTTTAGAATATAAAATTATTTTACCTTAAAAATCGTCAACATTATAGAGAGACTATATATAAAATAACTATAAATTTGATTAATTTTACAAATATATCAATAAACATTTATAATTTTCATATTAGGGATTAGTGAGATTCGCCAATGTTTTAAACTTCAAGAAAATTTTCCATCCTTAAAATTTTCCTTGTCCAGGTCTGGCCGGCATCGGAGGCATTCTCAGGAACAACGAAGGAGAAATTCAGTACATCTATAGCAGAGCCTTATGGGAAGGAACCAATAATGAGATGGAATTCGCAGCGATGGAACAGGGTCTTAGAATTCTTAGGAAATTACAGGCGGGCGCGGCAGTGGTAGAAGGGGACTCCCAGCTCGCAATTACAACAGCCAGAAGGATGTATGCGGGAGCTAAAGCAAGCAAAGTGACACAACATTGGCGACTGGCCAAAGTAACGGAAAGTAGAGTCGAACACCTTGGGTGTTTGAAAGGTTTAATCTTTCAGGCTGTTCGCCGCAAAGCCAATACAGTTGCGGACCATCTGGAAAATTATGGTATAGAGAACCCCACCAACATCATGGACAACTGTTGGCAGGATGTCACCTGCCCGGAAGTTAGAAACAAGTGTACCCTGCTCTCGAGGCAGGATATGGTGAATGAAAGATAAGGACATAGGGACGGTGCTCCATACAGGTATTAAGATATGATTATTGTCAATCGTAGTGTGGGGAGAATTAAGGGTCGGCAGAAGAATGAAGGACAGGCAGGAAATGGGCATTCAATGTACAAGCAGGCGGGAGTCACTCCCATCAGCTCCATAATTGAAAAGTATGAGTGCCACCGACGCCCTTATAGAAGCATGGACACTTGGCACGCTTCGGAGAAGTTCAAGACATGCAAATGTAAGAGCAAAAATCCGAGCCATCATCGAAAATATGAACCATGAAGTAAGGATAATTATGACAGAATTTGCGGGCAGCAGGTGATAAGATGGAATGCAGCAAGTGAATCACCTACTCTCTCCTATATATCTTCGGTCCCCAGTAACGGCAACACCATTGTGTATTCGGTCTGGCTGAATTTCTTTTCCTCGGCCCTTAGAACACGGTGTTGTTTGGTGCTTGAGTTTGAGACAATGGCGGGTGAGGGAAGCAGAAACGCGTCGGCCAACCGAGATCTTAGACAGGCTCGGGAAGCCTATGAAACAAGGACCTCTCAAAAGGAAAAACGCAAGATTGAGGAGCTGGAGGCCATCGTAACTGAGGAAGAGGAGAACCTGGAAGCACATGATTTGGAGAAGGATATGGAATGGGTACAGGACCCTGGCACATCCACAACGCGAGCCACCCAATATGTCCGCACACAAGCGGAAATGTGGAGAATGAAAATGATGTTGGCTAAGGCCATAAGCATGCAGGGTGACTACATCAGCCAGGCTCGACAGGCGCAACAAGCAATTGTTGTAACCTCTGCGGAGCATGCGGCGATCTTGGAAGGCCTGGACTTTAAAATTAGCAGCCTGGAGCAGCAATTCGACAACATTTCCAAGAAACTTACGGTCTTGATCAGTCTTCTGCGTCATTCCATATGTCAAGAAACCAGGAGTGTTGGGGAAAGGGTGGAGGGGAACACGGGCAACAGTCAGAGCACATTTCCAGCGCCATCTCAGGCGGGCAGAGCCAAGGCTCCGACTGGTCAGGAACCCTCCAAGAATTATGTGGTTCTTGAGATGTAACGGCTCTTTGCGGCAAGCTCTAGATGAGTTCCTGAGGCATAGGTCTGTGTGTGCAATCATTGACCTTAGAATTCATCCGTTTTGTCAGTTCTTTCTGTTTTCTTCTCTTGCTGTCCATGGCTCTATGTGGGTCTCAGTTTGGTCATTGTTGGTTTTTGTCAACCCCTAACTGTCTCTGCCGCCCTGCGTGGTGTGCCTTGGGGTTCTGTTGAAGTTCATTTTGGTCATGATGAGGTCTATGCAGATTAGGAAAGTAGTCCTTTGTCTGCATGAGCAAACCATTTTGTAAATATGTATTATTGTTTTAATATAAAATGCTGATTTACACAAAAAAAACATGACCCCATGAAAGATTTTATAGAAATGTGGTTGATATTTGGAATCCCAAAGAATATCATGGTAGATATGAATAAGGGTTGGGTCTTCCAGAGTCCACTTCCAACCCATAGATGAAAATTACATGGAAAAACACAAGGCATCCATTATATAAGTAGTCATATAGAAAGGCGGGATTATGTTCTCAGACACTTTATGTTTAGTTATAAAAGCCAAGATATGAGTGTCTAAGTTATATAATAGTATAGTTTTCCAGTAAAAAATAAACCCCTCTGAAACCCCGTCTATAAGAGGTACCCATTGGTCAAGATTTTTTGTACATTAGGCTATGCATAAAGCCTACACATCATAGAAGCTACCTAAAATAAGGACTAACAAGGGAATCTACAACATACTCACCAGTTTCCTCTAGCTTGTGTTTTTTTGGATCCTTTCTCCACCATTTAATCAACTCTGATGCATGTTCATGTTATTTAAGAAAAGCCTCAATGTATTTCTTATCATATTTTCACTATGGCTGTGGTATATGGTACATCCTCTGTAGGTCCTCACACGAAAAATGTCCAATGATTGTTTGCCAATTTGTATCAATTCTCCTGTTAGCGATACTCAAATTATCTACGACCCACCGAACCATATTAGTATAGGGAATAATTTTAGGTTTGGCTACAATCCTGTGTAAGAAGGAATTCGCTACATCCTTGTAGGTTGTGATTGAAACTGGAGTATAATCATCAGCAGTTGTTTTCCTTTGAGTAACCCTAGGTCCTTCATCTTCAAATATTTTATATATCAATTCCCATGAGGATTGTCCAGAGTCTTTAGAACAAACTATATCAGAAAAGAGACCGGGCATAGTTTTCTTTTCTTCAATGCTTTCAACTAAAGGAGTGGCAATTTGTTGTTGCGCTACAATTTTCTTCTTACCCTTCCTTGATTTCAACATTTCTTCATTGTCATGGTTATTAGAGCTAGCCTAAAGTAGAAAACATAGAGATGAGCGAAAAACTTGTATTCAAATAGGAATTAGTGCAAATGATGAAACTTTACAACAAAAATCTTTTCTTTAAAGCAAATCTTCATAAAATCAAAGTGAAATGAATGAAAGCATTTATAATTTCGAAAATAATAACTATCCACTCTCAAACATTAAGTGCGCAAGCGTGAAATCACATGGGATTTCCAAACCATCATATCGGACGAATAATATTGGAGAAATAAATCAGAGGACTTCATTAGAAAGTTATGATAATTCGAACTTTCGATATGTAAGATATAATAATAGTTAAGACAAATATCAGATAAAAGCTTTGATGAAAGAGGCGCTAAACATATCGGGGAAGTCATATCGTGTTAAAATTGGCAACTAGGGAAAAACTTCATGTGGGTCATCTTATTCATGGCTGATAATATTTTTATTAGATTCCTCTTGTCGAGAGGTGTAGGATTGATATAAAGATGCTCCGATTCCGATAAGTATTCATGGAGATATGAATTTATTTTGATTATGGAATTATTATCAAGCCGACCTACAACTCATGTAGGCTCAGAAGCCCAACAGTCGCATCTATTCAAACACCAACATTGTGTATAAATATAGGAGGAATTTTCCTCATTTGGACTCACCCATCTCATCACACCTCTCTCTCTCTACTGCGCAGAAAGGAGTCTCCTCTGTACTGCGCAGAAAAGGGTCTCTCCCTCACACATGTGAAGCCGGAAGCTGCTGAAACTGAAGCTACAACTGCAGAAGTAAAGATTGACCTGTGTGGACTAGAATATCTCCTCATCTGAACTGCACTGTAGGTTCATCTGAACCTCCTCTGAAAGCTGCAACTTTTGGTGGTGGAATCAAGTTAATCCGACGGACGGTTTGCAAGATATTGAAGGCCCTAGTTTGAAGCTGGAAGCTGCTAAAATTGAAGCTGCAACTGCAGAAGTAAATATTTACCTGCGTGGACTAGAAGATCTCCTCATCTGAACTACACTATAGGTTCATCTGAACTTCCTCTGAAGCCGCAACTTTTGGTGGTGGAATCAAGTCAATCTGACAGACAGTTTGCATGATATTAACTGCCCTAGTTTGAAGCTGGAAGCTGCCGAAACTGAAACTGCTACTGCAGAAGTAAAGTTTGACCTGCGTGGAATAGAAGATATCCTCATCTGAACTGCACTATAGGTTCATCTGAACCTCCTCTGGAAGCCGCAACTTTTGGTGGTGGAGTCAAGCTGATCCGATGGCCGGTTTGTGAGATATCGTGTGCCCTAGTTTGATGATGAAGCCGCTAATGTTGATGTTGTTGATCTAGGTTTTGCTACTGTTGATATGAATCAGATTTATTGTACTATTTCTCTCTGCTGAATTATTGAAGATAAAAGAAGATTTGATCAAAGGGTTTCCCCACACATTGTGGGGTTTGTCCCTGGCTAGCCGCCACATCTTGTGTCTCTTGTCTTGGCTTGTTTTCTGTCGATCGCTTAATGTTCTATCTACACTTTACTTTATGTACATGTGATTGCTAATCTGTGGAATACAATATCGAAAAGAATTAAACTATTATAAGCATAAAACATACCATAACTTAACATGGTATTGAAGCTGAGGTGAAGAAAAAGCCCGAGCAAGAGCAATCACCGAAGAGAAGATTGGCAAGGATATCCTAAAAGAACAATAGGGTCCTCAACACTCTTTCCTACCAAAGACAAGCTCCATGAGAAAGCTGACTGTCACGGATGGAAGATGTCTATCGATCTAACCTTGAGGATCAAGTAGTGTTGGATCATGTGAGAGGAAATATTGTTGAGCCTTCATCAAATGCACCTCTTGCTACCAGGAAAAAATGGAAGAACGTAGAAATTAAAGCGAAGAAGATCATCCGGGACTCTATTGACAAGTGCTTGTGGCCTACATCTTTGAACTAGACACCTCCAAGGAAATCTACGATAGACTGGTGAGTTTATGTAAAGTTAATAATGCAAATCAAGTTTTTTTCTTAGAAATAAGTTGAGGGAAATCAAGAAGGGTAAAGATGAGAGTATGCAAGCATACTTCTTAAGAATCACCGAGATCAAGAATGATCTCCTATCTATTGGGAAGACTATTATTGACAGAGAAATGGCACTCACGACTCTTGGAGGATTACCATCCAAATGATACGTGTTCAGGACTACTCTTTTGAACAATAATTTAATTCCTGGTTTCGAGGAATTAATGGCTAGATGCATTCAAGAAGAAATGAGGGTGGAAGAGCAAGAAATTCCCTTGCCTAAAGGTCCTCCTGCTGCCTTTTCTTCTCATGAAATAATTCTAAGTCTAAATCAAAAGGAAAGGCTAGACCTAAGGGTGGAAGAAAAGGACGATGTTACATCTGCGATAAAGCAGGTCACCATGCAAGGGAGTGCCCTGATAGAAAGGACTCACACCGGGACTGTAGTGACCAACCTAGGGTGCTAGATTAGGCTAAATTTATTATCGACCAGGGTAAGTAAACTTCGAGGCATGCGTCTAAAATCTATAGACATAAAGGATTCCTAACTAAGTGTTCATTGTGGTAGGTTACAGTACTTCTTTACGGAAGGTTAAGATATGTTCCCTATCACCTTGACACTCAGGTCACTCAACTCATCTAATTGTCCTAAAGACACTATGTATTGCTAGACCGAGATTTTAATCCCCTTACAAGGATGCTGTGCACAAAAGCTCTGTCTAGTTAACACTCAGCATTCATGAAAGATCAAAAGCATACTACAAATTTAAATACATGTAAACAGAGTTTATGAGGATGCTTTAAAAATTATAACGATGGATCAGATCTCTTACAAGATATGGTTCAATGATCTTAACGATAAATCTTTTAAGCTATCACCATAAACATCATTCGTAAAGATTGCTAATTAAATCAACAAAATTATAAGCATAACTCTAATCACTATGTATGCTATACAATATTCAAAAGCTGCTAATGAAATGAAAATGACAGTATACTCGTCCACGCAGGGCCCATCCGCGTTTCAATGGTATACTGGAATACGCTCAAGCAACTAAGGTATTAATGCATGAACAATGTTATAATGAAACCGTCACTGTAATCGAGTTCTGGTATTAAGTTCTGAAGATCATACAAAAGCTCTGTTTTTCCAAATGATATACAGAGATCAACAACCATGTAACTGTAACTATATCCGTGTCTTTAAAAACAACTAATACACGACTTTCATTTGGATTAAATGTACATTCACTATGCAGTTGTTTCCGCTTTTACTATGGAATGATTTTTGGGTCATTTCCATTCTAAACCGATTTCCAAAAAGAAACAAAACGAAACCGGTTTGGGAAACCTATGGCTATTGCTGCCTTTGTCATAAAAAGGCTGGGGCTTTGACCAGCATTGACCGCATAGCAAGGAGTGTTGGATTTGCTGTAGGATCGATGTTTCTCCATGCTTGTACATTCTAGTTTCCATTCCTATCCCTTGCTTTAGCTTGCCTGTCATGCCACGTGTCAGATGATGAACCATTTACGCGATGTTGTGACTTCCTGTAACCTTTTTATTAAAAATTCCTAATTTCTAACATAAAAACTCATAAATTAACTTTAATGCAAACTAAGAACTATAATACTGTTAACTAATCAATTTCAAGGAATATAAGGGATCTATGGAGGAGAAAGGTAGACAAATGATGTGTTTCAAGAAGAAAAAGATGGTCATAGAATGGTACCAATAGGGACGATGATCAAAATCCCTCTGATGGTAATCAAAGGAATGAAAAATTCAATAGCAAAGGTAAGAGGCGAGCTGGGAATCAAGGAAGAGGACAACCATTCAAGAAGGCTAGAAATTCCAGGATGTATTAAATGCACCTGACCTCCGAAAGAACCTGGTGTCCATCTCGGCAATGGAAGACAAAGGCTACAAGGTAACCTTCAGAGATGGCAAGGTACATGTATCGAAAAATAATGTTAAAGATGCCTTTACTCTTGGGTTTTGTGTTGACTCATTATATCAGGTCGATGAAAGTCAAATAGGTGTCATGTCTTATGACACATCTCTTCAGTTCGAACTTTGGCATTGGAGGTTTGCCCACCTTCATTATAAAGATCTACCCGATGTAAGACATATGGTAACAGGGATGCCCGAATTCCAAGTAGAAAAAGAAGGTGTATGTTCAGGTTGTGCCGAAGGAAACCTCAAAAGGGGACCATTCCCCTCAAGCCTAAGCACGACCTTCGATATATTACAGTTGGTTCACTCAGGAATACCTGAGGTTGTCATTAAGAGGGAGACTAATACACCACATACTCCAGAGAAGAATGGTGTGGCACCGTACGATTGTGGAAGCTGTCTCTATGGGTAGATGATGTAATAATGCCGGATGTGGAAGAATCGATGGATCCTATTTATCCACCTGAGGCTTCCTCTTCCAAGAAGAGGCCTTTATGGCTTAAGGGGATACTTGATGATGATGAAAGACATGCTACACCCTGAGGAACCTTCCGTGAAATTAAGAAACTCAACAGGTATCAGGGATACCTGACCAGTATGAGCACGATCATACAAAATGAGCCTTCGTCATTCTCAGATGCCGTCAAGCATCAAGTATGGAAGGTTTCTATGAACAAAGAATATGAGTCTGTTATGGAGAATGATGTCTGGGAAGTAGTTCATAGACCCCAGGACAAGACAGTTGTCACTTCTAAATGGCTTTACAAGATAAAACATGCAGCATATGGAAGTACAGAAAGGTATAAGGCACATTTTGTTGCTCGTGGATTCTCCCAAAAGGAAGGTATAGACTATGATGTGATATTTGCACCTATTTCCAGATACACAACTGCCCACTCGATCATAGCCCTTGCGGCTTCACAAGGATGGAACCTACATCAGATGGATGTCAAGACCGCGTTATTGCACGGTTCGATCAAAGAAGAGGACTACATGGAGCAACCAGAAGGATTTGAGATTTATGATCGAAAATCTCATGTATGCAAGTTGAAGAAGGCTCTCTATGGGTTGAAGCAAGCACCCTGAGCATGGTCTGAGAGGATCGATAGCTACTTGATGAAGCTGGGATTCACTAGGAGTGAAGCCGATCCTAACCTGTACTTTAAGGTTTAAGATGATAAACCTCTCATACTGGTGTTGTATGTGGATGACCTTTTTCTAACAGGTGCAGACCCTCTCATTCTCAAATGTAAGAGGGAGTTGGCTTCTGAATTTGAAATGAAGGACCTAGGACTGATGCATTATTTCCCAGGACTTGAAGTGTGGCAGAAGCCAAGGGAAATTTTCCTATCTCAAGGAAATTATGTGGTGAAGATATTGGAAAGATTCAGTATGATGGACTGCAAGCCTGTGACTACCTCGAGGATCTTAACTTTTAGAAGTTATATGGTAGTGATGTCGGACTAGATTTGGGAAATGCCTCTGAGTTTCATAAACTCATTCGCATTGATGTTCTTGGTGAGCCTCCATGTGAACATATGTTTTGCAGTTAGCATTGTGAGCTCATATTTGGTTGAGCCTCACTAGATTGATGCCAAGAATCTTCTGAGATATCTTCGTGGCACAATTACTAATGGGTTAAGATACACTACCGGAGGTGTGAGACTACTTGGATATACTGATGCTGATTGGGCAGGCAGTGTGGTGGACCGTAAGAGCACTTCCGAGTGCTGTTTCACCTTGGGATCTGCTTCGATATCCTGGATGAGCAGGAAGTAGAAGTCGGTGGCTTTGAGCATTGCCGAAGCGGAATATATTGCTGCTAGCATGGCCTCCTATGAGGTAGTCTGGTTCCGAAAGCTCTTCAGTGAGCTGTTTGGATTTATATTGAATACCACTATGATTCTTTGTAACAACCAGAGGTGGGATTCTATTTTTGAGGAATCCCATATTCGTCTATTGCTCCAGTAGATAGACATCATCTGGGATATGGTAAGTCAATGAGCAAGGAGGCTCCATCACATTAAGATGATGTACAGGTCGATACACCTTTTCAAAGCCCCGAGGAAAGATCTACTCTATGATTTTCCCAAACAACTTGGAGTCATAAAGAAACCCTTGTACAAGGGTCCTGCATGTTGCATACATTGAGCTCTGGGAGCTCTGAGGGCTTGCGGTTCTTACTGGAGCAACATATGACCACAGGGTGACTCACCCTCCCCTGGTGGTGCGCATTGGAACAAGATGATTTGCTCTCTTGTGGGACAAGATGATTCACTCTCTTGTGGAACAGGATGATTCACTCTCTTGTGTAGTAGGATGATTAGTTCTCCTGTGAAGCCTGGATGATGTGTTCTCCATGGTGACTGTAGCAGGATTGATGTGTTCTCCTATGAGGCTTGGATTGATGTGTTCTCCATGGCAACTATCGTAGGATTGATGTGTTCTCCTATGAGGCCTGGATTGATGTGTTCTCCATGGTGATTGTAGCAGGATTGATGTGTTTTCCTGTGAGGACGGGATTGATTAAGTTCTCCTGTCGAGGCACCCTACCCATGCAGTCTGGGACTCATGGGAAGTACCTCTCATCTGATCAATGAGCAGGGAAATGAAGTTAGGGACCATAGCAGTACCGATGGATGCATCGTTGTATCTACCGTAATCCCTATGCTAGGATGACCTCCATTGATCTGGTATCAATGATACTGGTCTAGGACTAGTGGTAGGAGTTGTACCATACTATGACATTGACTTCAGGCTGGTTGAGACTGGTCTGGGACCAGTGGTACATACTCTGAGATTGACTTCGTGCCAGTGCAGTACTGGTCTGGGACAAGTGAGAGTGGTACATACTATGACGCTAACTTCAGGTCGGTTGAGATTGGTCTGGGACCAGTGGTACACTCTTTGAGACTGCGATACTGGTCTGGGACCAGTGGTAGGAGTGATACTTACTATGAAGCTGACTTCGGGTCAGTTGAGACTGGTCTGGGACCATTGGTACACTCTTTGAGACCGCGATGCTGGTCTGGGACCAGTGGTAGGAGTGGTACTTACTATGAAGCTGACTTCGGGTCGGTTGAGACTGGTCTGGGACTAGTGGTACGCACTCTGAGACTGACTTTGAGTCAGTGGAGGATGATACTGGTCTGGGACCAGTGGAGTTGTACTCACTATGGTGCTAACTTCGGGTTGGTTGAGATTGGTCTGGGACTAGTGGTACATACTTTGAGACTGACTTTGAGTCAGTATGATACAACCTCGATCATTTCTTCTCCTTCATAATTCGAACAAAAGCAGAGTAGAACAGAACAATGCAAGAGCAGAAAATAACAGAGCAGAACAATACACATCAGTACAGGGCGGAACAAGACAAAGCAGAATAGGCAGAATAGAGTATAGCAGGGCATGGGACAGGCTATACAAGGCAGTGCATTTGATGGATGAATAGTAACGACCGATAGACAGATTGCAGATGAAGTTCTCCCTAGTTGAGAGGGAGTGTTAAAATTGGAAACTAGGGCAAACATTCATGTGGGTCATCTTATTCATAGCTGATAATATTTTTATTAGATTCCTCTCGTCGAGAGGTGTAGGATTGATATAAAGATCATCCGATTCCGATAAGTATTCATGGAGATATGAATTTATTTTGATTATGGAATTATTATCAATCCGACCTACAACTCAAGTAGGCTCAAAAGCCCAATAGTCGCATCTATTCAATCACCAAAATTGTGTATAAATATAGGAGGAATTTTCCTCATTTGGACTCACTCATCTCATCACATCTCTCTCTCTCTACTGCGGAAAAAAGAGTCTCCTCTCTACTGCGCAGAAAAGGGTCTCTCCCTCACACATGTGAAGCTGCTGAAACTAAAGCTGCAACTGCAGAAGTAAATATTGACCTATGTAGACTAGAAGATCTCCTCATCTGAACTGCACTGTAGGTTCATCTGAACCTCCTCGGAAAGCCGCAACTTTTGGTGGTGGAATCAAGTCAATCCGACGGACGATTTGCAAGATATCGACTGCCCTAGTTTAAAGCCAGAAGCTGCTAAAACTGAAGCTGCAACTAGAATATATCCTCATTTGAACTGCACCATAGGTTCATCTGAACCTCCTCTAAAAGATTCAACTTTTGGTGGTGGAATCAAGTCAATCCGACAGACGGTTTGCAAGATATCAACTGCCCTAGTTTGAAGCCAGAAGCTGCCGAAACTGAAACTACAACTGCAGAAGTAAAGTTTGACCTACGTGGACTAGAAGATATCCTCATCTGAACTATGATATAGGTTCATCTGAACCTCCTCTGGAATCCACAACTTTTGGTTGTGGAATCAAGCCGATCCGACGGTCGGTTTGTGAGATATCGTCTGCCCTAGTTTGATGATGAAGCCGCTAATGCTGATGCTGCTGATCTAGGGTTGGCTACTGTTGATATGAATCAGATTTATTGTACTATTTCTGTCTACTAAATTATTGAAGATAAAAGAAGATTTGATCAAAGGGTTTCCCCACACATTGTGGGGTTTGTCCCTGGCTAGCCGCCACATCTTGTGTCTCTTGTCTTGGCTTGTTTTCTGTCGATCGTTTAATGTTCTATCTGCACTTTACTGTATGCACATGTGATTTCTAATCTCTATAATATAATATGGAAAAGAAGTAAACGGTTATAAGCATAGAACATACCATAACTTAACATATCGGAAGTGGCATATTGGAGGAATCATATCAGGGTGTTTGGGGAAAGACTTTCGATAAAAGAGTTCCAATAAAGAGTTTCAATAGGAATATTGGAGATATTGAATATCAGAGGTGCAAGATATAGGAGGACAGGGATATCAGAGGTGCAAGATCGGAGGATAGGGATATCAGAGGTGCAAGCTAATAAAACTCATGATATTGAAGGCTACAATATAATAAATAATAGTTGTGGGACCAATGGATATTTCTGAAAGCCCTTTATATAATTCTTTTACTAAAGGAGGCATTGGGAATAAGACATCAGGAGGATATTTATCATAACATTCCTAAAATGAAAGTTACAATATCATAGAGTTTCGATGGAAGTCTTATGATATGACTTTGACCTTGTGAGTGGGGCCTATCAGTGTTTAACTTTATTGTAACTTATTTAAGGTGTGGCTTCGATATATGAGGTTCCGATGAAGGAACGCCTTCAAGCTTATAAAACTTTTATAGCTAATTCAAGTATGTTCCAAATTTTATTAAAATCAGAGAATTTTATTAAAAGAAATGAAGGGTCCCCATTATTTATGGATAACTAAGTATAAAAATGGGGGGCTTATTGAATGCTAGAATAGAGCCCCATCCAGAGTATCGACCTTGCCATCATAAATTAAGGTTTTCCTTGGTTTCAACGGATAACAAAAGAGATGATATACATAACCCTTGAACAAGAAAGTAAGTTTACATTATGAAACACCAATTGCAATGTGTAAAAGGAGATTTTCACGAGAGGGTAGAAATGAATGAGTTCTTGGAAGGAATTAATAGTACAAACCTAAGAGAGATACACGAGAGAAAGAAAATATTCATTAGTAATCTAGCGAAGTAGTTCACATAGATACAATGATCTTTAAATCAAATACAACACACCTTCAACAAGGTAAGTACCAAATCCAATGAAGTAATTCAATTTCCTTAGTACATATGAACAAAACATATCCTGCAAACATATAAAGAAAAGTCCTTAGACATTTATGATGCACGCATGAAAATGTGTTGGCTCATCGAGATTCAATTATTAGGTGAAAGATCCAAGTACATTAATTGCAATGGTGATCTACTAGCTCCAGTAGTGGAGCATTAAGTCACATCCTACTTCTCCAAAGAATAGTTTTCTCTCCTATGTCAAGTAGAGAATAAAAAACTACCTCTCCAAATCCGAAGCCTCCAAAAGAACTTTTCTTCAGTTATGAGGTTACTTCTATAACAAGAGGAATGACCTTTCATATCCCCATGACTCTCGAGTTACCCTCATGACTCTTGGACTCCTAAATGACCTTTGTACATCTCTATGTGACTTTTGGACTTCTTCATGTGACTTTTATCCATATATGACTATGTGACTATTCATATTCCACATATGACCCTTAGACTTCTGCACATTACATTTTTTCATTTTCGTTTACATCATTACATTCCACATGATGTTGCATGACACTCAATAATCATGACATGATGATGATATAAATTAACAATGATGGCATGGTCTCCATAATCAGGTGGAAATGCCAATATGTTGTTCTAGTTCTTCGATCTTCATGGTATATCTTATCAATAACTTATAATCATGGAAGACTCATTTTTTTTTTCTCATCTTAACCCTTCAAAAGCCCTTGGATCAATATTGGAGTTTCTGAGTCATCATACAATGTCGTCTTTATGTCTTGGTTCAGGATATACTTCATATCTTTGTGATAATTCTCCTTTGTACTTCTTGGCTGCAAGTTCTTCTTTTGGTCTTCTCCTTGCTACCTTCCTTCAACATCACCTTGTCACGCTGAGAAAGTACTACTGCCAATGGATATCATTCATGACAAGGCAAGATCAATCTTAAATGTGTTTATTCTATCACTACCTGGATCATGGAATGAACTGCTTATGATAGGCCTGTGAGAGGGTTGAAATAATTAGAGAAATTTTGAGTTCCAAAATAGGCCTCCTAAGGAATATTATAAAATAATAGTGGGAAAACAATGTAAACTTTGAAACGGGAACTATAAACTCAAAATGGGAACTCTGGCCAAAAAACCCCAAAAAAACATCAAAAACAATGCTCAAAACGAAAAGTGTGTATACTGGAACGATGTTTTTATTTTTTAGGCGTCAATTTTGAACATGTTTTAAAATTGACAATGACTACAAAATTTACTATGAAATTTTCGTGCAAAATATAGCTTCAAAATGAAACTGATGACACTGGAACAATGATTTTTTTAGGGTCAATTTTCAGTATTTAAAAAAAATGCTAATAAAACCAAATTTCTATGTGTCAAACAAAGGTTTTTATGCGGGAAAAAACACACTAATGTTTTTGGTAGAATATCATTTTTCTTTCCTAAGTATAAATTTAACATGTTTTCAACCATAACATGCTAGAAACAAAAAAAATTGAAATTTTTTCAACTATAAAATAAATAAAACCATGACATTATGAACAAATTACATCACTAAATGCATTCAAAAGTCATTATTTGTATATTGAATAAAACATATTTTATATCTCTAATTTAATATTGCATTGTAGATATTTTAAACAATAAAATTTATCATAACTAAGACATATAATCCAACAACATAAAAATGCCTCATAACTTCTCATTTAACACCATATGGAAAACATTAATTTTATTTGAAGATACGATGCATACATCAGTTATATAACTGTCTTAAACAACTATTCAAAATCACTCATGTTTTCTGGCACACCATCAGAATTCACATCTTCAGATGAGTGACTGGATGCTGACGAAGATGTTCCATATTCTTCTCTTTCATCAACTAGTGCCCCATCTGAGTCCACATGCATGCCCAAAATTTCAGGTTTCAAAATTCTTCTAGATCTACGACTGGTTTCAGGTGACTCCCATGTCAACACTGTTCCTTCTGGTAACAACCTTTTTCAGAATCTCTATCGTCTTGAAGCGAAGAGTTCCTCTCTTTGTTAAATTGAAGTCATAAACAAGTATGTCTACATCCTCCAATTTTAATATGTCTGTGCGGTGGCGATTTACATTTGTACCCTTTCTTTTTCTTTTTCCGTCATTTTTTTTGTCAACTACCATCTCTGGCTTATACACACCATTGAATGGGTGTGTATTTGTGGCATACCAATGTACTTCAACACTTGTAACATCCTCATTTTCTGTAAAAACCTTTATAACTTTAGCAACCCAAAATGGATAGCCATTGGGATCTCCATCTGCTAGCACTGCAATCATGCAACCCTCCTTAATATCCTGTACTGAACCCCTATAAAGGTCTTCCATGGCTTCACGTTGTGCACGAGATCTTCTGGAACCAATATACATCTCTCTTTCCTCTGCCTGTGAAGAATTAATAATACCTTGAGATTATTGCTGTTCAACAATGTTTACTTCCTCATGTTCATTCGACACATTATGTGGCCAAATAAATGGATTTTTCAAAGGTATATCTTCATTTATTGTTGTCGAAATGACATCACTTTGATTATTGAAAAACGACTCCCACCAAACTGAATCAGCAATGTCAAAGTACTCATATGTATATCTAATACATTTTTTAATTTCTTCCAGGCAATCAGAATAATTTATAGCCCTGTTCTGTCTACGTGCATTCTGAACTTCACCGACTGATTGTAATAACAATATTTTGGATGCAAATATTGGATGATCTGGAATGAACTTCAAAAATTGCAATCCTGATGACGGTGCCCATTCTGTAGTAGTTGAATACTTCTTGCCCCATATTAGTGTTTTCCCATCAATTTTTTTGATACGAAATTGATGTTGGAAGCTAATGTCATTAAGTTGTTCAATGCATCTCCCCTCACCATATGATCCCAGAATAAACCTTCGCATGTCAATAGTTTCTTCCAACACATCAAAAGTAGGCTCTGGCATGTATGATTTCTTAATACATTCAATTAGTGATGGCAAGCTACCAACTTCCTTCCTCCTCAATGTGACTGAAAAACGGCTGAACATCTGATCAATATGGTCATGAGTGTGCCCAACAAGAAGGAAACCAACCTTCACCTTCTGAAAAATTCCCAATTCAACAAGCATGTTTAGATATCCAAAAACAACCTGATTTTTGTTTTCACGGCAAGTGTTGTCCAATTGTAGATACAAAACTTTAGGAAGATTACCAGACCAATGAGAAATCACATCATGAATTATAGTTATGGTCAGATTTGCATCATTATGAATATTTGGAGCTGTGAAGTACACCCTTGGCAACATTTTCCCATTGAAGACCATACACCCGACCAAGTGAAATTGAATAATATTTTCCTCCTGTAAATTTTTGGGTGTGCGAACAAAATGTGGTAAAAGTGTTTTCTTCTGGTCCATACCATCAATTATCAAACCCAAATATTTATTCGGATTATCATAGCACTTTTTTCGATGCTTGTAAAACTTCTTCCTTTCGTTTGTTTGTTGTTCGCGATGCCCCTGAAGTTGTTTGACAATTAAATCTACACAACATAAAAGAGATTCATTAAGAAATATGTTTTCATAGTTGATGACTATACAATTTTAAAAGTTAAAGTTATAAACGCTTACCTCTTTCTGAGCCTTCACTTTTGTCCCTTTTTGATTTAAGAGAAGCACATGTACTGCAAATCCCCATCCTTGTCTTCTTAGGAATACGGACATTGTTGAATTCTTTCTTCCATACCTTCACAAAATATTGATATGTAATAAACTGGCCATGTCCCTTAGCACCTTCTGCATATTCTTTGTATAAGTTGTAGATTTCTCGTCTTGAAAAATTATCTGGAATATGTATTGTCTCTCCATTTGGCATACACTCTCCATGCTTTGAAAAGAAATCTTTCATCCATGACATTGCAGTATTTGATAATGGACCAAACTGTCTTTTATGACGTACTTCTGAATAAAATGTGGGATCCTTTTCCAAATTTTCTTGAATTCTCGAGAGACAAAAATTCCCAATCGAATGAAACATTTTGAAACCTTTTCTACAGATAAAAAAAGTCCCAATATGATAATCATAACCTGACAATGTAGATTGCATGCACCCAACTAAATATGAATTTTGCATGCTTTTATTCATTGACAAATATCTCTTCCTGCTTTCTAATGCAAATTTGAAATCCATATGTTTCAAGCAATCTTTTTGGCAACATTCACTTGAAATGAGAGCACTGATAGAACTTCTACTCGTCAGATATTCTGCTCTACCCCTTGTATGACTAGAACAACTTGCATTGATGCGAAAAGGTCTGCTCCTACTCCTTGATACAATGTTTCTTGGCAACATCTCCATCATTTCATCATCATTTGTATAAGGCTTTTCATCATCATTAAGAGGAATGTTATCCACACTATGATCATCCTTGCTTTTCAAATATTGACTTGGAGGATATTCTTCATCTTCTGCTTCTTCAGTGCTACTGTCGTAGTCCTTAGAATTCGGACTGAATGGAAAATCTGACTCGATGTTTAATGGATATTCTTCCTCATATGCATTGCCAGTGCTACTCTCATAGTCCATAGAATTAGGACTACGTTGAAAATGTGACTTACTTATTGAAGATGCTACATCCCGTCCTTTGTCACTGCTACCTTTATACTCATTAGAATTAGGACTAAGTGCATCATCCTGTCCTTCATCACTGCTGCTCTCATAGTCTGCAGAATTAGGACTAAGAGGACACAGTGACACTCTATTATTTTGAAATTCATCATCACGCTCTTCATAACTATTGCTCTCACAGTCCGCAGCATTAGGACTAAGTGGACACTGTGGTACTCCAATCTTTTGAATTTCATCATCCCACTCTTCATCACTGCTGATCTCATAGTCCTTAGAATTTGGACTAACTGGACACCGTGACACTCCATACTTTTGAAAATCAACATCATGCTTTTCATCACTACTGCTCTCATAGTCCTTAGAATTAGGACTAAGTGGACACTTTGAAACTCCATACTTTTGAAAATCAACATCATGCTTTTCATCACTGCTGCTCTCATAGTCTTCAGAATTAGGACTAAGTGGACACCGTGATACTCCATTCTTTTGAAATTTGCCATCATGCGCTTCAAAACTGCTGCTATGATAGTCCTCAGAATTAGGACTAAGTGGACACCGTGACACTCCCTTCTTTTGAACTTCACCATTATGCTTTTCAAAACTGCTGCTCTCATAGTCCTCTGAATTAGGACTAAGTGGACACCGTGACACTCCCTTCTTTTGAACTTCACCATTATGCTCTTCAAAACTGCTACTCTCATAGTCCTCGGAATTAGGACTAAGTGGACACCGTGACACTCCATTCTTTTGAACTTCACCATCATGCTCGTCAAAACTGCTGCTCTCATAGTCCTCTGAATTAGGACTAAGTGGACACCGTGACCCTCCATTCTTTTGAACTTCACCATCATGCTCTTCAAAACTGCTGCTCTCATAGTCCTCAGAATTAGGACTAAGTGGACATCGTGACACTCTGTTCTTTTGAACTTCACCATCATGCTCTTCATCACTGCGGCTTTCATAGTCCTTAGAAGTAGGACTAAGTGGAATTTGTGACTCTTTATTTATTTGAACTTCTCCATCCCCTCTTTCATCAGTGCTGCTCTCATAGTCCTTAGAATCAGGACTAAGTGGAAGAAGTGACTTTCTATTCATGGTGGAAGAATTCCCGCTATGTTCATCAATATGAATAGAGTTGTTATGCGATGCAGAAGTTGATGGTGTATAAATCGAAACTTCACTATCAGAACAATCCATCCCTTTCAAATAGAAGATGTTGAATGATACAAATGGAGAGTCTCCTAAAGATATTATATAGCTTAAAGAATGAAATTTTCCATCCAAAAATTTTCCCTCCAAAAAATTTCGCGAAAATATTTCCCTCCAAAAAGTTTCGCGAAAATATTTCCCTCCAAAAAATCTGTTAAATTTATTTACCTTTATTACTTTGTTCTACAATTTATTGGAAAATGTAAACTAAATTTTTTTATGAAATCATAATTAAAATTGTAGACTACAACTTCTACAATTATTATAATAGTGAAACCATATAATATTCGCTTTCCAATACTACAATATTCACTTTAAAATATTTTAAAACAAATTATCCCACATTCAACCCGTTGTAAAACAAATCAATAATATTCACTTTATAATATTGTAAAACAAATTATCCCATATTAACCGTACAGTAAAACATCCTTGTAACTTCACTTACATATTAAAATTTCATTATCACTATTACTAACATCACATCCAAGCTTTCTGAAAATCATTGAAAGAGGTTGTGAATTTGTGGAGCAGCTAAATCGCTATCAACAACATAATCAACGAAGAATTCTCGCAATTAAAAGCTAAGTTAAATTTTTTTCTTGAAAACTTTCATATTAAATTAGTTTCATGAAAAATCGTGAGCATGGTGGGCCCGGTCAACCTCATTTTCTTAACACCAGTGGGTGCTCCACAACCCCCTCGCCTGCCCGCCCGCCCGCCCGCCTGGCCCCTCCAGGCGCCTTAACAGCGCCCCCCCTCACCCGCCTGCCCGGCCCCTCCGGGTGCCCTGACAGCCCCCCCTCACCCGCCTGCCCGGCCCAGGCCCCCTCACTCGCCCGGCCCACACACCCCGTCCCCCCTCACCTGCCTGCCCGGCTCGGCCCGGGCGCCCTAACCCGCCCGCCTGACCCCTCCGGTCGAACCACCCATGCCCCCTCACCCGCTCGCCCGGCCCGAGCGCCCTCACCCGCCCGCCCAACCCCTCCCGGCGCCCTCACCTGGGAACCTCACTCCTTCGGGCGGGCCACCCATCCCTGGGCGCCCTCACCTGCACGCCCCACCCACCCCCGGGTGCCCTGACCCACCCGCCCGCACGGCACAGGCGCCCTGACCCGCCCGCCCCACCCGCCCGCGGGCGCCCTGACCCGCCCGCCCCACCCGCCCCTGCCCGCCCCATCCGGCCTGCCACACCCGCCCGCGCCCGCGCCGACCCGCCCGCCCGTTCGCCCCACCCGCCCATGGGTGCCCTCACTCGCTCGCCCGCCCTCGGGCGCCCTCACCCGCTCGCCTGCCCTCGGGCGCCCTCACCCGCCCGCCCCACCCGCCCACCCGCCACACCCGCCCGCCCTCTCGCCCCACCCGCGGGCGCCCTCACCCGCCCGCCCGCCCACCCCCGGGCGCCCTCACCCGCCCGCCCGACCCACACCCGGGCGCCCTCAACCGCCCGCCCGACCCACCCCCGGGCGCCCTCACCCGCCCACCCGCCTGCCTCCCCCGCCCTCCGCCCGCCCGCCTCACCCACCCTGCGCCCTCGGCCTCACCCACCCTCCCTCAGCCCCATGAGCAGGCCTCGTGCAGGCGCACCCTGGCCGCCTGCGCCCTCGCCTGGCAGGCAGGGCGATTCCCGGAATCGCCCTGCCTGCCGGGCGAGGGCGCGGGCGGCCCGGGTGGCGCTTGCAAAAGGGGGGGCGCCCTCGTGCAGGCACCACAAGGGCCTCCCGCGCCCTCGCCCGGCAGGCAGGGCGATTCCCGGAATCGCCCTGCCTGCCGGGCGAGGGCGCGGGCGGCCCGGGTGGCACCTGCAAGAGGGGGGGCGCCCTCGTGCAGGCGCCACCCGGGCCGCCCGTGCCCTCGCCCTGCAGGCAGGGCGATTCCGGGAATCGCCCTGCCTGCCGGGCGAGGGCGCGGGCGGCCCGGGTGGCGCCTGCACGAGGGGGGGTGCCCTCGTGCAGGTGCCACCCGGGCCGCCCGCGCCCTCGCCCGACAGGCAGGGCGATTGGATCATAATTCAGATAATGAATATAGGATGTCTATGACTTTCATCCAAAGGGTTAGATTTATTCATAGTGAATTTGAAGAAAAATGTGGTGGGGATAGGACAAAAGTTACCGCAGAGTTCCGAAAGGAATGTTGTATGGAAATAGGATATCAAATTGAAGAGAAAACCAATTCAAAAGGTGGAAAGGGCAACAAACATAGTGATTTATTCAGAGGTGTTGATAACATTTTCCAATTGGCATTTAGAACTGGAGATGTTTGGAGGTTGATTGATGAGATTTTTGGCATGTGGGAAGACATTGCCATTAAAAACCAGAAGGTCAAAAAGTCTAAGCCATTCATATGTGGCAACAGTAAATTAGCTCCTGAAATGAAGCATCTTCTAGACGATATGACTATCACACCTTGGAGGGCGATGCAAGGAGTGAAATATGAGAAAATTGTCAAAACAATATTATCTCGTGTGAGGTTAGGGGAATTATCATTGGAGGAAATGTCTGAAGAATTTCAAAAGTAAGTTTCTTGAAATATTTTTATTTATTTCTAGATTATAATTATATTTTAAATAAAACATGATGTTCTTGGTAGTATTTGTTATACATATCATTATATTAACTTTTTGTTACTTTATCTATGCAGTCACAAAGTTTACATGAAAATTCAAGAACAAATGGTTAGATTGTTGAATGAAGATAGTTGGGATGATGTCGTACGCAACTATCCAGATTCAAGTTCTACATCAACATTAAAATCTTTTTATCTTGCATTTAAAAAGGTATCTTGATTTATACATTCATTTTTATTCACCTGTGTACTATTTTTAATTTATAACTTACACATATATTTGTTTATTTTATAAAAGATGAGGAAGGATGATAATGGAGTGCCAGATAGTTTCAAAACCTTTATCGAAAAGATAAAGATCGAAAGACTGAGGAAGCAACGTATTAAGGATATCCAACTTGATCCAACTCTTAATCATTTCATTCGGAATGGGCTAGACACTATTCAATATCAAGTAATACAAGGCGACTGTGAAGACATTGCTAAACTCATACCTAAAAGGGATTATGCCCTAGTCATTGCAGATATTCCCCATGGTTTCAATATTCCAAACATTGACTATGATAGTGACCCTTATACTTATCAAGCTTTTAGTAAAGTGGTTGCGGGATTTGTAGAAGTCACGTCATCACCATTATGGAGATTTGTGACATTTCATTCAGACACACAATTGGCAATGATATTGTCAAGCTTCAAGGGGAAAACAAATTCAAGGATGCAGCTTACATGGTAAGACGTTTAAAATGTATATTTGATTAATGTTGAAAAATTTATTTTTGTACAAGTTAATTTAACTTTTACTATTTCATGTTACAGGGAAAAGTCAAATCTTCTTCACAATGAAGATCAACAATTTATAAATGCTGTGAGTTCATTCATATTGATAGTTGGGCAAAAGATGATAGCCATATGTCTATGATTTTTAATCGGGTAGACAGAAAGAGTCATAGCCAAATACTTAGTTATGATGTTGTTGTGAGAAAACTAACATATGAAGACAAAGAAGCAAAAGGAGAGATAGTTAACATTTATCAAAAACCACAGTTATTGATTAACTATCTTATAGACATTTGTTCAAATGAAGGAGATTGGGTTTTGGATTTATTTTCTGGCTCAGGTAAGTTTTATTATATGGAATTGAATTTCAATATGTTATTTTTTTAATTAATATGTCATTGTACTAATTTAGTTCATTATTTGTTTTGTGCTTGAAAATTAGGTACAACACTAGCATGTTGCCTTCAAAAAGGAAGAAATTGCATTGCAATTGAAAAAGATCCAGTACAGTGCAATTTCATTCAGCAAAGAATTAATGCTCTTCAATTTCTTCCAGATGCAATGCAAGAAATTGGGTTGAAGAAAGGGGACTTTAGTGAATCAAGTGTGGCAAAAAAGGCAAAGGAACCCCAACCACCATTACATGGAATGTTTGGAAAGACATACATTGGGAGTTTCGCAGACATCAAAGACCCATTAGAAGAGGAAAATGAGCAAAATGAAACAGAAAATATTGTGGAAGAGGACAATGATGAAACTCTAGAGGATGAAAAGTTTGGATTACGTGACATTGTTGATTAAATTTAAGTTATGCTTGTAAATCAAGCTTTGCAATGTTTTGACTTTGACATTTTATGAGAAGAATAAACACTCAATTAGGGTTGTTATACGTTCAATATTGGTAATATGTGATTTTTGCATTGATTTTTAAGTTAATCATTAATTTTTGAAAAAAAAATGATTTTTATTATTTTTTTGACATGAAATTCATAGAAAAAGCTATTATTTAACCATTTTTAGTTAAAATTATCGTATAGAAATTGTGATTTTGACATGTCAATTCTAACAAAAAATTATCAAAACGTGTAGTTTTTTAGTTATATTTATGTCAAAAATGGTTATTTTTATGTCCATTGTTAAAAAATATTGTTTTTTAGAAACAATTATTTCATGTCGATTGAAAAATTAATTAAGGATGTATAAATATGTAGAATATCGAAAAGTCTAAATATCGACCTTCTAATTTAAAAATGCAAAACAATAAAAACCTCACGATTTTTTTTTTTAAATTATAATAAAAAACAAGAAAATGTGAAGAAAACGACCACTTCAAAAATTATCAAATTTACTAAATAATTATTTACATTTTATACATTAAAAAATTTAAAGCCAAAAAATAGGGCTTTTAAAAAAGGAGTGTGATGCAGAATGCTCACTTTTTAAAATCAGCATGAAAATCACTACCATTCTAAAACGTGATGTACATAAAAAAAACTAAAGTGCCAAAAACTATGCTCTAGAAAAAACATGTGCGTTCTGCATCACCCATTTTCAAAATCAGGTCACTTTTTAGCTATCTCTACGAAACGGGTAACAATATCAGTTCCTGTTTCAAAGTTTACATTGTTGGAATAATAAAATAAGATTAGACTAGATCAAATTTTAGAGGGAAAAAAGAAAAAACTATTTTTTCAACTCATATTTTCAACTTATCTCCCCACAGTTTTACTCAAATTATGAGAGGGAAGGCTTGTTGGATACATAATTTAATTCCTCACCCAAGGATTACCCATGTTGCATACTTTTGATGGACCCTAGTACATGAAAAATTAGAAATACATGAAAAATGTGATTGTAATCACGTTTTTCATGTGTTTCTGAATTTTTGTCTAGCAAGGTCCATCGAAAGTATGAAATGTGGGCACTCCTTGGTTGAGGAATTAAATTTTGTATCCAACAAGGGCTCTTTGTTGAAATTTAAGTAAAAACGTAGGGAGATAAGTTGAAATTACCGTTGAAGAAGTTTTTTTTTTTTTTTAATCTTTTTACTATTTTATTCCAAAAATGTTGAATCATCTCCCATGGTTGACATCATCATATTGAATCCTATTAGTTATTATAAATTTGGTTTTCGTTGTACATTTTTGTTCTGAGGCCCATTTTTTACCTCAAAATTTATCGAATGGATGAGGTTTGATAAGGAAAGTGTTGTTGAACTCATCAGTGGCCTAAGAAGGCTCCACTATTCACTGTTATTTCCCTATGCACTATAAAGAGGAGATCTAATTGGTCTAGTGCAGTGGGGAACAACAAAGAACAAGGTTGATGAGCTTGATAATTAAGAACACGTCATGCATTTTTGGACAGTTTCCATTTTTTATCTGGCTAGTGGTAGTAAGCGTGTTGGTCTTAATGTCAATAGTCATGCTGGGAGATCAAGTTGGGTAGTTGGCATTGCCTGATAGTTAGCAAGTGTGTTGGCATTGATGTTAACCAAACTAGCATGGATGTATGTGCTAGCATGAAGTTAGGAAGGATAACATTGATGTCCACTAGGCTATTTATGATGGAAAAAAATGCTAACATTGATGTGCTTAAAGTGTCAAGCTCAGGGGGAGTCTTATGGTTTTTCATTATCTTATAGAGAATCATCATAGTAGAAGACTTATTGGAGAAGCCATAAAATGATGGATATGATGGTTTGGAGTCCCAAGCTTTGGAGGAGATTCTGCATCAAGAGAGCAGCTTAGATACTCTTGGAGATAACAAAATTGGTTAATTCTAGGAAAAAGCTTTCCAACAGTATGTGGAAGTCCATAAATGGATCTCAGGATCAAAAGCTATTGATAGCCGAAGTAAGAATCTTCAATTCCTTAGAATCGGGTCGGATTTAATAACTAGAGGAGTAGACCAAATTTCAGAACCCTAAATTTTGGAGGGTCATAGGCTCGGGACATCGAAAGGGATGAATATCGAAGCACGTCGAATATTAGAAGCAAACTGAATATCAAAACCCTGAATTTTGGGGGTTCAAAGGATCAGGATGTTGGAAGGGAAAAATGTTAGAGCAAGACGAATATTAGAAGAAAGTTGAATATTATAACCCAAAATTTCAGAGGGTCTAAAGCTAAGGACGTCATAAAGGTTGAATATCGGAATAGGTTGAATATCAGAAGTAGGCTGAAATATCGGAACCTCAGAGGTTTGGAACTTCGGAGCTTCAAAGTTTCAGAATTTCATAACTCCTTATTAATGAATCCTTTTTAAAAGCGTCGAGGCTTTCGGGGATCAGGGATTACAAAGGAAATTGTTTTCAAAACCAAGGACCTAAGGACCCTTTCTCTCTCCTCAGATAGGACACTTGGCAGTAGTTGATTGGCCCTTAGGAGCTGATGGTGGAAGATGACATCAACATGAAATGGCTATAAGGAGGAAACATGGTAGTCAGTTTCAGCGTTATTCAGTGGCCTAATGGGGAAATCTTGGTGACACGTGTCACCACTAAGGCGATGCCATGTGGGGTTGATGACGATATAATGATGTCACTCTGGGAGCATATCATAGGTCAAAGATTTCATAACTCCTCCGTAATTGCATTTTGATAAAAGTTTGATACTATGGAGCTTCGTTGTTGTTGGCACTTGGTCATGGATTTAAAAGAACCAAGGTCATAGTGAAGGTCTTAGCACCCAAGTGCTATGGAGATGCCACGTGAGAATATTGAATGTCAAATATTTCGTAACTCCTTCGTAGTTTCATTTTGGTAAAAGTCTCGATGCCAGGGAGCTTTGATGATGATTGGCATTTGGTCATGGAGACCAAAGAACCAAGGGAATATAGAAATAATAGAAAGGATATAGGCCCCTGACAAGTTCTTGAAGGGATTAGAACCTAAGTGTTATGCCCCTAGTCAGAACACCCGGTCCTATGGTGAAAAATAATAATAGGATAAGAAAAAGGGGCTTAAGGTCTGGCTCAGAATCTTGCGATTACATAACATCACCTTGATAAAGTTAGGAGATGCCAAGCTCCAAAATTATAGCACAGATTTGTATGAAGGATGAATGAGTCAGAAGCGAAGAGTGAATGTGTGTGGAAGAATTGGCCATTGGAAAATATAGCGACTGTCAAGATCAATGGGTCAAGGGCGACGAGAACCACGACTGCACAAATGATTTAATGGAGTCAATGGAGACTTTCGTAGGAAGGAGACAAAGATAGAGAGGACCCTGATTACCCAGGATGATTTAAAGGAGTCTATCATGAGCTAAGACAAGCCATCCCTAACCTTTCCTGCGTGCTACATTGAATAAAATGAACATCAGAGCCTCTAGGACAAGAGATTTTCTCACAGAAAGAAGAAGAGCTTTGCTGGGGTGTGTAGGTTCACGACTGAGTATTTATGTCTCAGCATGGGGACACTCAGGTGTCCATCCTCATGTTTAATGCAACAAAAATGGGTAAGTGAACGAATCCCATTGTTTGATTTAACGTTGCAGTGACATAACTCAAGCAATAGAGAAAACAACATGATGGAGAAGCCATGCAGGAATACACTCAGGCAACATGAATGGCGAAACGATGGATGAAAGAGACAACATTAATCACAGCACATGAGAGGAACAAAATCATGGAGAGAAGTTATGCAAAGTGGGGTAAATAAGCATTGTTTCTAGTGAGCTGAGTGGAGAACTTTGTGCATGAGTGTGCTACTATGTGAGGCCGAGAGAGCTTGTGGAATAGTAGAGGGCCAAGAGAAAAAGTATGTTGTTGCAGTGTGGATAGAGAGTTGCATGAGCTATGTATTAGTGAATGTTTTTTATTAGAATAGTGGGTTGCTATAGAGTGAGAAGAGGACATAAAATGTTGTGTGGGCCAAGCACTGAGGAGAAAAAAGAGCTGAAAACAAGCAAAGGGGCTGCCAATTACAATGAGTAGTAAGTTTTGTTTTGAGTGTGGGTTAGAGCCTACATACAGGAAGTTGGTGCTTCCATCTCTAGTGGGTGTCTAAGAAGGCTTGGGGGTTTGTGCCTCCTACAAGTTGGTGCTTTCATAAATCTAAGGATTTTCAAGTTGGTGCTTGCAATAAATCCATGAAGTTGGTGCTTTAGATGGTGCTTCTGGTAGGATGATTAGTTGTCTGCAAAAGGAGGGAGTTGGTGCTTCCTACTAGTGGGTGCTAGAAAAAGATCAAAGGGAGTTGGTGCTTCCTGTGATTGGTGGCTTTGAAATAGATTGATGTAATAGAGTAGGTTCTCTCATTTTTACATCAATAACAACAACAACCTTTGGTGGTTTTTCCCCAAAACAGTTTCCACATTAAACCTCTATGTCTCATTTGTTTGCTGCTCATGATGTGTATGCTTTTGTTCATTCATATGTTTGCTATTATGGTTTGTTAATATTTTCTCTCATATAATGGATGCAAAGTTTGAATAAGTAAAGATAAATTGGTATAAAATTTTAAATTAGCCTCAATAACGATTCACCCCCTCCCAGTGTTAACATTGTTTCCAAGAATTGGCATCGGATATAGTTCCTTCAGGAATAACTTAATCACTAGAAGGTATTTTAAAGGGAAACAATGGCTAGTCAAGTTTGGCTAACAACAAAAGGAGTTCCATTTTTAAATGGATCAGACTATGAGCTATGGAAGATTAGAATGGAATCCTATTTAATGTTAATCAATAAAGACATTTAGCTATCTGTGATATATGGATAGCGGAATGGGTTCAATACAAAAGCCAAGGAAATCATCATGAAAGAGTTATCTAAGCCAGATGTTGATAAAGTGAGGCATTGTGAGTCAGCAAAGGAAATGTTGGAAAAATTGCAACGTCTATATGGAGGAGAAATCTACATAGCTCAAGAGGAGTTCGAAGAACCTTGTTGCTTAATAAGTGAACTTGAATTTGTGAAGGATGTTAATAATGAGAAGAAGAGAAGGAAGAAGAAGACAAGGGCATCTCAAAGGAAATATGCTCAAAATATTGAAGATCCTTCTTCCAATAAGGAAGTTGTTGCCCATCACTCTCGAGTTGATGATGATGAAGAATCAGATGAAAGGCCATGTTGCTCAGGAGTTAAGCTATTTCTTTGTGATAAATGTAAAGAAATAGGTCATTCATTATCTAGATGTTCATGTGAATCACTTGAAGATGGAGATAGCCATGCATCTAGTAGTAGTAATGAAGATAGACCTACTTTGGTAGAAATAGTGAAAGAGGGACCCTTTATTGAAGAAGAGGGATACCAAGTGTGCTCATCCATAGGAGAGAATAAGAGTACATGTAGTAGTGATGAAGAAGGGATACCCCTTAGACCCGTGGAAGACTCCATGGACATAGAGATGGTTTTACATCTCTGTGGCAGCTCATCCAACACATATGATAATGAATAAAATGATCTAGATGAAAGGATCTATTTGAGGAAGAATTTGATCTTTGCACCAAGAGAGATCAAGGAGTTATTATAAGCAAATCTCAAGCAAAAGGAGCAGTTTCACATGTACGAGATTGAGAATGAGAAGTTGAGCAAAAAAATAGTTGATCTAAATTCTCGAAAATAATAGGCTAGTAGATTGAGTGGGAGACTAACCATTCAGCTAGATAAAAGAGAAGCTCACTATGAGAGAATACAAAGTGAAGTAGCCTCATTGAGACAAGATATATAAAGGACAAATGAAGTTTTGTCTCAATATCAGAAGCTTGAGGAGAATAAAAAGGCCTTGTATGAGATGTTTGTTAAGCAGAGATCCCCACTCATCAAGGTTGGTTTGGGTTTCGAAGAAGAACCAAGATCCAAGAAGGAAAAGGCTGGAAGGTCAGCAACCCATGTAAGGGAAGTTGGAAATTCCAACAACATCAAAGGAAAAGAGGTTGTTGTACAACAACAACAATATGGAAAGCAACAACAACAATGGAAGAAGAGGCAATATGAGAATGTAATGAAACAACAAAGGAAACAATAGAATGGTAAGAAACAACAATGAGGAGAGCAACATAAGAGAGCTAAGTGGTTGCAAGAAAGAGTACAAGGTAATAATGCAAATTTCCATGTATGGCACAAGAAGAATCAACATAGGTCATTTCCCCCTAAAGGACAACACCCTCATAGAAAAGGTAACTTCTGTGTCAAAATCCTTTTCATGGTTGTTGTTTTTCTTGCAATAACTTTGGACATAAAGCCATAGACTATATATGGCATGCAAGAAAACAATATATGTAGGGTAGAAACAACTCAAAAATGCACAAAGTGGCCAGAAGCATGTTGGCAGTAATAGGAGTTTTGACAAGAATGTTGTCGAGAATAGTAACTCCTCTTCCCCATTCTCATGCTATCTCAAATGCTACAATTGTGGAAATATTGGGAACAAGAGAGAGTTGCATATATGAGAATAAATGGCATGCTTCTCAGCATATACATGTAAATATAAAAACTCAATATTTGAAGACAACGATAAATAATGGAGTTGAGGAATACAAGTTTGTCTTCAGTTCTTAGTGTCAAAAGGGAAAGATTAAAAGAGGAGGAATAAATGAGAAGAATGATCCTATTTCTCTTGTAGAAGGCCCATCTGTAAGGAAAAAAGGTAGCAAGAGGATTTGGGTGAAGAAATAGGACTTGAAGGATACGTTTCCTCTATCCATGTGCAACCAAGAGAAAGCCCAAACATGGGCAACGAAGAAGATGGAAAATAATGATCCTGTACGGACATGACCATTGAAGGTTTGGAAGAAGAGGTAAGACGATATGATCAGGGGGAGTAGATCCTTTTTTTCTCTTCAGTAAAAGAATAGAATGGCCTCAAGGGAGGGTGAATAAGTCAGATGCATGAATCTAGAAAGAATAGACAAAAGGCACATCTGATTGTTGAAGGTATGGTTGAGTGCCCATGCTGATTACAGTAGTGTAATTGTTTATTTCAAATGTATCATCATTGAAAGAAAGAGGATGAGTGCAGCAAGCCATGTTTTAGGGGGACTACACAACAACATATTATGTTGTGGGAAGAAGAAGATGAGCTGCTTGGTACAATATTTAATTTGTCTCATCATTTTTTGGGGTAATTGGTATTATTTAAGCAACAATGCATATGTGGAGTACCTTGATCTCAGGGGGAGAAAAATTTATTAATGTAGATGCTAAAGAGAAGTGAGCATAGAGGATGAAGTAGCAACAATAATGAAAAACAAGCTGAATGCATCACTAATGATTCATAATTGTAGCAATAACAATACCATGAGAAATTTTAAGTGGTATCGATTTTTTTTTAATTGGTACAAAATATTCATTGCAATAAACAATATTTATCTGAAGCCATAAGGTGTCAAAAATTGGAGGAAATCAAAGTAGAGGTAGTAAATGTTTAATGGGAGAATGTCATATATGTCCATTTTATACAACAGCAACAATTATCGGTCCTTGAAGTGAAGTCTATAGATCATAATGCATAACTACATCTGGACCCTCGTTATCGACAGTTAGCGATTGGATGGGGGAGAAGAAGCAACTGGTAGCCCTTTTCCATTGATGTCAAAGAGGGAGAGAATCTTATTGGAGAGCAAGTTATGATGGCCCAAGAAATGTAAATAAAGCCATTGGTGGTTCATGCAAGGAGAGGTGTGGAAGAATCATGAGGATTGGCCATTAATGCCAAGAAGTAAAGAGGTGTTGTCATCAACTCCAAAGGGGGAGAGTGTTAGATAGTTGGCATTGTTCGTCTAGCTAGTGGTAGTAAGTGTGTTGGAATTGATGTCAACAGTCATGCTGGGAGATCAAGTTGGGAAGTTGGCATTGCCTAATAGTTAGCAAGTGTGTTGGCATTAATGTCTACTAGACTAGCATGGATGTATGTGCTAACATCATATTAGGCAGGATAGCATTGTTGTCGACTAGGCTAGTTGTGATGGCAACAAAGGTTAGCATTGATGTGCTTAATGTGTTAATCTCAGGGGGAGTCCTATGGTTGTTGCAGTCTCTTGCAGAGAATCATAATATTAGTAGAATTATTGTAGAATCCATAAAATGATGGCTATGATGGTTGGAAGTCCCGGACTTTAGAGGATCTTATGCCTCAAGATATCAGCTTAGATACTCTTGGAGATAACACAGTTGGTTAGTGTTCGGAAATATATCTCCAATGGTATGTGGAAGTCTAAATGGATCTCGAGATCAAAAGTTATTGATATCCGAAGTAGGGATCTTGAAGTTCTTAGGGGCAGGCCGAATATCGAAATTATAGGAGCAGGCTGAGTTTTCAAACCTCAAATTTTGAAGGGTTCGAGGCTCGGGATGTCAGTAGGGTTGAATATCATAGCAGACCAAATATCAGAACCCCAAATTTTGGAAGGTCAGAAGCTCGAGACATCGGAAGGGCTAAATATCGGAGCATGACGAATATAGGAAGCATGTCAAATATCTAAACCCTGAATTTCAAAGGGTCATAAGCTCAGGACATTGGAAGGGTTGAATATTGGAGCAAGTCGAATATTGGAATTGCGGTTGAATATCGGAACCTCGAATGTTCAGAACTTTGAAACTTCGAAGTTTCAGACTTTCCTAACTCCTTATTAATGAATCCTTTTTAAAATATATGAGGGTTTCAGGGAGGAGGGATTACAAAGGGAATCATTTGAAAAACCAAAGATCGAGGGACCCTTTCTCTATCCTCGGACAAGACACTTGGCAGGAGTTTATTGGCCCTCAAGATTTGATGGTGGAAAATGACATCAACATGTCATGGCTATACAGAGGATAGGTGGTAGTTAGTTTCAACATTATTAAGTGGCCTAATGGGGAAAATCCTGGTAACACATGTCACCACTAAGGATATGCCATGTGGGGTTAATGACGATAGCATGATGTCACCTTAGGAGCATATATGGGGTTAGAGATTTTGTAACTCCTCGGTAATTGCATTTTGAGAAAAATTTCAATACAAGGGAGCTCCTATGTTGTTGGAACTTAGTTATGGAGCCCAAAGAAACAAGGGTGTAGTGAAGGGCTTAGCACCTAGGTGATATGGAGACATCATGTGAGCATATCGGATGTCGAAGATTTGTTAACCCCTCTGTAACCCCTATGTACTTATATTTTAAGAAAAGTCCCGATACCAGGGAGCTCCAATGTTGATTGGCGTTTGGTCATGTAGCCCAAACTACCAAGGGCATAGATCAAGAATAGAAAGGAGATAGCCCCCCAGCAATATTTTAAATGGCTTAACACCTAAGTGCTATGCCACTGATCATAACACTCGGTCCTATGGTGAAGAAAATAAGAGGCTAAGCAAAAGGGGCTAAAGGCCACACTTGGAATCTTGTGATTTCATAACATCACCTTAATAATGTTACGAGATGTTGGGCTCTAAAATTGCAGCACAAAGTTGTATGAAGGATGAATGAGTCGGTAGCTAAGAGTGAATGCGCATAAAAGAGTTGGTTGCTAGAATAAATAACGATTTTTAAGATCGTTGGGTTAAGGGCGACGAGGACCACGATTGCACGGATGGTTTAGTGGAGTCAATGAATACTATCATAGGTAGGAGATAGAGACAAAGAGGACCATGATTACGCAGGATGATTTAAATTAGTCTGTCATGAGCTGAGACAATCCATGTATGATATTTCTTACGTGCTACATTAAATTAAATGAAGATCAGAGCCTCTGTGACAGGAGATTTGTTCATAAAAAGAACAAGAGCCTTGTTGGAGTGTACAGGTTGACTGAGTATTTATGTCTCAGCATGGGAACACTCAGGTGCCCATCCTCATGTCCAATGCAGCAACAATGGGTGAGTGAACAAAGGCCATTATTTGATTTAATGCTGCAGCGGTAGAATTCAAGCAAGATACGCAACAACAGGACGAAGAAACCATGTGGGAGTACACTTGGGAAGCATGAATGGCGAAATGATGGCTGAAAAAGACAACATTGATCACAACACATGAGAGGAACAAAACCATGGAGAGCAGTTATGGAAAGTGGGGGAAAGAAAAATTGTTGCTAGTGAGCTGAGTGGAGAGCTTTGCACATGAGTGTGCTATTGTGTGACGCGGAGAGAGCCTATGGAACAAAAAAAAGGGGTTGAGTGGGTTGGTGCTACTGTGTGAGGCCAAGAGAGCCTGTGTAATAGTAGAGGGTTGAGAGCAGAAGTATGATGTTGCAGTGTGGACAAAGAGTTGCATGACCTATGTATTACTGAATGATGTTGAGTATAACAATTGGTTGTTGTAGAGTGAGAAAAGGACATAGAATGTTGCGTGGGCCAAGGGATGAGGAGAACAAAGAGTTGTAAAAATAGGGAGAGGCTGGAAATTATAGTGAGCAGTAAATTTTCTTTTGAGTGTGGATTGGAGTCCGCATACATGAAGTTGGTGCTTCCATCTCTAGTGGGTGTCTGAGAAGGATTGGGGGTTGGTGCCTCCTACATGTTGGTGTTTGCATAAATACAAGTAGCTATAAGTTGGTGCATGCAACAAATCCATGAAGCTTGTGGTTCAGATGGTGCTTCTGGTAGGTTAATCAGTTGTATGAAAATGGAGGGAGCTAGTGCTTCCTGCCAGTGGGTGGTACCAAACAATCAAAGGGAATTTGTGCTTCCTATGAGTGGTGGCTCACAAACAGATTGATGTAATAGAGTAGGTTCTCTAATTTTTACATGAATAGTAACAAAAAGCTTTGGTGGTTTTTTCCTAGAAAGGTTTCCATGTTAAACCTTTGTGTCTCATTTGTTTGTTTCTCATGATGTGTATGTTTGTGTTGATTCATATGAATGTTGTTATGGTTTGTTAATAGTTTATCTCATATAATGGATGCCAAGTTTGAATGAGTAAAGATAAATTGGCATAAAATTTCAAATAGCCTTAATACTGATTCACCCCCCCTGAGTATTAACATTGTTTCCAACATGCACTAGGCTCAAAGGGGTAGGAAACAATGAAAATGTAGAGTAGCAAGATAGTGAGTAAGGGATGGCCCTACTATTTACCAAAAGTGTGCCATGTGCTTAGGAACAAAGATAAGGACTTATTGGGCACAGGGCACAACCAAAATGGAAAAGGAGGGATAATTATGGCTCAGTTAGGGTGCAGGGTGCTATGGTACTGGAAAATGATGTTCGACTATTTCTTGAGAGTGTGCCATGCTATTTTAAAAAGTGAGAAGACCCTTGTTTTCCCAAAGTGCACTTTTGAAATTAGAGAAGGTCCTTTTTCTTCCAAAGTGTGCCCAAATGATCCTTATTGTTTCAAAATGTGCCTTTCTCTCCTAGAATCTGCTTTTCACTGTGTGTTTGAAGTGTACTCATTGTGAGTTTGTAGTGCACTCACTATGAGTTTGGAATGTGTGGGGACTTGGAAGGGAGTATTTTTCTCCAACAATGACTAAATGTTCATCTAGAATGTGCTTTTCACTGAGGGAGATAGTATAAGGCTCGGTCACTTAGCCTAGGAAGTGCTAACGCACTGTGAGAAGGAGTAGACCTTAGAAAAGACTCAGTACACAAGATTGAGTGGGATTTCATCATTGAGACTCATGAAGAGGTTGTGCTCATCACTGGTAGGAGGACCAAGAAGAGCTCCCAAAATGGCTATGTGTGGGACCAACAAAGTAAGAGAAATAAATGCAACCCAACAATATTGAAACATGGACTGCACACATAAATGTTATTAATACAAGGCAAAGAAATGCATAAGACTCATGAAAAATAGTCACACCTTGGAACAACAATAAAGTGAATTTTTTTTCAATGTGCGACAGTTAAGACGACACATTGTGACACCTAAAACACAAGTTGTGGAAGGTGTGTCGATTGTGACTAGAAAGTGCATTAAGCTGTAAGAATGCATCCAACACATTCTTATGATATGTATGATCATCTAATGTAGAAGAGTGTGCTAGAACTACCTATAATGCTATGAAAAGGTGCGAAACATACATAAGTGAAAGCAGTCAAGATGACACTTGCGACAGTAAAAAAATATGAACACGACACATGAAAATGGTTGAGGAATTGAAAGTGACACATTCCATCGTGAAGAGGACATGAAAAAGAAACTTTTTAAAGAAAAATAAAACGAAAGAAACAACCATGAATATGAAAGTGACCCTCGTGAAAACAAAGGTGTGCAAAAGCGACAATTGGGAAAAATCACCAAAATAGAAGTAAAATTGAAATCAAAGTGACAGAGACTATCAAATATCGAGAGCACACTAAGTATCGACATAGGTTGTGCAATGCACTATTATTATGGATTTTACAATCCAAGTCCATGCTTGTAGAAAAGGTGCGTTCATGAATTCATCAAGGATTGGGCATGTGTGAGCAAGTCAATTTGACACTTAGAATATTATACGAAGAAGACATAAACACTTTATGAAACATTGACCAACCATGAAGTGACAATGGGATAATAGACGGTAAGATCCTCAGTAGGCTCAAAAATTTAGTTGTAGTCAAAATTTTGGACGACATTGATCACAACGTCAACATTTGGCACGACACTAATAAAACCCCAACTTATCAATTCAAGTTTTAGCTTTAAGTACAAGGTCTCAGCCTTTCAGGAAGTATTGATTCACCTTGTCAATTTCCCTACATTTACCATTTATCCTGGTTTAATATATATTCTCTTTTTTTCCTTACTCAACTTGAAACACATCAACATAAGACTAGTAAAACCTCAACCTTTTCGATAGGGAAGAAGGATAATAAGTATACCAAGCCTTTTAACCACATTCCCAAGTATTTCTCCATTGTCAGCGAGCTTGGACAGTACCCTGGTGGAGTCACCTCAAGGAAACACAAGCATCGCTTTGCTGCTAGCAGGCCTGGACAATACCCCAACAAAGTTGCTTGATTCACCCCTCTGTGCAGGAAGCCTTTCTCTTCTTTGTTGTTTATTTTATTTTCTTAAACATATGATTGAAGCGTTTATTAAAAATTTATAGGACGAGTGGAATAGTGATCCCTAATTATTGAGAGTAGGAGAGGTTGTTCCTTGTTTAAGGGATTTGAAAGATAATGAAGTTAATATGCTCGTTTTAAATTTTTTCTCCTTACCCTTCTCTACTATGTTTAGTCAACATGCCAAACACCATGCAATACAAGGTTGAGTCGAAATGAAGATATTAATAAAGATACAATACTGGTAGTTTGACCAAAGGATTTCCATTTGGAACGAATCATATTTTTCGTTTAGACATCATCAACTTTAAAGATATATTAACCCAAGATAGAGAAGAGGATGACAGATAAGCCAAGTGTTTCGTTGTCAAAATTTCCCCTGTCAATTTCTTCCATGTTGTCTTTTGAGCCAAACAAGAGCATATTTCATGTAAAGTCTTATTAAACATGAGACAAATGAAAATACATCATAAAACAAGAAATAAGGAAAGAATAAAATGAACATGTAAAGAAACATACATAACAAAAAATAACAAAACAGATGCAGAGACTAGATGGAGAGCTAATTCAGGTCAAATTTATAGGGAAACAACAATGCAACTAGACCTACTCCTAACCTAACTAGCTAGAAGGTCAGGGTCAAGTTTAATGTAATTTTCAATGTAGCCAGCATGACTGCCCCCAACTTGCAAACACAAAGATAAGAGAAATTAAAACAAATATCTAATAATGTGCAACAAAGAAGATAATACCTTGAAAAGCTTGCACAAAATGATGAAGATCTTTCCTACAGGAAGAAATATGTGTCATAACACTAAAATTTAACCAACTCACCACCTTACCTTTTCAAGAATAACAAAAATCATATAAACCTCTACAATCCTCGTGAAAGCGCCTGCATCTGTGTTATCCTTCTTATAAAACATCCAAAAAGATCAGAACTTATTACTTGCAAAATGACTTGCTAAGTAGGATGTTTCTAACTGATCGTAGATTGGATCATGAAATTCAAAATCATCCTCTTGAAAACCTTGATATCCCTGAAAGGATGACCCAATCAATGACATGGAATCAGGATGATGTTCTTGTAAGGGAAAATAAATTTGATAATATTCAGAAGGTTTGACAAGATAGTCACGACCTGACATAACCATCCGGAAAGGTTGAGTTCCTCATATACTTGACAAGTATATGAACAGTGAGATGATAAACCATAAAGATCAATCAATGTAAAACAACTATCATGAGATTACTAATGGGGAAATGGAAAATTGAATGAAAATTGTTATGATCAAATAGACTAGTTAAGACACAAGACTCTTGATTAGTGAACAACGAAGATAGATTAGTTTGAACAACTTTACAAATCCTTTGAACGAAATAATCATCTTCCTCATATGTTGAATGTGACAAACCATTTTCTTCTAACAAGGGATAAATTGGATTGGCATCATAATCATAGAAGGAATTAAAAATGCATGTTGGTATGGAAAACACATGAAACCAGTCAAGTTGTAGTGGATGAAAAACAGGAACTTGAATCACCAAATAATTGATGCATTCACTAACACTCAAGAGGATATATGGTGCCAAAGTGAAAATGATTAGTGTGATAATATTCATAGGAAATATTAGAATATCATTTATTTCAAATATATCTAATAGGCATGAATCCTCCATCCATTGATAATCTTTAGAATGCCCTGCTTCATGGCTTTGTGCATCCATGAAAGGTATACATGCCAAACATGAGTTTAATACAAGAGATTTTCATGAAGATAAACTAAATAAAATAGATTCCTCAATCCAATCAGACATCAAATCTTGAAATTTAGAAGAGCTACATCCAAAATACCAAACATCTCTCAAGAGGGAATTCTCATCCAGTGAAACCATGCAAAAGTAAAGAATTTTGTGAGAAAATCCAAATATGACATATTTAAGGGATCTTACCAGAGTTGTGAGAACTTGATATAACCATCAACAGAAGTTGAAGTGCCTTGAATCCTTGATGAGTCCTGAAACTTTCAATAATTATAGAATTACATTTTGAATATTGAATAAGACCATGCATGGTGTGTGGACAACTACTCCAAGTAATTTCAAAAAGATCACTACTATCTGAATGGCAACCATATACATCACTGATTTGATCGGACTGTGCATCTTCAATGAACATATTACTCAATTCAAACGATTCTTCTAACATAAAAGGATGGATATACTAGATCAGTATCATGAGCAACTTGAATGGAAGGATTTTCTTCACACAAGATTAGAAATGGTAAGGAATGGAATGGATATTTGATGAGTTGATTTTTTTTCCTTTTCATCATGGATAACATCATTAGCTTGTGTAAATTAAAAATATAACTCATTGAATGATGAAATTGGAGAGCAAGGAGCAGCCTCCTTACAAATTAATACATTGCAAATATTAGGGTGCAATGGATAGTGAGATGAAGAGGAAGCTCCCATAAGAACATATTTTGTCATCAGATCAGATTCTAGATTTAGATCCGTAGACTCAAAATATTTTTGAGGAGTTGAATGATCAATTGGTGCACTTGGGAATTGACCTGCGTAAACATCAGCGGAATCATCATCATTAGAATGATGGTTTCCAAAGACTTTAGATTAATTAGGAAAATTAACTTCAAAAAATTGACTACCAAGATTACTAGATTCCAAATCAACCAAGAATGGAGAAACACCATCTTCACATGGAGGGCTTTGACAAAGAGAGGAAATATTGAAAGAATCCTCACATTCCTATTCATGTACCTATGAAATGTGACTACCTTACACTTGATCACTACTTGGAGTTGAAAGAGACTGATCAAGGGGCAAGGGATCCTGAGACCACAGTGATAGAGGATGATAGGTATCCAAATCATATTCAATACTGGGGTTATAAGTCCTAATATCATATTGACATATCATAGGATTATACTTCACCTTATGTTCCATGAACCACTGCAAATTATCCTCAATTAGATCTAAGTCTTGCGAAGGGGAAGAATATTGAGGAGATGGATTAGGAATTTGATTTATGGATTTCCCAACCCAAGAATTAATACATAAAGGCACCCGGATTGGTACTAGAAAAGGAGGAGGACAAGGAAAAAAAGGAATAGTAGGTTCCTACTTTGAGATTAAAGGTGTCTCACATTTTTAAAAGTTGGGAGAATAGGAACATTTGGGGGCTTAGATTCATACCGATTAAAAGAGACCCGAACTAAATGTTCAAACTTTTGTTTAAAGAAATCCCAGTCCATATCTTCTTCAGGAAATTCATAACATAAGTGAAGGAACCAACTATAAAAATCCTTAATTGATTCATTAGGGTGCAATCCTAGTTGATTTATATTTTTAAGAACATCTCCGTAATGATACCTATCAAAGGCTTGATGAAGCTCCTTGAGGAATTGATCCAATGAATGACAAGAGGCAGATGGTAAGGTATGACACCTTATGTTAACTTGACCTTCAAGAGTGAGGGTGAATAGTATTCACACATCATCTTCATCATTGATTTATGAGATTTACAAAAACCAATAAAAATAGATATATGTTTGGTAATGAATGTACCACCCTCCCCATAAAACCTAAATTGAGACAAGTCATAAAATTGTTCCTCAAATATGAAAAATTTACCAGGGGATAGGTTAGAAAAACACTCTGGGATTATGAATTGAGTATGAGCCATTAAAAATAAGAAATTTAGGATAGATTCAATGGGAACAACTTGTGATTTGTGCCTCCCTTTAGCACTTGAATGTTGACAGTGATATATATCGTCAACATACAAGGGTCTCACTGATGTGAAGTCCCAATTAGACCTCACACGATTTGGAGTAGGATCCCCATCTAGAGTATCATCCCGACCACCATAACTTAAAATTCACCTTGGTTTCAACGGATAACATAAGAGATTATATACATAACCCTTGAACAAGCACGTAGGTTGACATTGTGAAACACTAATTGTAATGTGTAAAAGGAGACTTTCACGAGAGGGGAGACATAAGTGAGTCTCTGGAAGGAAATAATAGTACTAACGTAAGAGAGACATCTGAGAGAAAGAAAACATTCATTATTAATCTAACAAAGTAGTTCACATAGATACAACAATCATTAAACCAAATAAAACACATCTTCAACAAGGTAAATACCAAATCCAATGAAGTAGTTCAATTTCCTTATGACATACATCTAAAGAATAGTCTTAAGAAATTTACAATACATGCATGAAAATGTGTCAAATAAACGAGCTTTAATTATTTGGTGAAATATCCAAGTACATCAATTACAATTTTGAGCCACTAGCTCTAGTAGTGGACCATTAAGTTACTTCATGCTTCTCCAAAGAATAATTTTCTCTCCTATGCAAAGTAGAGAAGTGAAGACTAGCTCTCCAAGTCCTAAGCCTCCAAAATCCCTTTGATTGAGTTATAAGGTTGCTTTTATAACAAGTGGAATGACCTTTCATATCTCCACGACTCTTGAGTTACCCTCTTGACTCTTGTACTTCTAAATGACCTTTGTATTTCTCTATGTGACTTTTGGATTTCTTCACGTGTTTCGTCCATATATGAATATGTGACCCTTCATATTCCGCATATGACCCTTGGATTTCCACACCTTATATTTTTTCTTTTCCTTTACATAATTACATTCCACATGATGTGGCACGACACATGGACACTCATGAAATAACTTGACAATGATGGCATGGTCTCCATGATGAGGTTGTAATGTCAAGTTTTTATTCTAGCTACTTTGTCTTCGATATTCATGGGAGATATGATCAGTAATTTATCTTCATGGAAGATTCACTTTTTTTCTCATCTTAACCCTTCAAGAGGTCTTGGATCAATATTGGAATATTTTGGGTCATCGTAAAATGTCCTCTTTCTATCTTGTTCAAGGATCTGCTTCATATCTTTGTGATAGTTCTCCTTTGTACTTCTTATTTGCAAGTGATTCTTTGTGTTTTCTCCTTGCTAACTTCCTTGAGAATCACCTTTTCATTCTAAGGAATTACTCTTTCCAATGAATATCATTCATGACAAGGAAAAATCACTCTTAAAATCATATATTCTATCACTACCTAGATCATGCAATGAACTACTTATGATAGGCCCGTGAGAGGGTTGAAAGGAGGAGGATTGATAATGAAAGCATAATTGAAGTGATTAGCGTCCCAAGAAGGCTCCATTTTTCACTGTTACTACACTATCCATTGTAAAGAGTAGCTCTCCTTCGTTCAACTCAGTGGGGAACGACAAGGAAGAAGGTTGATGAAATTTTCAATTATGAATGCACCATGCACTAGGCTCAAAGGAGTAGGAGACAATGAAAGTGTAGTTGAGTAAGAAAGTGAGCAAGGGATGACCCCATTGTTTACTAAAAGTGAGAAATGTTCTTAGGAAGAAATAGAGGGACTACTTGGGTGCATGGCACAATCACAAGGGACAAGGAGGGACCATTGTTGCTTGATAGTGAACCATGCACCAGAGAGGCTTAGGGAGGGTGTTGGGAACAATAACAGTGGACAAATATGTCTCACTGTTGCTTGAGAGCGTGTCATGTTATTTCAAAGAGACATAGGGCTCTTATTTTCCTGAAGTGTTCTTTTGAAACACGAGAAGGTCTTTATTCTTCCGAAGTGCGCCCAAATGATAATTATTGTTTCAAACTGCACCTTTTTCTCCCAGAGTGCACCCAAATTATCCTTATTGTTTTGAAGTGCGCCTTGCTCTTAGAGAGTGCGCTTTTTACCATGTGTTTGAAGTGCTCTCACTGTGAGTTTGGAGTGTGCTCACTATGATTTTGGAGTGCACTCAGTCTTGGGAGGGCACAATTTTCAACAATAGTGACTGACTATTTATATGGAATGCGATTTTAACTGAGGCAGAAAGTAGAAGGTTTGGTCACTTAGCCTAGGAAGTGCTAATGCAATGTGAGAGGGAGGATACCTTAGAAAATAAAGTGCATAATATTGAGTGGTATTTCATCACTGAGGCTCATGAATAGGCTATGCTCATCACCTGGTAAGAGGGCCAATGCCTTCACATCTTTCACTGACAGGAGGACCAATAAGAGCACCTAAAATGGATGATTGTGGGACCAATAGAGTAAGAGAAAGAAATGCATCCTAACAAGACTCAAACATGGATCACAAACTTAAATTCCATCAATACAAGACAAAGGAATCCAAAGGACTCACGAACAATGATCACTCCTTGAAACAACAATAAAGTGTCACTTATATCTAAGTGCGACAATTAGGAGAACACATTGTGACACCTAGAACACATGTTGCGATATACGTGTTGACTACGATCAGAAAGTGCACTAACCTACAAGAATTCATCTAGAACATATTCATATGAAATATATGGAAATCTAATGCATAATAGTGTGCTAAAAATACCTCTAATGTTATGCAAAGGTGTGATACATAGAGGAGTGAAAGCAATCAAAATGGCACTTGCGACAGTAAGAAAACATGAAGATGACACTTATAAAAGGTGAAGTAATTGAAAGTGACACATGATAGAGTGAAGATAACATGAAAATGAAACTTTTTAAAGTGAAAGAAAAAAAGTGACAATCATGAATATGAAAGCATCACTTGCAAAAAAAAGGTGTGCAAAAGCGACAAATGGGAAAACTCACCGAAATAGAAGTACAATTGAAATCGAAGTGAGGTAGACTGTCAAATGGAAAGATTGCACTGACTATGGACATAGGTCGTGCAATGCACTATCCTTATGGGTTGTGCAACGCACTATCGTTATGGATTGTGCAATGCAATACCAAGCTTGCAGAAAAGGTGTGTTCATGAATTGATTAAGGATTGGGCATGTGTGAGCAAGTGACTTTGACACTTAGAATCTTATAAGAAGAAGATTCAAACAATTTAAAAAACATCGACCAAACATGAAGTGGTTATGGGATGAAAGATCGTAATATCCTCAGTAAGCTCCAAAATTGGGGTGTAGGCAAAATTTTGGAGGGCGTGATCCCAATGTCAACATAATTTTAGACCATTAATATACATTTTGTAATCTCTTAGGTTATCTCCAATCTTAAATATTAGTCTCATGTTTATACATTTTTTGGCGCTTAGGTAATACTATTCCTTACTGTGCTTGACTTTGTTGCATTGATGTAATTGTTATGAATTCTTGGTGGCAAATAAAAATAGACTTGACGTAGATTTAGCAAGAGATGGATCAGAAACACTGGGCTTGAACCATATTTAGAAACATATGTTGGAAATAATACTGAGAGGGGGGGGTGAATCAGTATTATCAGATCAGATAAAACTTTTCAATTTCATACTCAGAAACATATACGCGACTTCAGTTAAGTGAACCCGCGTGTACACGCGACTGTGTCTAAAGCAACTAGCGTATATGCAGAGATCTTATGATTCAGTTAATCTTATCTTCAGTAAATGCATCAGGATATTATTAAGCATATTAACAGTAAACAGATGCAGTATAACAGAATAGATCATCACACAAAAGCCACACACATGAACACCATGATATAAGGTGGAAACCCAATGTGGGTGAAAACCACCTGCTGCAATTTGTCTCTTTCTTCTTTAATGAGAAACTTCTTTTACAATGTACTGGTGCAGTCCTTTACCAGCACGCAGGCTACAACCTGCAGAGGGCTACAACCCTCTCTCGTTTTCCAACTACTTTTGGAAGGGAGCTACAACCCCCTCAGCTCTTGTACTAGCTGATCCATTTACTAGTACGTAGGTGCTGACCCTACAACCTTCAGGGACCACGTTTCATACATTTTCATATTGGATCCAAGAGTACAAAGCAAACATTACCGCAATACAATCATCAACTTACACTTGCATCATAATTCATTAAACAACCCAATACCGAATCACTGAAACCCTGTCATCAAGAACACAGAACCCAAACCAGAATCTAGAACTCTGCAACAACCACCAGAATCAGCAGCAACCTGAAATATTAACACTTATCATGCATACGCTACTTCACTGTACCAAAACCGCGTGTATACGCGCTTTCTCCAAAGGCAACCCGCGTGCAGATCTAGAAATGATTACTTCTGCCTTTGCTGTCAGATCCGACCCTTGCCAAGCGTCCCGAACAGATAACCAGCAATACCAGATCTTCTCACTGCGTCAGACACCCACAATCCATACTCCTTTGCCTAGTGATCTTCTCCTTATATAGCCTTAGGCCTTGTTCAATACCAAGAACCAAAACCATAGAAACACAATACCATCAACCTCGAAACTAGGGATCAACACGTCCGTCGAGACATAATGGTCCGAAACCATAGGCACAACTTCCAAGGACTAACCGCCATGGACCAAAGGTACTTTTCCACATACACGCGCTTTTTCTGAAGCCAACCTGCGTGTACACGCGACTTGGTCTTAACAAACCTGCGTGTATGAACTTCCTTGGCAAGCTGTACTAGGATCTGTCTTCTGATTAAGTTGCCATCTCCTGTACCAACTTCTGAGCATCTGTACCAACCTCTGAGTGAGTTGCCATCAAGGACAACACTTGAATCATAATGCCAACAATCTCCCCCTTTGGACTTGATGGCAACCACCACACCAAGTCACTCTCCCCCTTTGACATCAAGGGCAAAGGGTGGACCAAGATATTCTCTTCTTTGGTATACCCTCTCCTGTCCATACTGCTGTCCATACTCCCCCTGAGTACATGCTGAAATCTCCAAATGTGCTCCCCCTTTGTGTATGCCAAAGTGTACCAATCTATCCATCCTGCTCTTGCTGAATTGTGCTGTTCATGCTCCCCTTGACTGTAGGCAAGATCTGCAAAAGATGTTCTTCAAGAAGAACAAAGACTTATACATCATAGAAGACCTTCCTATCACCAAAAGACTCAACATACATTCATCACCCAACCTAGTGGGGATATACCAATATTGACTCATCCACCTAACCATGTGAAGATACATGATAATACATGAACATTTCATCATTCATCCCAGGCATAGTGGGGAAACCAACATAGGCCGTTACATGACCTTGACATCATAAAAGAGATACATGACATAGTGATGAAATATCTAGACCAAGACTTATGAAAGCCACTAACAACATCATGATCTGTACCATAAGCATCAGCCTGCAATACCATTCCTAAACAGTAAGATGTATCATTTAGCTTCATAGACTTTATCAACACCTTCTAACCATAATGCCAACAATGCATTATTTGAAGAATATTCTCCCCCTGAGTGTAAGCCAACCATGTCTGAACCATTTCCTGAGTCTGTTCTGCTCCCCCTGAGCCTGAGCCAACCATGACTGAACCTGGGTCTGTTCTGCTGCCCTTTCTCCATATACGCGACTTTGCAGCCTGTAACTCGCGTATATACGCGACTTGTCTTCATTATATAAGCGTATGCAGGATGGAATACTGAATTTCACTTTCAGATTCCCCTGTGTCTGTTATGTCAGCTGACTGAGTTATCCCACACCTTTCTGTCTCTGTCTTCTTCAATTCCTGCAACTGTGATGATGTATGGTCCTTTTGTCTTGAATTTTGAAATCTGCTCCTGCATTCCCTTGCTTTATGCCCATAGTTGTTGCATGTATAGCACCTTATATTTTTCATGTTCCTTCTATCACAATCAATTGCTTTGTGTCCATATGCATTGCAGGCAAAGCAATACCCTCTGAAGTACCTGGGATGCGATGATCTTTCTTGAACCATTCTACTTCTGCATCTGGCTGCAACATGTCCAAGATTATGACATACATAACATTCAACATTATTCAGCGGAGGAAATAATCGTCTATCACGTCCATAGTTAGGAGTAAAGGATCTTCCTTGAGGAATTTCTTTCCTTGGTTGTTCCTTGAGCATTTCAGATTTCTCATTAGAGTTTCTTGTCTCACCTTGTGAACTAGATTCACCTTCAACATATTCATGAAAACCAAGACCAGTCTTGATAGCAGGAGATCTTTGACTATTAAGAATATCATCCAAGACTTTAGAACTATCTTGAAATCGTAAAAGCTTATCCTTTTCTTCTAGTTTACCTTTCAAGATATTTACCTCAACTTGATGTTGTTCTTCCTTTTTCAGATACTTCTTCCTTAGGTCTTCTTCAACTTTTCTCCCTTCTTCCACTTGTCGCTTTAGTTTGATCACTTCATGTTCTTGATCTTCAAGATCTTCTTTTATAGAGAGGATCTTTGATTCAAGTCTCTGAATAGTTGTGCTCTGATCTTTTGCTATATCCTGCAATTTCTCCCTTACCCTGGTTTCTGTCTCCAATAGTTCTTTTAGTTTGGCAACTTCTTCAGTTTCTGCATTCGTCTCTTCATGTGCCATGAGACTTTTAATATCCTCGCTATTATTGGATGAAGCATTCTTCTTCTTATGTGCCATGAGACTTCTAATATCCTCACTATCATTTAATGAACTTTTAATATGGGTATAATAGCTTCTACCATCTTCTTCATATATCTTTTCTTTGTTATGAGGACATCTAGCAGCATAGTGACCAACTCTACCACATAGAAAACATTTGAAAGGTAGCTTATCTTTGAACCGTCCAGATCCCCGTTCAAGATTCTTGACAAAATTTACCTCATCTTCTTCCTCTGACACTTCGAATGCGGCCTCTGGTGGTACCTCTTGTCGCATTTCAAAAGCAGTTAAGATCCCGTGAAGCTGTGACATGGTAATTTTCCGCACATTCTCCTTTTCTTCTATGGCAGATACTTTAGAATCAAATTTAGTAGACAGAGATCTCAAAACCTTTTGAACTAAGACAACTTCCTCAAATTCTTCACCCAGATCCCTCATACAATTCACAATCTCATCCATACGCAGGAAATAATTAGCTACGCTTTCATTACTTCGCATCTTAAGAGTTTCATATCGGATTCTGAGAGTTTGAAGCTTTGCTATTTTTACCTGATCATCTCCTTCGTAGCTTGTAACGATTTTGTCCCATATTTCCTTAGCTGATTTGAGATGCATGATCTTCATAAATTCTGATTGAGTCAAAGTACTCAATAGGACAGTAACTACTTTGGCATTGAGCTCATATTGCTTTTTCTCTGCTGGGTCTGTAGGAGTTGCTGATGGGAATTTGTATCCTCCTTCTACGATTCCCCAAACTTCTGCTCCAAGCGACTGTAGATATGTAGTGGTTCTTATCTTCCAGTGAGTAAAATTGTTCCCGTCAAAGACTGGTGGCCTGATGTGTGCCTCTCTTTTTGGATTAGCCATTTGATGGATCTTTTCCTTCAAGCGATCAAGCTTTCTTTGAAGGACCTGCTCTGATACCAATTGTTGGAAATAATACTGAGAGGGGGGGGTGAATCAGTATTATCAGATCAGATAAAACTTTTCAATTTCATACTCAGAAACATATACGCGACTTCAGTTAAGTGAACCCGCATGTACACGCGACTGTGTCTAAAGCAACTAGCGTATATGCAGAGATCTTATGATTCAGTTAATCTTATCTTCAGTAAATGCATCAGGATATTATTAAGCATATTAACAGTAAACAGATGCAGTATAACAGAATAGATCATCACACAAAAGCCACACACATGAACACCATGATATAAGGTGGAAACCCAATGTGGGTGAAAACCACCTGCTGCAATTTGTCTCTTTCTTCTTTAATGAGAAACTTCTTTTACAATGTACTGGTGCAGTCCTTTACCAGCACGCAGGCTACAACCTGTAGAGGGCTACAACCCTCTCTCGTTTTCCAACTACTTTTGGAAGGGAGCTACAACCCCCTCAGCTCTTGTACTAGCTGATCCATTTACTAGTACGTAGGTGCTGACCCTACAACCTTCAGGGACCACGTTTCATACATTTTCATACTGGATCCAAGAGTACAAAGCAAACATTACCGCAATACAATCATCAACTTATACTTGCATCATAATTCATTAAACAACCCAATACCGAATCACTGAAACCCTGTCATCAAGAACACAGAACCCAAACCAGAATCTAGAACTCTGCAACAACCACCAGAATCAGCAGCAACCTGAAATATTAACACTTATCATGCATACGCTACTTCACTGTACCAAAACCGCGTGTATACGCGCTTTCTCCAAAGGCAACCCGCGTGCAGATCTAAAAATGATTACTTCTGCCTTTGCTGTCAGATCCGACCCTTGCCAAGCGTCCCGAACAGATAACCAGCAATACCAGATCTTCTCACTGCGTCAGACACCCACAATCCATACTCCTTTGCCTAGTGATCTTCTCCTTATATAGCCTTAGGCCTTGTTCAATACCAAGAGCCAAAACCATAGAAACACAATACCATCAACCTCGAAACTAGGGATCAACACGTCCGTCGAGACATAATGGTCCGAAACCATAGGCACAACTTCCAAGGACTAACCGCCATGGACCAAAGGTACTTTTCCACATACACGCGCTTTTTCTGAAGCCAACCTGCGTGTACACGCGACTTGGTCTTAACAAACCTGCGTGTATGAACTTCCTTGGCAAGCTGTACTAGGATCTGTCTTCTGATTAAGTTGCCATCTCCTGTACCAACTTCTGAGCATCTGTACCAACCTCTGAGTGAGTTGCCATCAAGGACAACACTTGAATCATAATGCCAACAACATATGAGCTAAAAACACTACTAGCGCATCAAAGATCTAATTCATTATCGCTAGACTAATGGGATGAAGCTGCTATAGTTGATCAAGGTCCTTTATCTGCACTTTTATCCTCCACATACATGCACCAAAAATGAGTTTCTTCCCTCTTGAACTACCATTTAAACTATAAAAAGGTTTAGGGTTAACCTCTCAAAAATTATGAATATATGAGCCACCTCGACTTCATTGTTTTGGTTTTTAATGTTGGATGCTAAAGCCATAAAATTTCACTTCTCCCATGATTTTACCCATTGGTTGTAACCCCTGAAATCTGTTAAGTATTCTACAGATTCCGAGTGATATTTTTAGAAGAATAATGAACATAAGCCTACTCTTAGATAGGCCTAGCAAATAACTACTTTTACCAAACAATATAAAGATATTGGAGGTTCCACTAGAACTATTTCCTTTTGTTGTTGGATTCTTTGTAGGTGGTTGAGTTCAAAAAATCTCAACTATTGCATCTTGTTGTATGCTTTCTTCCAGATATTTGGATATACCTTTAAATGGCCCCATTCACCAATATCTCTCAAAGGATGAAAATTTAGTTTCTTATGAAAACATAGATCTTCTAAAATATATAATAACAACAACACAATTCACGTTCTCAACATAAATAAAAATTCATTCATATTGAGGACCTAAAAGACCCTGAATACTGGACATGTACAACCAGAAATATGCCTCTACCTCTTCGCATATCAAATAATGGAGAAAGTTTTCAACAATGTAATGAACCCAGACCTTTTCACTGTTGAAGCTAATCCAATGATTTAGGCTTGATGATATGTGATACATAATGAGCATTAAAACCTATATGAATAACATATTGGAAAGCATTTATTGAATGTTGTCACATGTTTGTCCTTTGCTAGCTTAAAAGAAATAATAAAATGTGAAGCATCACATTGGTTAGTGGATGTGTGATGACATTCTTTAAAGCTATAGCATCATATGTTTCTTGTTTGTCTTCATCAACTCTTCCAAACCATAAGCTTGAGTTCTATCTTCTATTGGGTTACTCAAAGAAATCCACCTGCCTCACTTCTTGTTTTCTATATTTTTTCAAGAGAGACATGGCCAACGGAAAGTGAAACAATATAGTCTTCTACCTACTGTAGAAATCCTTTGAAATCTTCCTTACTTTGGAAAAACAAATATTGAATATGAAATCCCATACATAGTGCTGGACCTCATAGGTATTTTAGTGCACATAGAACACCACCCTAAAAATTCTATACTCCTGATCACAAAAATAGAATTGGGACAACATGCTGGACTTTACATAAAAAATGACTCGAAATGAACATACATTATCTTGAATCCCTTCTAACAAAAACTATTATCCATTGCATCGTGAATTAAAGGTGATATGAGATTACTTGTGTTATGAAATATTTGATTTAAATCATTTACTTATAATGTTTCTTGAATCTTAATGAAGAGCATTTTCATAAATCCTTTGGAGTTAAGGTGTTGTGCATTACCTTCATTTTGAACATATTTTGGAATATTGGCATAGTTGGAATCTCCCTAAAATATAACATATGATAAAAGAGAAGTGCGAATAAAGAAATAAAATTGCATAAAAATTTTACTTCTTTCTTCTATGCTATTGTTTCCTATGCAAAATGTGGTGCAATTTCTAGTTTTATATATTGGCATGTAGTTGTATCATCATGATATCAATTAACAAAGATATATATATATATATATAATGTAATATATATATTGGCATGTAGTTGTAATTTGATTGTTGCACAATGTTGCCACATCATAGCAAAGTATGGTTGTTTGAAGACATGTGTATGTGTGTGTGTGTGTGTCTATATATACACAAGCATTAAATTGTTTAATAATAACTTAGTTAGGTAACTGCAACCACATCAACAATAGATAAATAAAATATATATCTACACACACAAACATTTGTAGGTGTGTGTGTGTGTGTATACACACATTTAATTATTTAATAATTAAATGAGTCTTGGTCTAGACTCGAAACGTCGACAAAGCAAAAATGAAAACTGTGGAATATCTGAGTGAAAATACTAAAAAACCTAACCACAGAAATCTACAATCCATCAATAATGAATTAGTTGGGTAGCTACATGCACATCGCCGAAAGATAAATAGAATATATATCCACACACACACACACATGCACAAATTATAATTTTCATACATAACATGCTGTATACTGAAGTAATGAGCACAATTGCAAATTTGTGCTCATTACACTAGTATAAAGCATGTTATACATAAAAAGTATAATTTTTATTGTGTATGTGTGTGGATATCTATTTTATTTAGATTTCAGTACACACACACACACATACACACACACACACATATATAAGCTCAATTACTTTTGTTTATATAAATTTTCTTTATAAGTGTATCTGTACATAAAAATGTTCTTTCAATCTATGAATGTTTATATGGCGATCATATTGGTGAAAGAAAATGTAATGGTAAATCAATATATGATTCATTTTACTAATATAACTAACTAAGTTTTGGTGAAAAGAAATTGTTCAGTTGAATTTAAGCCACATGTAAGTCAAGGAAGAATTGGGCCCATGTGAAGCCATAGAATTGGCCAGATTCTTATATAAAAATAAACTCAATTGTCACCCAATAAGAATGAAAAGAGCATTATAATAAATGGTTAAGTCTAAGATAAGAAGGAAAAACAAAGAATGATATTATGTCAAAGTAGAGAAGAAGCAACGTGAGTGCATATCTTTAAAAATGTTTAACTTTCTATCCAAGAAACAAAATATTTCCATTGAACAGTTAAACAAAAGAGAATTTCAAACATAATATTTCTGGGTAGATAAGAAATGAATTAGAAAATAGGAAATATCCATAAATTGAGATGAAAGTTACATGAGACGTAGAGAAAATAAACTGAACTAGTCTAATACTTTTGGAAGACGCGACTTACTACAAAAGTGTCATAATTCTGCCAATAAAGAACCTACAAAAATCTATTAACAAGTGGAAAACATTAGTGACCTTAGAGTTCTATTTTGGAATTTATTTGAAGGAATATACAACTTAGGTGGAAAATGGTAAGTATGATAATTTGAAAAGAAGGAGAAGTACTGGACGTTGCTAGTCTAGAAGACGAAGCTAGAGTTGTAGATGTTATTAAAGAAGAGGACAAGATAGAATCGAATGGTCATGGAATGAATAAGAAATACCATTCTAACCTGATGGAGATTATGAGAATCCTCAATATGGAGGCTTAAGGTAGGATAGGAGTAATAACTAGTATTTATATGAAAAAATGAATTTACACAAGAGAGGTTATACTACCTACAAGGTAGATAGTAGCACTAGTATGTCACCAAAGAGAATGTTTGAGAAGAGGAAGAATTTTATAGAGAAAATAAATAAGGGGTCAAACCCACACTTTTTAAGAATGAATCACAACTAAAATGTTAGTTTACTCCAGTTATCCATGAACTTAAGGAAATGACTTTTTAGGAACGAAACCCTTAACCTGACCTATAAGATATTGGGGCCATGAGGATGTCATAGAATTGAATATTTCCCTCATAAGGGTGTAAATAAGAAGGAATTGTGAAATATACAAACATTTGGTACAATTGAGGATGTGGGAATAAGTATGCCGAAGAACTATGTGGTGTTGGATGACAAGTAGGAAAAATACCAAGTGCCCATGGTTGAAAATGAAGCTGAGTTACACAATCAACCTATTTCTATTTAAAATGATGCAAGAACCAACCATATTTATATTGATATGAAATTGGTAAGAAAAAATGAATTTGGAGCAAACCAAGTACCCAAAGACATGATTGATGCAATTAGTTATAGGAGTAAAAGAAGAATTACAGATCTAATGAAAGGATGTTCATTTGAATTGAACAAACTTAGCACTAAGGATGAACTTAATTTAATTACCCTATGATAATATGATTTCCTAATCGGTGTGGATTAGTTCCTTAAGCTTCATGTGATTTTGAATTATTATAATGAATATTTTATGTGTATGCATGATAAAAAATATATAGAGGCAGGTTCATGAATTTCCTATCCTGATATCTATTTGAGAGATATAAACACTGAAATTAAGAAATAATTTTAGCATAAAGACAAAAGACAAATTATAGAAGTTCATCTAAAGGAATCCAATAGGGTTCAACACATAATTAATTCATCATGGTCCCTTTTGGATCAACCAATGAACCAAGTGTTTTTATGTGTTTTTCGAGTAGATTCTTTCGAGAATATTTGAACGAGCTTATTATTTTTGGATAATATATAGATGTATTCTAAAGGAGAAGAGAAGCATGAGAAACATTTAAGGTTAGTTTTATAAGTGCCCTGAGAACATCGACGATATGCTAAGAACAATAATTGTGCATTATATCATAAGTGGATTTAGTACTTGGGTCTCATTATCTCAAAGAATGGGGTGGCTAAAGATCTAGATGGATATGAGGCCATAAAGGAGTGGAAAAAACTGAAGGTTGTTATGGAGGTTAGGTATTTTATGGGCATATTCAGTTATTATAGATTTTTTTTGTAAAAATTTCTAAGGTTGCCCATCTGTTGATGCCTCGAAAATCGCTGCAACAACATTGGGGGATAACCACCCGGTCCGGACCTTAAAAGCAGCTCCTTTTCCGTTTGGTGTGGTGGCTCCGACTGTTCATCTAGGTCCAGTTACCTTCTCCCTATTGCTATTGGTTTATAATGTATCTTTAACTACCAATAGACAGGGACATCAGATCACTTCTTCTTGCTGATCAGGCAAGAGAATGACCCTTAAGCTGATTTGGGTTCAGCCAAGCCACAACTAAAGTTTTGCCTCTTTGAGGAGAGGACTTAAAAGAATATAGAATTTACTCTAAATGCAAGCTTATTCTATGATGCAAGCAAAGGAAACTAATCTAAATCCTATCTTAATTAGGCAGATATAGATCTAACCCAACTAAGAGCAAGATAATTAAAATATTAGGATTTAAACATGTCTTGTTTATAATGAATATCAAGTTAATGAAGTAGTTCAATTAACTGATATTATGGTTACCAAAACACATTCTATTGAGACCTTAAAACTGAAATAATAAATCAACAACATTCAGGAAGTAGTTCTCAAAATGATATTGATTATCAAATCAATAAATCCAATAATTGAATAATGATATGTAGAAATAGTTCACACACATTATTATTCAATAAATCAGTTTCATAAGACAGATTTCAGAGTAAGTAGTTACTCCAAAATGAGAAATTAATCCATAAAAACAGAGATACATAATAACAAGATTGAGACAAATTACCCATATTGACAATAGTGCACAAACATGAATAAAATGACACATTCATATCACCATAAAATTAAAGCTGATATTTGAAACAGTAGTATTAAAAATACCAATTTATTGCATCCATTTCTCTGTTCTTGGTCTCCAACAGCCCTTTACATTGCTTGAACTTCTGCCTTCAAAACTAGAGCCACAATAGTACAAGCTTTGTTCTTCATGCATAATTCAATATACAAAGGGAAAATCCTCAATAATCCCCAGATCTGAGATTTTTCACTCCTCCCTCCTACAACTCTAAATTCCAATTACAGAAGTGCTTTTAGAAGCTCTAAAATTGCAGAGGAGAGCAGCCCCTATTCCATTTTGCAATCTGTTATTTATACTGTCTGTGAAGGAATTCTTGAGAGGAAAGTTTGGTGAAGAGAAATTTGCCAAATCCCATTATATTTGCTCAAAATTCCTGATCTTCAATTTCTGTAGCCTTCTCATTGATTGAGATCTTTTTCTCCATATTCTTCCCACTGTTTTCCTGCAAAAAGAAATCAAAATAAATTAAAATGCAACAACAAAATCAATCATGGCATTGCTGGCATTTAAATCAAATCCAATCAAATTCTATTTGACTAAATAATTGAAAATAAATATAAGCTCTGTATTGATGCTTGGAATGATTTGATTGGCAAAGGATATCATTGACCAATGGATCTGCAATTAGAAAAAGCTTTGGACAAATGAAATTGAAAACAATAACTCAGAAAATTGATTTTGTTTTCAAAATTCGGAGCCTGATTTTCTGCCTGATTTTTGGCCCAATAAACGATCAAATCTGTTGGTGAAACCTCCTTCAAAATGTTCTCCTTGATTTTCTCTTTCCAATGAGCCGTCCTGGGCCTCATTTGGCCAAGTAGAACTCAATTTATGAGCTTCCAAAGTTGATGGGTCAAATCTGATGTAAATCTGGAAATTCTGTTGCTGGGCTAAAAATGAGAATTTGAATTAAAAATTAAATCCTAAATTAGTCCCTAATTAATCCTAATTTACTTGCTAATTATAAACTAAACTATTTATTAATTTAACTAACTAATATCTAATTAACTATTTATAAGCAAATTAAATCTAATTAGAAACTAACTAATATTAATCTAAATCAATCAAATTAGTTAAATATTATATATTACAAAATCTAATTAATTTAAAATTTATTAATTAAATAATATACATTAACTAATTTCAAATATTAAATAATTGCTTTAATATGTTATATTATAAATTAAACTAATATACCAACATATCTTTTATTAACTCTACACTTAAACTACCATACGTATGATTAATACCAAACTTTTTTAATTAATACATCATGCCCATATGCCTTTCGGGCCTTTTTTGAAATTTCGGCGATCGGGGATAAGAGGCCATCGGGGCTTCGCATCGGGAGGATGGTTTGTTAAATTTGTTTCGCATACAAGCATACAAGCTCCGATGCGATCGAATGCCTTATTGCCTCATGCTTATCGGCAACTCGCATCGGGAGTAGCCTATGGGATATGTCGGGGGTTTATAAAACATATTGCGAATAAAACTTGCGATACGATAAAAGTCCCGACGCGATCAAACAATTTTATTATATGTTTTTTTTGTTTGTTTTAAATTTTAATTTAATTAAATTAATTATATTTAATATATTAATTAATTTAAAATTTAATTTTAAACATAAATTTTATTTTGGTTTTATTTCTATGAATTTAAGTTTCTAAACTATAGTCACTCTAATAAAACTACAGCCACTCTTATGTTTGGGTTTTTGAGATTAAGATTTGATTTGGAAATTAGAGTGAATTTCTTAAAACCCCGATAATTAATAATTTAGCTGCATGACTAAAAATGAAAAATGTTAGTAAAAACTTGCTACGGGTTAATATTTAAAATGAATGCGTTATTGGACAAATTTATTTACAAAATGCAATATTGTACATTTTATGCATTTTTAACCCAGGCTAGATAAATGATGAGATTTCAAAGGAGTGTCATTTTCAAACCAGCTGACCAAATGAGGCGAAACAAGCGTCAATGGGAAGCTTGTAAAAAATCGATTCTAACAAAGCAATCAAAACAAGAATCCAAAGAAAACTAAAAATTAACGAAAGCATAGGGCAATTAATTAAAATAAAAATCAAAAAGGTGCTTAGCCAAAATTTTTATAGAAAGGGTCCCCATTTTCGAAGCGGACGCATCAATAATGGGGGGTGTCGTGTTTTTACCACAACAATTGGCGACACACGGGAGAAGAACCAGTTATCTCTTTTTGTTATGAATGAGACTTTCCTAAAATTAAAGTAAAAAATTTAAAGAAGAGAGAATTATGCTTGAAATGCTTGACATAGGTTCATTAGTCTGAATAAAAACCAGAATCATCTAACTGTAATTTTTCTTAAAATTCCTCATAAATTAAAATATTTCAAAACTCTATATCAGTCATTAATTAGCTGAAGGGATAAAGCAGGGGTAACTTTACAGCTTAGCTTTTAAGGTATACTCATTTGCCACAGGTAGAGCCACTGTTGCCAGCAAACATCCATAGTTTCGACAGGGTTACCTTTTAATCACCAATGATTCAGAATCCCATCTTTTTAAGAATTATTGATCTAGAGATAAATCCATTTATATATATATTATTTTTTATTTTTTTCATTTTTTTTATTTTTTTATTAAATCTTAAAAGCCATTGTCCTAGTATGATGGCCAGATAGTTGACAATGCCATTCACTGGTTAAAATCGGACTAAACAAGCTGGCTCGTGATGAGACCCCTTGTCTTATAATTGTTTGCAATCATAAGCCATTACCCTGGTTTGTTTAGCAGTGTTGGTAATGTCAGCCTATTTTCCCCTATGATCATGGTAAGCAGGCTCACGATGAGACCTCTTATCTTTTAAGTTTAAATATATTTCTGGATTATTCTCTAGAAAAATAAGACTCTTTGGGACAGGGAGAATCATTGACTCCTTAAGAGTTAAGAATGACAATTTCAGAGTTAAAGGTGCTTTGCTGTAAAATGTCTTTACTTGGTTATAAATAACTTTTCTTGACTGATAATAGAACTCTTAGAGATCTTAATAAAATTTTGAAATCTCAAAATGATTACAATTTGATGAAAATGAAATTTTCCAGATTTTATGATACTTTGCCAACTTCTCTTGATTTGTAATCTCTTCCTTAAGTATGTCTACTTTTATAATAAGAAAATCAAACTTTACTAAGAGATTTAAGAAAAAGCTAATAGGTGACTATTAACAATTTTTCTCCATGTATGCTGACCATTGTTAGGTAACCAATAGGTCTTCCATATAAATAATGGCAAAGTCATCAAAATCAAAACTGAAAACCAAAGAAAAATAATTCTTATGCTAAAATGGGAAAAGAAATCAGCGAGCAAAAATCAAAACCAAGAAATCTCTAAAAATGGAAAAGAAAATCCAAGTCTCGCAAGATAAACTCAAACAAGAATGTTTATACCAATGTCTCCAACAATATGAAGAAAAAGAAAATAAGCATGTAATCATTCCTTCTTATGTTGAGCTCTAGAAAAACATACCTTGCAGAGTTGTGAATGCTTTAGGCTTTAAGATAACAGTGATTGTAAAATTCAGCCACAATGAATACTTTCTGTCTGATATGAATCTTCTTGTTTCCAAGCATCAACTTAATCATTTTCTAAAAAAAAGGAATGCTTAGAGAAACAAACTAAAGGTTCGGAAACTTCCTGGTGTGGCTGTTTCAATGAGGCTTATCGCTGCTTCTTGAAATAAAGCCAGGAGAAGAGTATGGACTTTGAAAATATGATTCGGCAGAAGATTGAAAAATTTTGTGAAGAGCTGCAAAACAGAGTTTTATATCAGCATAATTTAAAAACAAAAATGAAACTAGAATGATGAAATGGAAATTAATGAAAATGGGCACATGAATCTTACCATTGGGTAATTGCTTTTGATCTTACCTGAAAGGTATCAATTTCCCCAAAGTGGCTGACTTCTTATTTTAATTAATATTAAAAACATGAAGAAATCCCACTAACCAAAATCCTACAACCCAAAATCATTATTTATTTTATTTAAACTAAAGCAAGCAGTAAAATGTAAAAATAGAATGCTTAGTGTTCAATGGGAGTTGAAATTAAAGCAAATGCATCAAAAATGAGAATGAGAATTTGCAGCAATGACTGTTTCTCAAAATATCACAAGTTTCATATAAATTCCATGATTTTATAAATAGTTCAGAATCAAGACCAAATCTATGATAATAAAATTTAAATATGAAGAAAGAGAGGTCTTGAATTCCATTTTTAATTATGGAATTATATATTTAAACTAAAATGTATGAGAAATTGAAATAATTTGGATATGCTGCAAATTGGTCATTAACTGCTTTCTTACCATAGTGGTTACCCAAGCTTGCTTTTAAAATAACACATTGCCGTATCGGATGATTCACATAACATGTTTCTTCACCATGCTTCAAATTTAATCTGCAGAACTTCACCTTTATTGCTATGCCATATATCGATTAAATGTCAATAGCTCAAAGGCATGCATTGGAAGCTATTGCATCGGAGATTGCAATGGCAAATTGCTGATAAGAACATGTGCAATGAAATGAAGCGATCACATTATTAAAGAAATATTATATCGGGGATCAGAGAATAAATTGCATCGTGCTTCCCATATTGCAAAATACACATCGTAGATTTAGAGAGGTGATGTGAGCGTAAGAATGTGATGAAATGATTGCAATATCGGCGATGCGATGGAAGTCGTAGCTAGTCGGAAATCGGCAATCTTTGGGTACCCGATGTAACACAATATGATTGTTGCGATGCCGATATGCGATGAATGACGTGGCTAATCGGCGATTGCGATCGGCAATGTTATGCGCATGATTTAACAATTCTTAATATGCCGATATGTGATGAAGAGTGGACCCGATAATTTTATGTTGAAAATTTGATAACATATCGGATCCGAAACATCGGCCTCCTTTAAAGTTATACTCCTACCATTATTGCGATTGAACAGACGCGATATTTTTTATGAATTTTCTTTGAATTTCATATCAGGTCCGGAATTATGTGTTTATCGCAATATCAGTGAACTCGATTATCGGCGATTCATGTTCATAGAAGTACACTTCGCTTAGAAAGCTCCGATATGCGAAATGCGATATGGCACATGAGTAAGATAATACATCGGAAGGTATTTGATGAACAATTCTTTATCAAAAGAAACAGTAAGAACTACTTCCGATGAAATCTTATGATGCGAATGGGTTTTCTAATGAATGAAAGCAAAGCTAAAAAAATGCTTAAATTCTAATGAATCAGAATTGAATTCCCCTGAACCTGTTTGCAAATTTGGAATGAGTTTGCTGCTTACTTCATGTTTTGAAAACAAATGAAAACCTGCAAATAAAACAGAACACGAATCAAAAATAAACTAAGAAAAATAGAAACTAATAAGAGATGAGAACGAACTTATAAATGCGTACCTGAAAGGAATTTGTCTGTAAATTTTACCTGATAAATCTTCAAATTCTTCCTTTGATTAAAATCATCTCATTATTTATTTTAAATCTAAGTGCGCAATCAGCCTAAATGAAATCAATCATTCATGTTCATGGGATATAAAATTTACCAGAAATAAATATGAAACTATGCTTCCCTTTCGAAGTGAAGTAACAATTTATTACCTCTGCTCATTCCGAATTAATCTCGAGAAAAATCTATATTGTTATAGTGGCTTTTTAATAATGCCTTTAGTAAATAGACATGATGCGTTTTTACAGCATCAGATAATAAACTAAAGATTAGAATGAGATTAAGCCACTAATTGTAGAAAAATGTCAAAACAGATTTAAATGTGTGCACTTGGCAAAATGGGCATCCTTAAGATCAGCTTTTGGCAAATTCTGAGGAATATAATATGAACTTCATATGATTGCTGTGATAGGTTAGATTGACTGATAATGATTGAATTAGAATTAGGCTTATCATAGTCAATCATACATCTCATAGGATAATGGAATCATGAAGCTTTTATATCCTCAAATCCTTACCATATAAATTTCAAAAGAAAATCTTAGAAGGAAATCCCGAAATAAAGAAAAGTGGCTTTCAGGCAGTCGATGCCAAGTGCAACTTTAATTGACTTTGATCAAGACATTATTCAAAATAGGCAGAGTAGAAAAATCGCTATAAGAAATTTCAAAAAGGAAAGCAAGAATTAAAATTTTCTGATAAGGAAAAATGTTTCCATTGAACATGTATGAGAAGGCTGATTGCTTTGTTTTATTTTTTAATCTACAGAACTATTGCAAATAAATTAACTACATAAAACAAACTAACTAAATTAATTCTACTCCTATTCTAACCATATACATGAAAATGACTAGGTATAGTCATATTTCCAGTGTAACCATTCTCTCATTTTTATTCCCACGTTTATGTACAGTTCAAATGTTAGCAATAAAAATACAGATTTGGCTAAACTAAGGAAAATAAATATGAAATCAGAATGTACAGTTATTGTTAGGAACTTAATTAAAATCTCTCTCTCATGAAATTTCCTTTCCAATTGAATACCAATTGGATCATAGAAATCTGGATGGATTTCTATTAAAAATTGGGAAATATTCAAAGGAAGAGATAACAGGCCAGATTGTGAAGATGAGCTTTTAAATTCAAAGGCCTGAAAAGAATTGTTAGTATTATGTACAAATGTTAAATCATTGTCAATTTTACTTGAAGGAAAAATTTCCAAACAATTTTCAAATGAGTCAATGAAAAATGGATGGAAGCCTTTCAAATAAAATGGCAATTTATTAATTGAATTGAATTGCTGGCCGGATTGCAAAAATACATTCTCTTGTTCACATTGCCTTTGAAAAAATAGAAGCTTCTGATGAAACATTAGCATTGATTTAAATTGGAATATTAATATCTTTTGATGCTGATGATTATAATATGAAACTTCGATTTCCCAATCGGACAATGCATCAATTGAGTGTTTGATAATAAGGTGTTCAATATGCCAGCGAAGAGTGTGAAAATTTTGCAAAATAAAATCAGAAAATAAATCTAAGTTTAAACAAAATAGCTGAGGAAACAAAAATAAAATGAAATCATTATTTGTACAACTAATGTTACAGCACAATTGGAATCGTTTTGAAATAATTTCATTTTCACAAGGATTGGCCAGAATTATGGAATTTGAAAAATTTTGAATTCCAACTTGTGAATTAGAAAACGAATTATGATTATGAATAGGAATGGGAGTTTGATCCTCATATGAATCATAAATTGGAATGATTTATTGAATGGTGAAATCATGAAGATAATTTGCTGCTCTAAAATGAGGATTAGTTGAGATAATTCCTAAATTGAAGCGTTCTTCATCCTCAGATGTTATTTGAATTTTCTCATGAGGATTCTCTTGAGAGGAATAGAAATCAACATCCTCAATGTCAGAGTAATTATCATAAATGACTTCACAAGATTTTCTACAATTCCCTTCTATCTCATCCAATATATCAAAACAAGGAGGAACAAGAATTTCTAGTTCATTAATGGCAAAAGAATGATCGATTATTATTTCTTTATCTTGATAAAAATTTAATGGTAATTCATTTAGATCAGCCTCTTTAATTTCTGGAATATCATTATCATCAAGAGGAAAAATATTACCATTATTGAAAATATCAGGATAAAGGGAAAAATGTGAACCTGAAACAATGCATTTAAAACTGTCTCTGTTTGAGAGCTCTTGTGCATTATGCTCATTGTAAATTTCAGATTGTTGATCATTCCTTTGTGTGCATATGCTTTCTTGAAGAACGCTGCTTTGCTTCTCTGATTTTGGCATTTGCTCATCATGGAGAAATTCAGAAATTTGTACAGCAGTTTGCAGTTTATTTACTTTGATTGCTGCTTGTACTTGCTGATTTGCGATTTGATTTTCCGAATTTACTTCAAAGTGGCTTTCAGATTTCAAGGCGGCTTTTTCCCCAAAATTGCTATTGTTGTCTTCTTGCATTTGAATGGAAATATTTTCCAAACTTTGTGAAACCACTTCATCACCATTTATTTGCACATCCATGTTGGGATTTTCATTTATATTGTAATGGGATGGAACAAAGCTTGAATTAACTTCATATGGATTGGGAATGGATGGAAGAGAACATATATATTCAAACCAATCTAATGATTCTTCTTCCGTAGGTTTATCTTCGTCTTTAAATCTTAAGCAATTCAAATGGAATCGCATATGAAAATCATTAACAGATTCATGTTTAAACCTTCGTAGATATTCAATTTCTTGACATACCTGTTCATAATCGTAGCCGTCAAATTTACAAATGAAAATTGTAACAAATTGATCCCAGCTATGGATTGAGGCAACTGGAAGAGTTCTGCACCAGCTTCTGGCTTTTGCCGCAAATGTGAGAGTAAAAATTCTGCATAAAATGCCTTCATCAATTCCTTGAAAATCATAATTTGAAATGTTTTGAATAAATTGAAAGACATGGTTAAAAGCAGAAGAATTCCTCATTGAATTTTACCTGAGACAAGAGTCTTACCACTTCGGGTGGAGTATTGGAAGATGCACGTCCATGGATACAACTCCAAATTGGAAGTTTAAGAGGAGCCATCACAATAAATAAAATATTAAAATTTGAAAAGACTCCAATAGACAAAAATCTCAGGCCCTCCTTCTAGCGCCAAAAATGTTGATGCCTCGAAAATCGCTGCAACAACATTGGGGGATAACCACCCGGTCCGAACCTTAAAAGCAGCTCCTTTTCCGTTTGGTGTGGTGGCTCCGACTGTTCATCTAGGTCCAGTTACCTTCTCCCTATTGCTATTGGTTTATAATGTATCTTTAACTACCAATAGACAGGGACATCAGATCACTTCTTCTTGCTGATCAGGCAAGAGAATGACCCTTAAGCTGATTTGGGTTCAGCCAAGCCACAACTAAAGTTTTGCCTCTTTGAGGAGAGGACTTAAAAGAATATAGAATTTACTCTAAATGCAAGCTTATTCTATGATGCAAGCAAAGGAAACTAATCTAAATCCTATCTTAATTAGGCAGATATAGATCTAACCCAACTAAGAGCAAGATAATTAAAATATTAGGATTTAAACATGTCTTGTTTATAATGAATATCAAGTTAATGAAGTAGTTCAATTAACTGATATTATGGTTACCAAAACACATTCTATTGTGACCTTAAAACTGAAATAATAAATCAACAACATTCAGGAAGTAGTTCTCAAAATGATATTGATTATCAAATCAATAAATCCAATAATTGAATAATGATATGTAGAAATAGTTCACACACATTATTATTCAATAAATCAGTTTCATAAGACAGATTTCAGAGTAAGTAGTTACTCCAAAATGAGAAATTAATCCATAAAAACAGAGATACATAATAACAAGATTGAGACAAATTACCCATATTGACAATAGTGCACAAACATGAATAAAATGACACATTCATATCACCATAAAATTAAAGCTGATATTTGAAACAGTAGTATTAAAAATACCAATTTATTGCATCCATTTCTCTGTTCTTGGTCTCCAACAGCCCTTTACATTGCTTGAACTTCTGCCTTCAAAACTAGAGCCACAATAGTGCAAGCTTTGTTCTTCATGCATAATTCAATATACAAAGGGAAAATCCTCAATAATCCCCAGATCTGAGATTTTTCACTCCTCCCTCATACAACTCTAAATTCCAATTACAGAAGTGCTTTTAGAAGCTCTAAAATTGCAGAGGAGAGCAGCCCCTATTCCATTTTGCAATCTGTTATTTATACTGTCTGTGAAGGAATTCTTGAGAGGAAAGTTTGGTGAAGAGAAATTTGCCAAATCCCATTATATTTGCTCAAAATCCCTGATCTTCAATTGCTGTAGCCTTCTCATTGATTGAGATCTTTTTCTCCATATTCTTCCCACTGTTTTCCTGCAAAAGGAAATCAAAATAAATTAAAATGCAACAACAAAATCAATCATGGCATTGCTGGCATTTAAATCAAATCCAATCAAATTCTATTTGACTAAATAATTGAAAATAAATATAAGCTCTGTATTGATGCTTGGAATGATTTGATTGGCAAAGGATATCATTGACCAATGGATCTGCAATTAGAAAAAGCTTTGGACAAATGAAATTGAAAACAATAACTCAGAAAATTGATTTTGTTTTCAAAATTCGGAGCCTGATCTTCTGCCTGATTTTTGGCCCAATAAACGATCAAATCTGTTGGTGAAACCTCCTTCAAAATGTTCTCCTTGATTTTCTCTTTCCAATGAGCCGTCTTGGGCCTCATTTGGCCAAGTAGAACTCAATTTATGAGCTTCCAAAGTTGATGGGTCAAATCTGATGTAAATCTGGAAATTCTGTTGCTGGGCTAAAAATGAGAATTTGAATTAAAAATTAAATCCTAAATTAGTCCCTAATTAATCCTAATTTACTTGCTAATTATAAACTAAACTATTTATTAATTTAACTAACTAATATCTAATTAACTATTTATAAGCAAATTAAATCTAATTAGAAACTAACTAATATTAATCTAAATCAATCAAATTAATTAAATATTATATATTACAAAATCTAATTAATTTAAAATTTATTAATTAAATAATATACATTAACTAATTTCAAATATTAAATAATTGCTTTAATATGTTATATTATAAATTAAACTAATATACCAACATATCTTTTATTAACTCTACACTTAAACTACCATACGTATGATTAATACCGAACTTTTTTAATTAATACATCATGCCCATATGCCTTTCGGGCCTTTTTTGAAATTTCGGCGATCAGGGATAAGAGGCCATCGGGGCTTCGCATCAGGAGGATGGTTTGTTAAATTTGTTTCGCATACAAGCATACAAGCTCCGATGCGATCAAATGCCTTATTGCCTCATGCTTATCGGCAACTCGCGTCGGGAGTAGCCTATGGGATATGTCGGGGGTTTATAAAACATATTTGCGAATAAAACTTGCGATACGATAAAAGTCCCGACGTGATCAAACAATTTTATTATATGTTTTTTTTGTTTGTTTTAAATTTTAATTTAATTTAATTAATTATATTTAATATATTAATTAATTTAATTAATTTAAAATTTAATTTTAAACATAAATTTTATTTTGGTTTTATTTCTATGAATTTAAGTTTTTAAACTACAGTCACTCTAATAAAACTACAGCCACTCTTATGTTTGGGTTTTTGAGATTAAGATTTGATTTGGAAATTAGAGTGAATTTCTTAAAACCCCGATAATTAATAATTTGGCTGCATGACTAAAAATGAAAAATGTTAGTAAAAACTTGCTACGGGTTAATATTTAAACTGAATGCGTTATTGGACAAATTTATTTACAAAATGCGATATTGTACATTTTATGCATTTTTAACCCAGGCTAGATAAATGATGAGATTTCAAAGGAGTGTCATTTTCAAACCAGCTGACCAAATGAGGCGAAACAAGCGTCAATGGGAAGCTTGTAAAAAATCGATTCTAACAAAGCAATCAAAACAAGAATCCAAAGAAAACTAAAAATTAACGAAAGCATAGGGCAATTAATTAAAATAAAAATCAAAAAGGTGCTTAGCCAAAATTTTTATAGAAAGGGTCCCCATTTTCGAAGCGGACGCATCAATAATGGGGGGTGTTGTGTTTTTACCACAACACCATCCCATTACTTTTTTGTAGAGGAAAGGTGTTAAATTTGATTAACCTATGAATGCGAGGAATTCATTTAACATTTAAAGGTTCTATAAAAAATAACACCATTATTGAGATTTATGGATCCAAAAGAGGAATTTTGGGTATGCATGATTGTGTGTTGAGAACGTTTAGGCAAAGTTCTTATATAGCCTAGACAAGTGGTGTCTTATGGGTCCTGAAAGTTGAAGGACCATGAGATGCATTATGCTATACATGGATTGAAATTGGAAGCTATTGTTATGATCTTAAGATCTGGGGATATTATCTTACAACCCAAAGCTCTGACTTCCAAAAACATCACTATGGTTGAGGTATTTATTCAAGTAATCGAATCTGAATGCTCAACAAATTAGATGGATAGTAGAGAAACATGAATAATGAGGAAATACAAACCATGACAATATGTTGATTAAGTTCTATAATGTATAAGGAGATGAGAAGGAAAATTTTCTAAACCTCTCTCTCTAAGATATTACTATCATATATATGCATATACATATGAGAATGTGATAATAAGTACATGCTTGGTAACTATATGCTAATTAACAATGTTATGTCATAGTATTTAAGTCACAGTTGATATGAGACTCTAATCATGATTGTTATGATTCCACTACTCGGGACAAAATTTGTATATTTCATTTTTATAGTTTGCATTACCCTTTCTTGTTATGATTACATGAATATTAAATTAAGAATTAAAATTTTGTGAAATAAAGTATCTACAGACAAATTATTGACCCTAGGATTTTATTTAATAGATATTGCATCAAGAATGTTGTATGGTGCTCTCACAAGAAATGTATGGATTATGGAAATTTTTGCAGCACGCTTGGCTGCAAAACAAATTCTTATACATGATTCCCTATAGATTTATTATAGACGGTCACATAAGGGTGAAAATTTTACCATAGGATGATAATAGGTTTATTCACAGGTTTCCACGTGGTTTTCATACCCAGGTGCGTTACAAACTAGTGACGGATTATGACAAGTTATCATGGATTTGTTAATAAGTTGATGACAATGTCATAATAGGTTATAACATGTTTATAATGGGCTATTTGATAGGTTTTCTATATAGGTTGTAGCATAACTACAAGGTATATTTTAATAGGCCTTATATGCAGGTTATGAGTAGTCATTATAGGTGTGATGACATGAGTAACATGTTACAATTCATGATAATTTATTTATGGAAATTAGAGTACTAACAAGTGTGTGAAAAATTGTAACAATTGATAATAGAACTGGTATATCTTTGGAAATAGAGTTGAGAAAAGTACAACTATTCGCTCAAGCTCTGATGAATTACGAAAACGAAGAAAATAAGTAGCATAACATTGGAGGGACATTCTCTAACTAGAGTAGAAATATAAATAATTAGAGCAAGGATAATCACAAAATGATTTTGAAAAGATGGAAGGTGAAAGGAAAAAGGTTTATAGCAAGAAAGAAAGCTTGCAAAGAGTTCATGAACTACAGAAGCAAAGTGAACAAAAACCAATGAAATTGATTGAACTGCATTAGAAATAAAGAAGATACTTGTTCATTCAAGTGCAATAGAACAGGAAGATATTGGTATATATAGGAAAAGGAATTAGATATACAATGACACTTAAAGAAGTGAATGGTGGCAAAAAATTAGAAGACATCAAGAAGATAAAAGTTTTGGAGGGTCAACTATAGGAGAAGGATGATGAAATGAAAGTCTATAGGTCATGAACCAACAAGAGCAAGGGAAGTAAAAAATGTTAATAATAGTAGAACATGATAGCTATTTGTTTGCATTAAGTTCACTGTATAACCCTTTCTTGTGATTAGGGAATTTGAAAGGAAACCTCAATCTGCGATTTTCACATTATATGAATTTTCACTCTCCATAATTGGGTTTTAATTATAATTGTGTACATTTAATTGTTGATCACCCTTGCTGGAATGAGAAAATATTTTATATACATATGTCTTTATATATATTTATGTATATGAGGATTAATCGCAGCCAACATTAATGTTATTTTTTTAATGTCTTCTATGTGTAATAATGTGGATGGTGCAGAGACTGCATGCTCATCAGCTTGGGCAAGGATCCTCAGGCCCTGTTGATGTGCAATTGACACTAAAAGTATAAAGAATGCTCCAAGATGAAGAGATACATTTAGATATGGAATTACAACAATAGATTCATCTTACAGATATTCAATGCACTAAGAATAGTGCATAAAATAAGGGGGGAAATAATGTAAAACCCCGACTTGTTAATATTGTAAATAGATGCACTTATTATCAGGTTGGTGAGCAAGTTGTATATTGTTGACTTGCATGCTTATGTGTTTATGGTATGTGGCCTATATACCCATATAGATATGTTATATATTATGGGGCTAGTGTGCTCGAGCAGATGTGTTGGTGTTTCTTAAGTGGATGGAAGGCTTAGATTGTAAATATGATGTAATTTCTAAATATTTTATTAATAAATAATATAAAATAGACTAGATATAATATCACTCCAAGGTAAGAGTATGGGGTGAACATAACTCTGCAGATATTGGCAATGATGTTGATGACAAATGATGGTAATAGTTGGACACCAAGGCCTACGTGCTTTCATTGTGACACACGGTAAAGAGGTCATGTAGTGTCAGAAACATGCATATATATACTTACCTATAAATAAATGATGATTATTCATACATTATTGGTATGGACTATAATACAGACGAGAATCGCCTAGAGAAGGATGACAATTGGAATTTGGTCCTAGGAAAAGCAACTGGTAAACCTTGAGTATGGTTTTTGATACCAGTTAAGAGTTATTTAGTTTATTCTTGGAGCCTTGAAGTAACGTGGCTATTGGGTTGCCATCATGGCAGTTGATGTGCCTTGGAGGGTTCTTGGAGCCTTAGAGTGGCATGGTTGTGGGTTGACACCTTGGTAGTTAGCCTGAAAGGTGCTTAGAGCCCTAGAAAACATAAATGTTGGGTTGTCACCTTATCCATTGATGTATGGTTATCTTTTATTATTATTTCCCATTGAGTTACATCCCCAGCTCGGGCATGACCTATGTTTGAAATTCTTGAACCACGTGGTCTATGGTGGGATGGAATGCAGAGAACTCATAGCTAGTCGGTTTTTTTTATATAGATAAGTTCCCCTATACCGTATTTTGTTGGAATGTACGTAATTATAGTATGTGATGCGATTCCCTGTGTTTATTATGTTGTATTATATTTATGGAATTGTAATATGAAACCCTAGGTTAATGGTTTTGTGTTAAAATGTTTAAGATCCCCTTTGTATTTCATTATGCATGCATATATATATATATATATATATATATATATATATATATATATATATATATAATTGCTGGCTAGTGTGAGGGTAAATAGCTCGTGTCACTTTACGATATTAAGCTATTGTTACTTGGTATTTTATGAGTAATTGGATAAATTTATTATTTTGTATGAATTAACCTAGTGTAATAAATATTAAATACAAATTGACCATACATTTATGGGGTTTTGTTGATTATGGTTTTGCATACTAAAACCTAATTTCTACATTAATTTTTAATTAAATATACATGTGTTTAGTAAATTCAAGCAAGGATTATCAATAATTGAATTGGTCAATTAGCTCATGGGTGTGCTTCCCCATGTGTGTTTGTAAATTATTTGAGGAATTCCTGGTTGTGGATACTTAATGTTGCTTGGTTGGAGGTTGTCGACATTATAATTTTAAATTTACTGGATTTCCTTAGTATATTAAGAAAACATAAAGTACTATTAAAAAATATAAAGGTAGAATACGAGCTAGAAAACTTTGCCCTTCTTTCCCTTTATTGAAATAATAAAGGAATATCATGGTTTGCGTATGGAAGATTTGGCCTTTGAACTTTCCTTTTCATTCTCTTTGTCTAAGGAAAAGATCAAGTAGATGGATTAGTCCCTTTTGAATATAGATTCCAGATCCCATTAAAGGAATGTCCTATACCCTTAATAATTCTCTACTATGCAAAAATGAATAGAGTCATATGATGAATAGCTTCAAGAATTACATGAGGAATACGTTTAATGGAAATAACTTAAGAATATTGAATGTTGAAAAAATATACATTGAAATCAACACATTGAATTTAGTGTAAATATCATCTTTTATTTCTATTGAATTCCTAATGCATAGATTTCATTGTATATGTTAATTTATATTTTTAATAAATTTCAAAGAAAATGTTTTCCAATGTGCATATCAGTTTCTATTTCTATTTTTATTCAATATGCATAATTGTTAATTGTATTATCCATATCAATTCTTAATGTATTGGTTATGATGTATATGCTAATTTCAGTGTCAATATTATATTTCTATTTATATCCAATACTAATTCCTATTTGTATTTTTACTTTTAACACATTGATTTTAATTTACATACCTATTTAACTTCAATTTCTATTAAATTTATGACGACTTTAGTGCACAAGTCAATTTCTAAATACATTAATCTAAAAATGATAAAAAATATACACTAAAATCAATATATTAATTCCAATGTATATCAATTTTAATTTTTTATATTAATTTTTATTTCAATTTCTATGTTAATTTCTATTAAAATATATACTAATTTTTATTTTTATTATTAATATTACTTACCTAATACCTACACAAAATATTCTTTATTATATTATTATTAATATAATATTTGAGCACCTCATGTCCCTCATTGCAACTAGGTAAGATGGTTTAACTTGAAGTATAATTAGTATCATCATTTAAGATGCATAAATTGTTTTCTTATCGACCATGTATATGAATTTATATTCAATTTACCATGTGATTAATAGATTTAATTCCGACAACAACCTAAGTCAATGCCTTCAATATTGATGTTATATTTATGAGTAATTCATATTTTGTATGGGCAAGTAGTATATTTATGATAATGAACCCCTTTTTTCAAGGTTAAGTGTTACATGTAATTTTTAGTTTATAATATATAGCTAAACTTTTTTAAATTTTTGTATTATAGTTGTAGCTTAACATTTTTAATAATGTGTTAGTTTTTTTTGTATGTTATGTTTTTTAATTGAATAGTATATAATTTTGTTTTTAAAATTTTTGGTATTATGTAAATCAAAATTGTTTTAATTTTATCAAAATTTAAAAGATGTTTTATGATTTCGTCATGGTGATAATATATGGACACAATTTTTATTAGATATTTTATGTTGGTAAAGATTGTTTTCCATGTACAATTTAAATAAATTTCAAGAGAAATAAAGATATATTGTTGAACATAGTTAAATATATAAATATATAACCAATATTACATCTCATAGAGCAACATTATCTACACTAAAATCCACATAAATGGTGAAAAGTGGTTGATGTTGGCCACCTTTAGATTTTCCTAAATAGCTAATATTTGTTGGAGATGAATTTTATAATGTATAAACAACCTTCATATTTTAATTATTCTTTGACTTTGCCCAATCGTAGTTCTCAAATTAGGAAATGCCAATAAATTTAAAACATTAAAATACTACATATAACTTGAAAACTATAACACACTCATCTATTAATTCTTGATTAAGCGATATAGAACATCATTTTTACATTTACACATAACAAAAATAATTTTTTAAAATATTATTTATATTTTATTAACTACAAACTTTATACTGTATAATGACTATGACAATCTTACAAGATTTATACATTCTCTTTACAAATCCTAATTATATTATATAACTATCTTAAAAAAATATGAATTCAATATTTAATACTCTATTATATCTAATGTAGATATAGATAATAGCAACTCATCGTAGCCAAACAATATATGGTAATTATATTTGCTTAGAGATGAATACAACAAATATATGAGGATGCTTTCATCAAATTGCTTTATACCGGTAAACTTTAAAAAGGATATAAATGATATTTACCTATTTATATGAATGTTAATAATAACTATATTTAATTGATATTACCAGTAACATATTTATATTGGAGACAACAAGAGTTCTACTATATATATAACTGATATACATATTTATATATATTTATATTCAATACTTATATATATATATATTGAATACTTTTATATATATAATTAATTAATTAATTGAATTATAATGTATTCTTATACCTGAAAACTCCAATATATATCTCTTTATATAATATAAAGACGCATAATGACTCATTTGAAGTTATTGATATCCATTTATATGTATGAATAGATTCTCTCTAACACAAATAATCCTTTATATTGATGGGTAAAATTCAAAATTCCAATACAACGAATAATATATTATTCTTTCGATCAAATTGGTTTGTATTAGCAAAAATTAAAAATATAATAATGTCATATTATTTATAATGTATCATTCATATATATAATTAGAGGTAGGATTTTTCATGAGAAGAAAAAACATATTTATGATATTTTTAGAATAGAAATAAAAAATATAATTTTTTAGTTGTATAGCAGTTTATTTATTTTTTAATAAATATTTTATTTTAATATTTATTTTTTAATAAACATTTTATTTAATATTTATAATATATTTTAGTCATACATAAAGAAGAAAGATTAATTTCTCATAAAAGAAAAATTAAGAAGATTAAAAAAAATGATTAGCTATCAAACATTATTGTAAAATTTTGAACAAATACAAATACCAATATCAAAATGTTTTATTAGAAACAGGTATTATAAAACTTATATACACTTATATAATGTATCATTCATATATATAATTAGAAGTAGGTCTTTTCATTAGAAGCAAAACCATATTTATGATATTTTTAAAATATAAATTAAAAATTATAATTTTTTTTAGTTATACAGTGGTTTACTTGATTTTTTAAATTACATTTTATTTTAATATTTATAATATGCGTTAGTCTTACTTAAAGAAGGAAGACTAATTTGTCATTAGAGAAGAAAAATTTTAAAATTTTAAAAATGATTAGCCATTAAACATTAGTTCAAAATACAAATACCAGCATCAAAATGTCCTATTAGAAACAGGGATTATAAAACTTATATACACTTATATGGGAAAATCATATTTAAAATATTGTTTATTTTCCTAATTTTTTTTTTTTTTTTTTGTAAGTAAGAAGATTATATTATATAAAAAGTATAATACAAAAAACTGCATAGGCAGTGAGAGCAGGGATGTACAATATTCCTGGCCTAATCGCCTGCTCAGAGGGCATTTTACATGAGCACCATAACGATGTCCACCACGCAGGGTGACAAGAGGCAGAGCAAAATATTACTAAGTCATGGGATCTACCAGGAGGGGAGAGAAGAAGAAAAATCCTAGCCGCAGACCCATACATAAAGCCGAAAGCACATATTAAACAGAAGACCGGGAGACAGGATCGCTGGCCCAAACAGAAGCAAACGAAAAACTTTAGAGGCGGTAGTTACCCGACTGGGCGTTAGTGTCCATTCCTCTGTTCCTTGCATGATTGCCAATCCTTGTTTGCAACTCCTCCAGTGTAGCTAGCTGAACCCCTGCGGAGGTAGAAGGCTGGGTGGCGTAGTTTACGCTGGCGTTTGCTTGCTGCGTCACCGGATCAGTATCTATGGAGTTCTTGAGAAGCTGAATGAGCAGCATTATCAGGCGGTTCTGGGTTTTGATTGATTCATTCATTTCAGTCAATTTGCCATCCAGGGAGTTGTTGAAATCTGTGATCCTGGCCATCTGTTCTGTGGTGAGATTGACCTGAGTGGTAAGATTGACCTCTGTTACTGACTCTAGAGCTTTCGCAATCAAGGTCTTCATGCGCCAGCATTCCGCCTTGGTGCGTACATACTGAGTCGCCCTTTTCGCAGGCGTGCCAGGGTCTGTGACCCAGTCGACATCAGCAGCAATTTCCTGCTCCGAGCGACCCCCCTCCTCACGCCTCGCCTCAGCTTCCATTTCTGCCATTTTGCGCTTGATGCGGGTTGCAGTTCTGGTTTCGTACCCCCTTCTAGCAGCCTGAAGGTCCTTATTAGCTGCTTCGCAGCGACTGTTCCCCTCTTTCATGGTGAACTTCTCGTGACTTGCCTGAGTTGAAACAGAATTGAAGACTTGCCCCTTCCTCATACAGATGTTGGAAACAATGTGGCGAGCAGGGCCTTTGCCCCTGTTTTTATAGTGAAGGAGGCGACGTTTCCTCATGAGAGGGGAGTAACTGCCTGCAGTGTTGGTAGTACCAAGTTGGAAGGTGACCTGAGACGTCGCACAAGCGGCCTTGTCCCTGGAGGTGTTGAAGCTGATGATGAGATGGTTAGGATGACGAGCCGAGTGCCAAGTGTTTGAAGCTAGCCTGCGCCAAGGGTGGTGGCGCGTGAGGTTGGGAGTGCGCTCTGAGCTCTCATGCCTGAGACTGGTCCATCGAGCGTAGTACCACCGTCTTCCACTTAGAATTACCATTAATGGTTTAGGATTCTTACCATGTGTATCCTCTCCGTGCGTGCCGAAGGGACGGTGTTTTATGAACCGTATCCCGAAACTTAAATTGTGTTGATCTCCAGTCCAGATGGGCTGGTGCCGCCATAAGTATTGCCGGTTCCTGCAACCAATCATCCCGTGATGAGCTTGGGGATGGTATTCCTTCCTTGTCTTCTTATGATGTCGCGGATGTTGCCAGATGCCAACCTGGATTAGGGTTGGGTAGTCTGAGTCAGATCGTTCGCTGCCAGATGAATACATTCTTCTTTTATGGTTTGGTCATCTAAATCCCGCCAGCACTTGTCAATAGCAAGGTCAGGGTTGTCTGCTCCACAATTTGCTAGATAATCAGCTAGACCATTTGCTTTTCTTCTGGCTGTTTGAAGGATAAGACCCTTCATGCCCACTACTAGATCAGCTATGTTCTTCGTAGCTTTGGCTAGCCTCCAATGCTTGGTCGCTTTGCTTATGGCCGTGCCTGTCTGTAGGCGTTTAGCCGCCGTCCTAATTTTTAAATGATATGTAAAAACAAAATATCATGGAATTGTATAAAAAATAAGCGTTTCTCTTTTTTAAATTATTTAAAGAAATTAAAAAATAATTTTTTTTTTTTAAGTTATTATATATATATATATATATATATATATATATATATATATATATATATATATAAAATCTTTCACCATTTAATCATATTTTTAATATAAATCTTATAATCTCAAAACTTAAATTATAAATCATTTCATTTATGTAAATTTTTATTATCAAATTTTACTAGCACAATCGGTTGAGGATGGGTCTCGTCAAGGCTACTCAGGATCAAACTTCACATGGTGATTGTGCCTTACGTTAGAGGGAGGAGACATGCTAAAACATCTAGTCAGCTAAGGGTTGGTGTTGGGTCCCTATAATACTAGTGATTACCCCATTACTATTGTAGTTATACCCCTTATTTATATTGTTGTGCCCCTATTACCCCCATATTGTTATTTCTGTGCCCCATAGAATCCCTCTATTGTTATTTTTGTGGCTTTATATTATTATTGTTAGGTCGGCTGGATTATATTGTGACTCCCTAGACTCCTATATATAGAAAGGAGGTTTTGTCATTTGTATCATCCAAGAATTGTTCATTTATGTAATTTAAAGGAGGTTTTCCCTTCGAAGAGGCTGAATTCTAAGGCGTTGATCTATCTTTTCTATCTTTTCTTGAGCTGGTTTCATAACATTTGGTATCAGAGCTTTGGATTCTAGGGTTTCGCTGCTCCAAACAGGTCATCGTGGCAGTTTCGCTATAACTTTTTTTCTGTGACGTTTCAGAAGTCGCAAAAAAAACCCATTTGAGAAGAAATCGCGCTGAACCTTGGGTCAGAATTTCAGAGCTTTTCGCGCGATATTTGCGGAGATATGATCTAAGGAAGTTGGCCTTTTTGCAGACTCCTGAATTACATTCAAAAAAGGTGACCTGGGGAAAATCGTCATAACTTTCTCTCTGGGGATCGGATTGAAATTTCATAAGAAGGTACAGAAAGAGGACGGACTGTAGTTTCTTGTGTGTGTGTTTCAGATTCAAAGGTTGAAACAGTGACTTGTGGCACGTTGTACAAGTTCGCTCTACTGAACCAGTCTAAAAAAAAGTCACTGTGGGAGATTTCACATAACTCTTCCTTGGAGAATCCAATTTGGCTCAGACTTGTGGCATTGGAAAGAGGACGCAGAAGGCTACTACAGGTAGCAATTTCAGAATTGGATGATCCGAAATTACAGAGATACATCAGATTCAATATCAGGCTTCTATCAAGTGAAAAAAGGTGTGTAGTTTTTTTTAAATTTTTGTGTAAGCTTGGTTTAACGGAATTCAAAGGGCATAGTAAAGCATTATTATCGGTAACTGATGCCCCGAGGAAAGAAAATGCAAACACCTAGTAAGGAACCTGAAAGCTCTAGCATGACTCATGAAGAAGAGGAAGAAATGCTACATGATATATCAAAATTACAAGAACAAGTGCAACAAATGTCACGCTCACAAAAGCTAACAGAAGCTAAGATAAGTGGCGTGGAATCTAAGGTAAATGGCGTGGAATCTAAGATAAATGGTGTGGAATCTAAGATAAAGGGCATGGAAGCTAAGATGGATGATTCAAAGACAGATTTGAAGAGAGACATGGCAGATTTGAAGATAGATATGAAGACAAACATGGAAGAATTGAAGAAGTTGCTACAAGAAAGGGTCACTAATGGTGAAAAGGTAGTAAAGGAAACTCATGATGAGAACAAAAGAAATGTTAATCATGATTCCATAGACGCTAATGTTGGATCGAAGAATCACCATATTCCAAAAATCGATATGAGGAAGTTTGATGGCAAGGATCCCGCCACATGGATATTACAGATGGAGCAATTCTTCGATCTCAATAATGTGCAAAATGCACAAAAGGTACGTATGGCAACTGTTTATTTGGAACCAAATCAGTTTGTATGGTATCAATGGCTTTGCTCTCGTAAACAATTTATCACTTGGGCAATTTTTACGGAAGAATTGATAGCACATTATGAAGATACAAAAAGCAACACTTTTTTTAGCCAATTGATAAGTCTCAAACAAAAGGGTTCAATAATGGAGCACATTGAGGAGTTCCAAAAATTGAACATAAGGGTAAAAGATATTCCAGAGGAGCATAGGATTGATGTGTTCATAGGGTCTTTAAAGGATAATATCCAACATGATGTTCGCCTTTGGGAACCTGATTCATTAGAGAAGGCATTCAGGTTAGCAAGAAAAATGGAAAGCAAAATTATGGCAACCAGGAAGCATACCACTCACAACTATAAAGACGGAAGTGTTGTTGCCCCTAGTCTTCCACAACCTATAAGGTTGACACCACAACAATTGGAAGAAAAAAGAGCAAAAGGGCTTTGTTACAGTTGTGATAGCAAATACACAAAAGGTCATAAGTGTGCTGAGAAGAAATTATTCTACATAGATTGTGAAGAGGAAGAAGAAAAGGAGCAAGAAAGGTCAAAAGAAGAAGATATACTCCAGGAACAAAGCCTAGATGAAGAACAAATAAATCCGACCATATCTTGTAATGCATTGGCGGGAATTACCACTCCTCAAACCATCAAGATAGAAGGACAAATCAAGAAGAAAAAGGTAATAGTGTTGATTGATTCAGGAAGCACCCACAATTTTATTCATTGTAGGGTAGCAAAAGAATTGAATTGCTTCCTATATCCAGCACCAGAGTGTCAAGTGATGATTGCAAATGGAGGAACAATAAATTGCTCTGGAAAGTGCCATAATATCAAGCTATCCATGGGAGAATATGTATTGACTAGCCCAATGCTTTCCATTCCAATGGGAGGTGCTGATGTTGTACTAGGAGTCCAATGGCTACAATCCTTGGGTACAATAGCTTTTAATTTTCAAGAACTTTTCATCAAATTTTCTACGGAAGGAAAGGAAGTTGAATTAAGGGGTATTGCAGGGAAACCAGGAAAGATAATCAGCTCTAATGGTATGACAAAGCTTCTAAAAAAGGAGCAAAGAGGTGTAATTGCACAATTATGTTCGCTAGATGTTTCCACATTGGAATCATCTATTTCTCCAGATCTCCAAAAAGTCCTGGACAATCATTCCAAGGTATTTGAGACTCCCAAAGGTCTCCCACCTATGCGTGATCATGATCATGCTATTCATCTGATTCCAGGAAGTGTTCCTCCAAACATCAGGCCGTACAGATATCCCTATGTCCAAAAAAGTGAAATTGAACGTATGGTTGCAGAAATGCTAGAGGCTGGTATAATTCAACCGAGTCAAAGTTCTTTCTCAGCTCCAGTAGTATTGGTGCACAAGAAGGATGGATCATGGCGCATGTGTCCGGATTATAGGGAGCTCAACAAGCTCACTATTAAAGATAAGTTCCCCATTCCTGTTATTGATGAATTACTGGATGAATTGCATGGATCAATTTACTTCACCAAGTTGGATCTTCGTTCGGGATATCATCAAATCAGAATGAAGATTGAAGACATTCCGAAAACGGCATTTAGAACTCATGAGGGTCATTATGAATTTTTGGTCATGCCTTTTGGCCTTACCAATGCACCTTCAACATTTCAAGGTTTGATGAATTCAATTTTCAAACCATTCCTTAGAAAATTTGTGTTAGTATTTTTTGATGATATACTAATCTACAGCAAGTCTTGGAAGGATCATGTTGAACATGTTGACAGGGTGCTACAACTATTGGAGGAGAAACAATTATATGCAAAAAGATCCAAATGTTTCTTTGGAGTCCAGGAGGTGGAATATTTGGGTCATATTGTATCTCATGAAGGAGTTAAGGTAGACCCTAGCAAAATTAAAGCCATTAAGGAATGGAAAATCCCCACATCCATAAAGCATCTGCGAGGATTTCTTGGGTTGACAGGGTATTATCGCAAGTTTGTTAAGAATTATGGGAGAATAGCAGCACCTCTAACAACATTATTGAAGAAAGATTCATTTTCATGGACTCCGGAAGCAACAAAGGCCTTTGAACATCTTAAAGAGGCAATGTGCCAAGCACCGGTCTTAGCTACACCGGACTTCACAAAAACCTTTATTGTGGAATGTGATGCTTCAGGAAATGGAATTGGTGCTGTTCTAATGCAAGATGAAAGACCCATTGCTTTTGAAAGTCGTCCAATCAAGGGAAAGTTTTTAAGCAAAGCTATTTATGAGAAGGAAATGTTGGCAATACTCCATGCACTTAAGAAATGGCGACCCTACCTAATGGGAAGACACTTCAAGGTAAAAACGGATCATGATAGCCTTAAATACTTTTTAGAACAAAGATTATCCTCTGAAGAGCAACAAAAGTGGGTCACAAAGATGTTGGGTTATGACTTTGAAATCATCTACAAAAAAGGGAAGCAAAATGTGGTGGCAGATGCACTCTCAAGAAAGGATGAGGATGTGGAAGCATTGTTGTGTGCCATTTCTATTATCCAACCAGATTGGATAAACGAAGCAAGGGAGGAATGGAAGAATGACGAAGAAGTGTGGGCACTTATTCGAAAGCTACAACAAGATTCCAGTACTTCTGATACATTTAGCTGGAAAAATGATTCGTTATGGTACAAAGATCGCTTATACCTCTGTAAGAATTCCCAGCTAAAACAAAAGATTCTTATGGAATTGCACACTTCTCCCTTAGGAGGGCACTCAGGATTTTTAAAAACTTACCACAGGGTTAAGAAGGAATTTTTTTGGGATGGCCTTAAATCAGATATTCAAAAGTTTGTGGCGGAATGTTTGGTTTGCCAGCAAAATAAAGTTGAAACAATTAAGACACCGGGTCTATTACAACCTTTATCCATTCCAAGCCAACGTTGGGAGGAGGTTTCAATGGATTTTATCACAGGTTTACCCAAGTCTGAGGGAAAGAGTGTCATCATGGTGGTAGTTGACAGACTTACCAAGTATGCACACTTTTGTGCATTATCACATCCATTTAAAGCCAGTACAGTTTCTACTGCATTTATGGAAACAGTTCAAAAGCTACATGGAAACCCAAAGATTATTGTAAGTGACAGAGATCCCATTTTCACTGGAAATTTTTGGACAGAATTATTTTCTTGTCTTGGTACTCAGTTAGCTCATAGCTCATCTTATCATCCTCAATCTGATGGGCAAACTGAGATAGTAAACAAATGTTTGGAAGGATATCTTCGTTGCTTTGTATCTGATAAACAGACACAATGGGTCAAATGGTTGCCTCTGGCTGAATGGTGGTATAACACTTCCTTCCATACAGCAACAAAAATGACCCCATTTATGGCACTTTATGGGTATCAACCACCATCCATCACATCATATTTAAGAGAAAATTCTAAGGTTCAGGCAGTGGAACATCACATCGAACATCAACAACAAGTCCTCCAACTCTTAAAGGATAACCTCGTGTTGGCACAAAATAGAATGAAACAACAGGCAGATCAACATCGCAGTGAAAGAAGTTTTGATGTAGGTGATTGGGTATTCCTACGGCTACAACCATATAAGCAAATGTCCCTAAAGCAAGCTAAGAAGGATAATAAATTATCACCAAAGTATTATGGTCCGTACAAGGTGTTGCAAAAGATTGGTACTATGGCATACAAATTGGAGCTTCCTGCAGCTTCTCGATTGCACCCAGTTTTCCATGTTTCATGTTTAAAGAAGGTTATAGGTGACAAGCTCCCAATTCAAACAATATTGCCAGAACTTGACGAGGAAGGAAAAATTATATTGGAACCGGAAGCAGTCACAGAAACAAGAACTCGACAGCTACGAAATCGATCAATTTCAGAGTATCTTATCAAGTGGAAGAACTTATCCGCTGAAGATTCCACATGGGAGGATGAGAATTTTATGCAGAAGTATCCAGAACTACTCAAGCGTTGAGGACAACACTTTTTTGAAGGAGAGGGGCATGTTGGGTCCCTATAATACTAGTGATTACCCCATTACTATTGTAGTTATACCCCTTATTTATATTGTTGTGCCCCTATTACCCCCATATTGTTATTTCTGTGCCCCATAGAATCCCTCTATTGTTATTTTTGTGGCTTTATATTATTATTGTTAGGTTGGCTGGATTATATTGTGACTCCCTAGACTCCTATATATAGAAAGGAGGTTTTGTCATTTGTATCATCCAAGAATTGTTCATTTATGTAATGTAAAGGAGGTTTCCCCCTCGAAGAGGCTGAATTCTAAGGCGTTGATCTATCTTTTCTATCTTTTCTTGAGCTGGTTTCATAACAGTTGGTGTAGTGCCATCCCCGGGTTACTTTGATGGCGCAATCCCCAGGTGACTTTGATGACTTAAATGTCCCTAGTTGGGGCTCCTCAAGCCACATGTCAAACTTGGAAGATCACAGTCAACTTGAAAAATTAAAAAAATGTAAATCTTCATCAAATCGCACATGTCATACTTAGAATAACTAGCTATCACACTTAATATATCTAAATTATATAATATTTTTAATTAAAAGCAAATAAAATAAACATATTTTTCTTTATTTTTAAGCTTTACATTGGTATCAACATTGTTTAGTTAAATAATTTTTTATTTTATTGAAAGGTATACATATCTAACTCCAGTTTTAACATTAGAATAATTACTCATCTGACCAAAATTCTACTATAAAAATTCTCACTCTGTGCAACATCTTCATTTGTGTATATACTTCTATATTAAAAAATCCAAAACATATACACAAAATTTATATACTTTATTAGTGTATATACTTTTATATTAAAAAAATCAGAACATATATACAAACTTTTTAAAATTTTGTATACTTTAAAATCTTAGACTTAATTTAATTATTTGGGAGAAAATTTAAATGTGTTTTTATAATTTATAATTTTTATTGATATTTATTGTGTTTATAGTTTTTAATTTATTAGTATTTTTTCCTGAGTTTTATTGATTTGAGAAAATTATATGTTGTACATGTCAATCAGGAATTTGCATATAGTTAGGCTGAAGTCTTCAAAAAATATATATTTCTGTACAAAAGGTTACCCAAGAGGGTATGTTGTAGCTGATTGGATAAATATGTACATGAATATAAACAGAATACAAACTATTCTGCTATATATCAGCAAGAATGACTATATTTAGGGCCTATCTGCCTCTTGAAAATTCTGATATATGTATGGTCAATGGTAATACTGGTAATTTCCATCATCTCGTTGTTCCTGTATTAACCATAGACACCTGGGCTAGACCGCGGCCTCCTTGGATAGTTGGTCGACAATCTGATTACATTCCTTGTAAATATGATGACAAGAAATATAATCAAAATGTGATTTGAACTATATGACTTCATCCAATATGTTCCTGAGAGAGTGCACATGACATATGTTTGTGTTATTGAACCAGTTTATAATGATTTTGGAGTCCCCGAAAATCTGAAGGTGTCTACAATCATGATTCAAAGCAAAATGAAGCAAATGTCTAAGTGAGATGAGTTCAGCATAGTTTTTTGTTCCAGTCCCCAGGCCCATTTGTATACAGTATGAATGAGTGATAGATAGATGCAAAAGTACCCCCCCCCCTCCCCCCAGATCCTTGATGTTGAGTAGAGCCATCAAAGTATGCCCAGGGATGATTTCGGTCTATATCTTCATATGTAATAGCACAAACATGAGGGGAGTGTTCCTCGTCGGGTATTTCATGGAAATAATTTATAATAAGGGCGATAGCATGAGGCCACCGGACAACTTTATCTCTAAAAGTGATTCCATTCCTATTCACTCAGATAAGGAGGTTGTGAGCTTTTAGGTTTGAGGCGTCCACCATCGATTCCATGCATTTCATGTATTGTCTCCATGCCATCTATGTGTTATAGCCAGTGAGGTGAGAACTTGTTCCCATAAATAATTTATTAGTATTATTAATATGAAAGTTGTATTAGTATAAGTGTTTGGAAATATTTTTATAATGAATATATAATATAAAATGATTAAAATTTTATATAGAATAAATAGTTAGATGTTCATTATATATGTTTATGATAGGTTTAATGTTTAGGAATAAGGTTAAAGTTTGAAATTTAATGTGAAATAGGGTATATAAATTTTTGTAAATTTTAGAAATCTAATGAATAAAGAAATCTGAGAATTTTGTGATATATGTTGTTTTTTTGGAATTGATTTTGTGAATAATCACTTGTTTTTTTGGAATTGATTTTGTGAATAGTCACATCATCAGTATTCACTCGTCAAAGTCAACTTCAAAAACACAATATAGATTACAAAAGTCTAATATCAAAAATAAAATAAAATTATTGTATAAAATTTCTTTATTGATTAAATTTCTAAAGTTTATATATATATATATATATATATATATATATATATATATATATATATATAGCATTTCACGTAAATTTGAAACTCTAACCTTATTCCTAAACATTAACCCTATCATAAATATATATAATAATCATCTAACTATTTATTATATATACCATTTTAATATTCATTTTATATTCTATATTCATTATAAAAATATTTCCAAACATTAATAAATTAAAAACTTTAAAAACATTCAAAATCTATAAAAATAATAAATTATAAAAGCACATTTAACTTCACAAGTGAATGTGGTTATTTCGAAAGTCAATTCAAAAAAAATAATTAATTGTAATTTAATAGGAACTTTAAAATTAAATTAAATCGATATTATTGTAGTTGAAACCATATTTATGATTTTTAATAAATTTTTTAATATATAAAATTATAGTATGAAAACATATATTATTTTAATAATAAAAATATCATATTATATATATATGTTTTGATGAATTTTTAGATTTACTATATAATCTCTAAATATTGAATTTATTTAGCGCAGTAAGAAAACATTTACAAATCAAAACTTATGAGTTTCCAAATATTTATCAAATACTCATTTCCAAATATTTATCAAATACTCATTTATAGTGTATGTAATGTAAAGAGAGTTGATATATAAAATTAATTTAATTGAAATCCATTTTAATTGTAATATTTGTGATCATTCTTGTATGTATGGTGCATAAATATGATATTCCATCTAAAAATCAATAACTAAGGAATAACAATTGTTATTGTAATCAATGGATGCATAACTAGTTTTAAAATCCATTATCTTGTTGTAAATAAATCACGATATTGATTTTTTCTAAATTTATGATATTTATTCTTTATTCTTTGTAAACCTGGCTCATAAAAAAGAAAAATTTGACTTATTATCAAGTTGTTTTCTAAATTTTTTTATTATTCATTGTTCCACTCTAATTACCATCATTTGGTAGGAAACCTTTTGATAAAAGTCTCATCCATGCTTTAATTATAATCTCCTCCACCCCCAAAGCTCAACTTAGAGTTTATATATTTTATTGATGGCTTTTATTGTCTCACTTTTCCACTTGAATAGTCATTATTTTGAGTTGCAATTTATTTGGCTCCCATGCCCAACTAAACCATTTCACGTCAAGCCACTTGATATATTTTTGGCTCACCCACCTAAAAACAATTGTTGTTCAATAGGTTTTGCCACCATTTTTCTTGAGCAACCATAGCCAAGCTATGACTTTCCTTTGAAGGAATAAGATGTATCTTTCCATTTTATTGGTTTATCCCTATATCTCCATTAGTTTGATGATCCCACTATTAGAAAATGCAGTCCCATTAATCTACAATTTTTTTAAGTACTACAACGTTAAGGCACTACTAACACCTTATACACCGACCATCAATTTTCCCCTCCATTAGACCTATCCTCTCCATTTGAATCCGCTCTTGATTTTGAACACATAATTCTTTCGAACCCCACCTCTCCTGAACCCACACTACTCTTAATGACTTGGAATTATTCTCCCCTTACTCACGAACTATTATTTACCCATAAGTGCTATGTTAAAAAGTCAATTTTCACTATGACTATTGATCATGGTAGTCACAAGAATATCATGTCCCGTGCTTTGGTCACTAAAATTCAATGTCCCACTAACCATCCCTCCCTTTATTTCTTGAGTTAGGTTAAAGAAGGACCTTTCTTATTGGTATATAATCATTGTGCTATTACCTTTTCTATTAGATATTTTCACAACATTTTTAAATGTGATGTGACATACTTGCATTGTTTAGGTTTACTATTAGTAATCCCTTAATAAATCTAATAAATACATTCTATGATGAAAATCATACTTATAAACACTTTAAAGATGATAAATCATACACTCTTACTTCTTTTGTAGTTCACGGCACGTCCATTCCTATCTGATGATTCTATAATCCTTTCCTAATTCCTTTTTTCTTTATGTGGTCTATATATTAAACTCGATAATTATTCATATTCCACCTCCACTCATTATGACATCATTACTCAAGGATTTTTTTTTTTATTTTTTTTTATGTTTTTAAACTTATTAATGGGGTTTCCCAATCTGTTATGTCCAATGTTTCATTTATTTGATTCCTGGTGCATCACTTCCAGATGCTTCTGAATACCAAGTTGTTCTGTCTTGAAGATGTTTAATTAAAACACCAAATTCAACCATTTTTTGAATAAAGCATATCCAACCTACTTCCTCCTCGTAAATGTCTCCCCTACCTTTATTATCTCTAGGAAAGAGCTTGATGAGAGGCACCTTTTCCCATATTATTTATCTCTCAATAATATTGTCACAAAAAACAACCATTTTCAAATTATTCCAGTCTTATCCAGCTTTGGATAGAGGATATTTGTATTGGTGCATGTGATCTTGGGCATGACTTTGACTATCTTCATGATGACATTGTTGATTTCAGCCTCATACTCATGAAGATTCCAACTTCTTTGTATATAATATTTGATGTTTACCTAGCTTTATTTATAACCCAACACAAAGGAGAAATTTTCTATTTAAATAAAGAAACATGGTAGTTCAATGACTTGTTTTTTTTTATTTGGAGTGAAATCATGGGAAACCACGAAGTACTTCCCCACATTTCATGGATGGTAAAACTGGGGAAACCATTGGCCTTGATTATGGCATCTCGCCCCACGGGAATCAAAGAGAATCGAATATGTGATCAACAAGAACTAGCAATAATATCAAAAAACTTCATACCTAAATCTAAACCATTTAAACTAATTCTATAGGCTTCCATTAGGCCTAAAATTACATCTATATATTTTATCGTTCTCATGTAAAATAAGGTTATAAGCAGAAAAAATATAACATGCAACATGGAGATACCACCAATTAGGCTATCTAGTAAAATTTAATCTAATGCAAATGCAAGGAAGGTAAAATTGATTGTGTTTATGTTCATTCTAGAATATAAATTGTAACCATTAAATCCTACTTTAAAACAGAGCTAAAACTAATTAATCAATATTACCCATGATAATAAATAACTTAATTTGAAAGAATAAAGATTAGCACAAATAATAATTAATTCGAAATACAAAAATAATCTACATCTAAATCGATTAATAATTACATAATACTTATTTTGATTATATTATTAAAATAAATATTATATCATTCATAAGCAATTCATTAAATCTGGATTTTATATTCAACCAGAATCACAAATTCATATAGGAATATATGACATATAAGATGGAAGAAAACAAAATTTACAGAAAAGCTCTTAAGATCTTTGAAATTATTCAAAAATAGCTCATAAATAATACTAATGTTAATTTAATACAAATTCTTCTCACCAACCCTTTCTTCATAGAAAGGGGACATATAAATAAAGTAAAACTTAGTAGCAAATACTGTTCATGATTTTCATGAAACAAAACATTTTTGGGAATAGTAAATTCATTTCATGGATGTGATCGAATTCCGAAATTAAGATCTAGCTATAAAATTTGTTATTGATGTTTCTTAAATGAGCAATCAGTTAGGCCTTCTCCAAGGAAATTGAATTATCGACCAAATTTTGTGGGATTTATCTTGATCCTTCTTGATTCCTCATTTTCCCCGCACAAACATATTTAACATGGATTGGAACGTAGAGGATTAAGAAAATTATGCAACAAATTAACTATAACGAAAGTCTAATCTTTTTTTTTTATCAAAACTAAATCGCGATTAAACTAGGTCCAATTATCTCATTTCTCTATATTTTGATGATATGATCTTAGTATTTGGGGTGTAGCGAATGAAACAAGTAACACTTTCCAATGGAAGTTGGATACTAGATTGATGTTGATCATTGGTTCATGGATTACTTAGTTTAAACCACGATTAAACTAAACCTTTCTTGGGATCTAGTCATCTAGGGTGAGAGGACTACCAAGTGATTTTGTTACAACGAAACGTTGGATATTAGATTACAATGGTAAATTCAGTCATATGAGGTATAGAGGTGGTAAAGCTGGTTTACGATCATTCAAAACCGACTAAGAAAATGTTTAGGTATCTGGGCATCCACGAAGCCAACAAGTCATGATATAGTGTGTTTATATTTGGCCTAAATAAGTAGATATGGGGTAGAGTCCAAACATATTCAAATTGAGTGTATTATAATAGTGGGTCCGAAATTCAATGCAAAGATAAAAATAAGGACAATCCACCCTTCCGAGCATCCAAGAAGGTAAAGGATCATTGCCTTTATGAACATGGTGGATGTTATGAACATGGTGGATGGTAGATGGGGTGGATTAGCCATTATTAGCCTTTAAATGTAAACACAAATTTTATAAACATTACAATAATTTACATCCAAGAAGGTAAAGGATCGTTGCCTTTATGAACATGGTGGATGGTAGATGGGGTGGATTAGCCATTATTAGCCTTTAAATGTAAACACAAATTTTATAAACATTACAATAATTTAAAGAGAAGTGCATGATTTTGGACTGAATTTAAAAAAAGGTGACGTTATCATTCTATACCTAAGACAATAGTAAGTGAAAATAGAAAATTTAAACAAGGTCTCAAAATGGGGGGTTTTGTATTCGTATTCATGGCAACAAATGGTGATGTATTGAGAAGAACCAATTATCTTTGATAAAGAATATTAATGAAAATAAACTCTCAATTAATAATTCTCTAAAAATTGAATGTATTAATGGAATGTAAGATATATTAAACGACAAGTTTGTCATTAAAAATATTTATACTTGGTCAAATATTTAATTAAGAGCCAAAAATGGAATTCAATTTCAAGTTACTTAAATTCTAAATAATCTTGAATTTGGAGTGTTAAGTTCAAACCTTAATATCAACTACATATATTGCTAGCATATTTTCCTCATCTCTCTTTGACCAAACATTACTTCATTATCCACAATTTTTTATCCCCAACAAAGGTATCTTAGTGCCATACAACCATGCCCATATTACCAAAGAGCGTCCATAGCCCCGGAAAGCTTACTTGTATTTCCCACACATTGTGGTTCTTTCAAATTACTTTATGTGATTTTAAGATAACATTTTAGATTTAATATAATATTTGAAATTGCATTTGTTTTCAATTTAGGTGAATCAAAGCAAGATGGTACAAGAATTATTTTGATAAGAAATAGTTTTGTTCTATTAATAATTCTAACCTAATTCCTTGTCATTCATCATGTGTGTGTGTGGAAGGAAAATTGAGCTATTGTAGAGAATAGAGTACTAGTATAATCCATCCTAATAATAGATTTTAATGATAATATCAATTATTCATTTACTTCTTATAATTGTTATTCATAATAAAAAAGTTTATGTTTATTTGGTAAAAATATTCAGATATAACCAATCTTTTACAGTACCAACAATTGAAAAAGTTCAAACAATATCTATAGAGTTTTAAACCACAAAATATCAAAAAGTCAAATTGAGTTAGAAAATATTTACATATTTACAGAGAAAATTATATCATTTATGAAATTATTTCTTTAAAGTTTTTCCATTCATAGGGAGGCTTTCAACCTCTCCTTCTAAGTTTGTAAAATATATCTTGAAGGACCCAATTTCGCAGAAATTTTAAATGGTGCAAGCCAGAGAAATTGAAACTCGGTATGCTTACCTCTATCCTCGTGGATTTTGTCCCACTTCAATACTAAATCACCAATAACAAATTCTCTTTCAGTAGCTAAAAAATTATCAAACTAGTACTTCATAAATTGTTGGTGGGTATGGATTAGTTTTATCCCTCTCTTCCTATAATTTCAATAGGGTATGGATTCTTGTATCAATATCCCTAATTGGGTATGTGTTTACTGATTGAGATAATTACATAGAAGGGAGGAAAATATTGGGAGGTAGGCTCGCTTTCTTTCCATAAAATAGAAAATAAGGAGAGTTTACCAAAGAAATATTAGGTGTTACTTGGTCTACCCAAAGTGCATTGGGTAACTGTTTATGCCCATTATTTTTATCATCAAGCACTCCCTTTTTAAGGATTCAAATAAGGTTCTTGTCAGTTGATTCTGCTAAATCATTTCCCTTAGGGTAATAATTTGCAAAATATTTAACAATGATAGCTTATTCCATAGCATATTAAGGTAACATTAGAGATGAGAAATAAGATGCATTGAAAAAAATAGATATGGGAACACCAAACTGAGAAATATTGTGATGTTCTAGGAAATAAATCACTTGATTGTCATTAATATTTTTATGTAGTACTAGTTCTCTCCACTTGGTGAAATAGTTTGTCATGGTAAGAATGTATTTATGTTGTTTTGAAAAATTTAGAGTAATTTCATCGATGATGTCTAATTCCTACTATAAAAAAGGACCTTTTGCTATAACCAGTTGTAGGGGTAGGGCAGGTTTGCTTTCTTTCCTAGCAGGCATATGACACAAATTTCATTTTCTAGTGTAGAATAAGCATCTTTGAATAGTGAAGGCCAATAATACCTTGTACATAGGATCTTGTGCATGATATCTTCTCTTGTGAAATGACCTCTAGTCGGGCCATTGTGCATCTTACCTACAACCTTTTCTACATCAAGATTCTTGAACTATCTCAATAATACAGTGTTCTAATTCTTCTTGAAAGGCACTCCATTAATTAGTTGGTATCTAACACGCTTTAATATTAAAGATATTTTCTTCTTTGGGGCCATATATTTAGGAGTACTACCATTCAAAATAAAATATTTGATTTCATAATATCACGAATCAAACATTACAGGAACACAAATAACTTCTTAGGGACTTACCTCATACTCATTATACCAACCGTCTTCTTGATCACCTTAACAGTCTCTAGATTATTGTGCCATCATACATAATCCTTGTCCATAAACAATATTGTAAGGTTTTATCTCCATGTCATATTCCTGAAGCACGATTATCCAATTTGCTTGCTTCTCTCCTAGGTCTTTATGTACTAACAAATTTATAACGATATAATGGGACACAATAAATTTAGTGTGAACCTTCAACTGAGAATGAAGAAAGTGCTTTACTACCTTATCTATGATGAATGTCTATTTATCAATGTCATGATAGTTTAACTATACTCCATCCAATCCTAGACTCATAAAAGATATCATAACTTATATATTTTCTGGATTCTCTTGAGTTAGGATAGGTGAATAAGAAGATTCAGAAGCAAATACATGTGTGATAAACTCCTAATCAAAATTAGGACTGATCAAAGAAATTGCTTCAACAATCACTTGTTTAATGGTGTTGAATGAGTTATTTTATGTATCACTCTATTTAAACACATGACCATTTTTTTTATCATTTCCTGCATTGGTTTAATGATTTTGATAAATCTAGGAACGATTCTTCTTACAATTTGTTTTCCTAAAAATGACTGCATTGACTTCTTATTATGAGGCAAAAAAATTGTAAAATTGATTTAACATGATCTGGGTCAATTATTATCCCATCTTTTGATACCTCAAAACCTAATAGTTTTCCTTCAACTACAATAAAGTCAATGTTTTAGGATTAAATGAAATGCCATATTTCCTACATCTCTAAAAAACTTGCCTTAAATGCTTTACATTGTCTTCTCTATTTTTGGAATACATAGTAATATAATCGAAGTAAAAATTTGGTCATTATTAATTAATCCTTTGAAAATGTTAAACAAGGATTTTTAAAAATAGCTCTGGCATTGATTAGACCAAATGGATTTTTTCTATATGAAAATGTTCCCCATTTTATCCGAAGTAATTCTAATTTGGTTAACAAGTGAAACCAGGATCTGGTTGTAACCTAAAAAACCATCAAGCAAAGAAAACATCTCAGATTTTTCCACTGATTGTAGGAATTCTCCATAGATGGTTCACAATAATTGCCTTTTTCTAATGTTTTGTTAAGATTTATGAAATCTATGTAAATCCTAATGTCTCCATTTTTATTAATGACGACAACAAGGTTAGCTACCCACTGTGAATGTCTAACTGGAAAAGTAATTTTAGCGTTTAATAACTTGTTTAATTCTTCTTTGATCTGGGTTTTGAGGTTAGGGTGTATCTTCCTAAGATTTCTGAATTGGTCTACTGTCTATCTTTATGAGAATGACGTGCTGAATTATCTTCTTATCAGAGACTTTAAGGTCATCATAAGTCCAGGAAAATATATCTTTAAATTGTCTTAAAAGTTTTATAAATCTTTCCCGTTCAAGAGGAGAAAAATCATTTCCTAGATTGATATTTTGTGGGTTTTTCTCAATTCCTAAGTTAATAATTTCATATTTCATAGAGGAAATGTGTGTTTTATGGTTTTTTCTCCCTTTGAATCTTTTCCAAAAATCAAAAAGTTTTTCCAAACATACCACTAATTTTGGTATGATATTTTCTTATTCATTCTCGTTTGAAAAATGTGCATTTGATAGTAGATCATGTTGATTTTCATCAGTGATGGAACCTTAAAGTGTATCCTCATGGGTAAGAAATCAATGAATTGGGCATCACCATTAAAAACTCAGAGATTCATAACATTATCGGGGACTAATGGGTGAAAAAGAATCTCCACGGAGAATTCCTTTAAAGAAAAGTTTCCTACAAGGAGCAATTTTGACACCACATTTGCCAACAAATCAACATCTACATTCTGTGAACATGGTATATATTTTATTTCATAGTGCTAAATTTTTTAATTAAATATATAACCAATTGTCTATAGTTTTTCAAATGGTTAGGAACACAACAAATTGTTTTATTGAATTGTCTGACAATGATTTCAAAGTCACCAATAGCTTTTAATTTCTTAACTTTTATATCAATTACTTTTTTGAGACCTTAAATTAACGCTTTGTACTCATATATATTATTAGTACAATAAAAATCTTATTTGCATGATAAAAATAATTCCATATCTGGGGTTTTTGTATATGCATCCAACACTTGTGCCTTCAATTGATTTGGAACAATCAAAATGTAATAGCTAACCATTTGTATTTACATCATTATTTTAGAAATCTCACATGTGAAATCAATATCATCATTAATTAAAAAATTAAAAGTGTAAATAGTAGATTCATTAACAAGAGATATTTTTGAAGAAAATTTACCTAAAATAAGAATCACAAGAGTAATTTTTAAGAAGAGATTGAACGAACATTATGAGCTCATCTGAACCATCAATATCAGTAATGATATGGTTCATGTGTCCTTCATGTTCAACCTTGATCATATTAGGCTTTCCCTTCCATGGTAACCAAATATGTGACCAACCTGTTGAGAAATATCCATTTAGTTTATGTAACCAATCTCTGCTTAATAATAAGCCAGAAGATTCATGAATTCCTGCACTATTTACATTAATGATCTGAAAATTTGTCGCATTAGAGGAAAGTCTAATTAATAATACTTTAACCTCTACTAATACCTTAATTATAGATCTATCCAATTGTACAATTTTAGTGGAGGATTTCTAGGGTTCTAGATTCAGTTTCTTAGCCACAAAGGTTAGCATGGCATTATAGGAAGTACTAGAATTGATCATGCAGTTATGGACATTTAAGTTACATATTACAAAAGTTAACAGAAAAGGCGGAGTGTGCAAAGGAGACTTATCTCCAATCAAAGCTTCCTTAATATATGTTACTTTCTTTGAAAAAGAACTATTAAGGTTTCTTGTATGACTGCTAGTTGAGCTCACTTCTAGAACTTTAAATAGTTTTTTTTTTTCTACTTTGTTAGTTTAAACAATTGATACAAAGAAATACTAGCCTCGATTTTATTCATGTATTTAACTAAATCATATTTTGACATTTATGTATGTTGATTTTTATATTAATTAGAAGATATTTTATATGTTGATGATGTTTTCCTTGCATGGGGTTGAGTTCTTGGTTTGGTAGAGTATGAAATCAACCCTTTACTCTTAGTTTTGGCTATATTATTTTATTGTATCTCATTAGCTACGTTATCACTGTTTGTTCCATCTAAAACATCCCATAACACATTAATAGAAGCCTCTTCCTCTATTTATTCTTATTCATGTGCTTGAGTGACATCTTCTTTGTCATTATCCATGAATACTTTAAACATATTAATAAATGCTAGATAGTTTTCTTTAGAATGTTTGGCATTATGACCTCTACAAAAAGTGTCATGACCAACATCTTCAAATTTGATTTCTTCAGTAGAGGGTTGCTTCTGAGGAGGTGTTGGATTCTTCTTAAAAGGCCTCCAAGGCCTCCTATTTGATGGACCTTCTTCTAATACACTTAAGGTTTGTGCTTTCACTCAACAATTTTTGCATCATTCTTTCTAAATATTTCATGCCAAGGGATCCTTATCCTTTTTCTCTCTGGTAGGTTTTATAATTACTTATTTCTTAACAGGAAATGTAGCTTTGTTTTCCTATTTTCCCACTAAAGACAATAATTTATTTTCAATTTTTAAAGTTTCGTATTTGGTTTCAATTTGTAAAGTTTCAATTTTCAATTTTCCCTTTTAACAAACATAATGGTTGTCGATGGTAGAGTCAAAATAACATTCGATCAATACATCATCAGCTGACTTAGTACCATTTGGAATTATGTTTAAATGTTTTTTAAAGCATTGATTGAAATATTTTATTGTTTCCTTGGGATTCATTTTCGTTCAGGATAGTTCAAAGGCTAGTGTAGCTGGAGTCTTATCTTCTCCAAATTTTCTCAGGAATTTAGACTGAAAAGTATCACAATATGTAATAGATTTTGGTGGTATTACAAGATATTAGTTCAAGTATTTTCCATTAAAGGTATATGGGAAGATATCACATACCACGTATTCATGTTCACATCCATTTGGTTGATAGCAAGCATGAATTTATTTATGTTATCTTCAGATGTTTCCCTGACATCTAGATTAAATTTTGGGGGAAATCTTTCTGGGTGTTTTGGAAAATCATTTTGTGGCACAAGAAAATTGACCATTCCTAGTATTATTGGTGGTTGGGGTGCAGGCGTTAATGACAAACATTCAAAACCCGAAACAATCTCTTATAGTTCATGTTGAACCCCTTCTTCAATTTCCCATGGAGTATCACTCATCTATCTCTAAAGTTATCTATTCCGTTAACCTAGCAGAAGCGCTTAAAATTTCTCCAACAACATGAGCCTTATAAATCTTTTAAAACATCGCAAAATTGCAATTGCCAGACTATTAGGCAAGGTTTACTTACTTATGTCTAAAGTGATGCAAGATTGATCAAACAGCCGACCACCTTAGTAATCCAATGGTCACTGTGTTGTCACTCGAAAATCTATGCGACCTTTAACCGGCCTCATGGACCCGATGAGGTTTATAAACACTCGGCCTATAGAAGTTTGGGTTTAGCTTTTCCCATGTGATTAATTCCTTAGGACGGATCCGATGAGGTTTATATAATGTAATATAATCGATGTTGGGTCTGGTTCATGAGTTAACATCTGCCTATTTCTTTAGCCCAATATTTGTCGGATAACGATGGCCACTGCATCCTTCGGCTTGCGGGACTTCTAATTAAACCACGAGTTAACACTAGCCTCAACCCCATTGTTGACTGATCGTAAGGCGTTGAAATTAAGATCAACGGCTAAAGATGAGTGTGGTCCTTCAAGCCCAATCAAGGAACCTGTATACCTTCAAACCCCGCAGTTACTAATACACATGAAAAGAGATTAAACTTGATCACACAAAACTCAAAACTTTTAGAACTAGACAGGAAATTCAACAAAACACAGTGATATTACGGAGGGATGCAACACCTCTGGGATTGACCAAATCTACACAGAAAGACACAGAGAGATATTTTCTACAACTAAATCTTATATATGGCAAAACAAGCCGAATCAGTCAAAATCCCCTTATTATGATTCAGAACTTACATAAGTACTGTTTCAATTAACAACCAGATCCTAAATCAAAGGACCGAACTAACTAATCCTATCTAATCTGCATGATATTCTCCTCGAGAATCTCCACTACATCTAACTACTTGAATTTATTACATGATAATCTATATCCTAGATTCTAGTCTAAATCCTATCTAGAAAGCTTTGAAAATTGACAACTGAAGGACCCCACTCCTTTTCTTGTAATTTTTTTTGGATTTTTGGAATAATACGAAGCCTTTTGTCTTTTAAGCCTCATGCTCCTGCATCAGGCTCCTGAGGACAAAATTATTCATGGGTTCCTGTCGATGAGCTCTTCTACAGAACTGCCAAATTTTTGTAGTGTAGTATCTGTCACCCAAGTAGCTTCAACAATTGGTTGATCTTTCCACTTGAAAAAATACTGAAAATACTCTTGTCCCCTTGTCTTCTTCAACAATTTTTTGTCCAAAATCTTCTCTGGCTGCAATTCCTTTACTGTAGGTAACTGTTTTACCCAATCAATTTCTTGTTTCTTTTGTCTTCTGCTGTGTCATCTGCATCTTCACCTTCATACCTATACAAATCAGCAACATTGAAAATTGGAGATATTCCAATATCATAGGGTAATTCAATTTCATATGCATTTGCAGAAAATTTCCTCAATACTCTGCATGGTCCAATTTTCTTGAACTTTAACTTGTTATACTCTCTTTTTGGAAATCTTTCCTTCCTCAGGTGTGCTAAAACTAAATCTCCAACTTCAAATTCAACTTCTCTCCTTCTCAAGTCTGCTCTGCTCTTGTACTTTATGTTGTTGTCTTGTAATTATTGTTTTACCTGTTCATGTATTGTTTGCATCTCTGAAGCAAAATCTTCCCCTTCAACACTTCTCATCTCAGCTTTTCCCAGGTTTCTTAATTCAGACAGTCCCCTTTGGTGCATTCCATAAACTATGTGGAATGGACTCTACCCTGTACTCCTGTTAGGAGATTCATCATATGCATATTCAGCCTGTGCCAATACTTGATCCCATTGTTTTGGATGTTCACCTGTAAGTCTTCTCAGAAGATTACCCAAGCTTCTTTTTACAACTTCATTCTGTCTATCTGTCTGAGGATGATAAGTAGAACTATAACTCAGTTTATTTCCAAGATTCTTCCATAATGTCCTCCAAAAATGTCCAACAAATTTTGAGTCTCTATCTGAAACAATACTCTTAGGTAACCCATGCAATCTTACAATCTCTTTAAAAAACAAATTAGTAATGTGAGTAGCATCATTGGTTTTATAACATGGAATAAAATGTGGCATTTTTGAAAATCTGTCAACTACAACATAAATTGAATCATTCCTCTTTGAGTCTTTGGCAAGCCCAAAACAAAACCCATGATTACCATATCCCAAGGTCTATCTGGAATAGGTAATGGAACATACAACCCTGTGTTTTAGCTTCTTCCTTTTGCATACTAATAGACTTTACAATTCTTCACATACTTTTCCACTTCAGTCCTCATCTTCAGCCATAAATAAAACCTGTTCAACTGCTCATAAGTCTTATCTGCACCAAAATGTCTTGCAAGTCCACCACTATGTTTCTCCTTGATTAAATTTTCTCTCATAGAACAATTTGGTATGCACAACTGATTTCTTCTAAACAAAAACCCATCTTGCAAGGAATAATCAAGCCACTTACTTCTGTCTAACAAAACAGGATTTTTACAAGCTTCAAATTCCTCTTTAAAATCTAAGTCTTTTTCATACAATTCCTTAAGAAAATCAAAACCCAACACTTGAATTTGACTTTCTTGAAGTAGTATGTTTCTTCTACTTAAGGCATCTGCTACTTTATTTGATTGGCCATTTATATGCTTCAAGACAAAATTAAAACCTTGAAGATACTCTACCCATTTGGCATGTTTCTAATTAAGCTTTGGCTGTTGCATAATGTACTGCAATGCATGGTTGTCTGAATAAAGTATAAACTCTTTAGACATCAGGTAATGTCTCCACTTCTTTAATGACTGCACAACTGCATAAAACTCCTTATCATAAGAAGAATACTTCTTCTTTGATTCATTCAGTTTCTCGCTGAAATAAGCTACATGTTTGTCCTCCTGACTTAAAATGCCTCCAATTGCTTCTCCACTAGCATCACATTTCACTTGGAAAGGTTTATTAAAATCGGGCAAAATCAAAATAGGTTTTTCAGTGATATTTCTTTTCAACAGCTGAAAGTTCCTTTCTGCTTCAGCAATCCACTTCAATGGTTGTCTATCTTTCTTTATAGTGTCGATAATAGAAGCATTGATATTACTAAAATTCCTTATGAATTTTCTATAAAAACTAGCAAGACCATGAAAACTTCTTACCTCAAAAACACTTTTTGGTGAAGGCCACTCTATGATTGCCTTGATCTTCTCGGGATCCGTCTTTAATCCATCAATAGAAACAACAAAACCCAAATACACCAATTCTTCCTTCATGAATGAACATTTATTTAAGTTTATCATTAACTTCTCTTGCTGCAACCTTTGTAAGACATAATTCAAATGTCTCATGTGTTCCTCCATAGTCCTGTTGTAAACTAATATATCGTCCAGATATACTATTATAAATTTACCAATAAATTCCTTCAAAACTTCATTCACAAGCCTCATGAATGTACTAGGTGCATTTTACAACCTAAAAGGCATTACCATCCATTCATACAACCATCCATTTGTTTTAAAATAAATTTTCTATTCATACCATTCTCTAATCCTTATTTGATGATACCCACTCTTTAAATCTAGCTTTGTAAAATATCTTTCTCCGCACAAACAATTCATCAAATCTGCAATTCTAGGTAAAGGAAATCTGTACCTGATGGTTATTTTATTGATTTCTCTTGAATCAGTGCACATTCTCTAGCCTCCATCTTTCTTTGGGCTCAACACTGTTGGAACTACACAAGGACTCAAACTATCTCTAATCAGTCCTTTATCTAATAGTTCCTGAACCTATTTTCTAACTTCTTCATTCTCTGTGGGAGTCATCTTGTAAGCTGCTTTATTTGGTAGATTTTCTCCTCGAATCAAATCTATATGATGATTGATTTTTCTAGTGGGTGGTAACTCATTAGGAAAATCATCTACAATGATATCACAATAACTGTCCAACATCTCTTGAATCTCAATTAGTAAATAAGAAAATTTTGTGGAAGTAATTATTACCTTGGATTTTCAAACCAATGAAAAACTTACCACATCTTCCTCCATCTGTTGTAATTACTCCTTTCCACCCAGCAAAAGGGTCTTTGCTTCAGGTGTCTTCGATGTATCTTCTTCTTCTATTGGCAGCAATGTATGGTTGACACCATATTTGCTAAATTTGTAGGTGTTATTCTTTCCATCATGCATAGATCCTCCGTCATACTGCCATGGTCTACCCAACAATATATGACACACATCAATAGGCATCACATCACACAAAATTTTATCTTTATACTTGCCCAACTGCAAGTCCACTTCACATTGTTCATTTACTAACAACTAATGTCCCTTTTGTAACCATGATACCTTGTAAGGTGTTGGATGTTTCTTTGTTTTCAATTTCAACTTCTCCACCACTTCTGTAGAGACCAAATTATCAGTGCTACCATTGTCAATTATCATCTGACAACATTTCCCTTGAACCTTGCACACAGTCCTAAACAAGGTCTTCCTTTGTGTTGGTTCAACAACTTCCTTTTCTGGCTTTAGCAATACTTTGTTAACTACCAAATATTCTCCTCTCTCTGGTACATTTTCTTCCTTTGTCATTGTTGTTGCTTCCTCTTCATTTTGTGCAACAATTGCATTTCTATGAGGTATTCTTGTATTTTCTGGGCATGCATAAGCTTAGTGTTCCAGCTTGTTACATCTGTAACATCTAACTTTTCTTTCTCTGCCTCTACCTCCTCTTCCTTTGGAAAAACTCCCTCTGCCACTTGCATCACCTCCTGTGGGTGTATGCTAACTTGAGCTGCTGCTAGCTCCATCTCAAGGTGCTGTAGATCTTCCTCTACCACCTTGTCTTCCCCTTCCTCAGAAAGTACCTCTATTTTTGGCAGATTGCTTCCTCAACAGTTTTTCTTCGGTTTTCAGTACCATTTGAGAAGCCTCTTCCACTGTTTTTGGAGACAGTACACTTATCTCATCTTGAATGTCCATTCTAAGACCATTCACATATCTGACAACTTTCTCATCTGTATCTTGGACTTGTCCTGCTCTTATAATCACTCCGTAGAATTCCTCTGTGTATTCCTTTACTGTCATAGACCTCTGTCTAAGATTCTGCATCTGTCTAAATAATGTTTGCTGATAGTCACTTGGCAGAAACTTGCTTTTTAGTTTAGCCACCATTCTGTTCCAATTCTTAATTGGTTGTTTGCCAAGTCTTCTTCTTTCTATCTGCAGTCCATCCCACCAAAGTGCTGCATATCCTTTCAACTCTGTGACAAAAAACTTTACCTTCTTTTCATCCTCTGTTTCTTCATAATTGAAGAATTTATCCATGTAATTAATCAAGTCTATCAGCTCCTCAGGATTTAATCCTCCTGCATAAATTGAAACTATAGCTTTGCGTCTAGATGTGGATCTCAAGACTGACTGAAAGAATCTCATCTCAGGAGTAACTTCTACAGGTTGCTCCTCTTTTGCAGCCTCCGCTTCAGGATCACTGACATCTCGAGCATCTGCATCTCTCCCTATTTCCATTGCTTCTAATCTAGCCTGCATCTGTTGCATAGCTTCCATCACTTCAGCATTTTCAACCTGTCTTCCTCTTCTACCACGTCCTCTTCCAACTCTAAAAGCCATAGTGGATTTCTTTCTCTGACCCCTGAGACCCTGTTCAGTGTCTTTAAGTTGCTATAATACCACAAATGGTGGCCAGGGTGTAGGCGTTAATGACAAACGTTCGAAACCTGAAACATCTCTTCTAATTCAGGCTAAACCCCTTCTTCAATTTTTCATGGAGTATCACTCATCTATCTCTGTAGGTTTTAACCCCATACAAAAATTACCTGCATACGAATTCTAAATCACAGAAAAATAAACAATGCGAGAGCATAACACATAAAACACATATACACAGATATTTTCCCCTAGATCCCAAAACCGGGACTACCAACTTGATCTTTTTCATTATATTCCTTTCAATGTTACAATACATATTTATACATGCCGAAGCATCCAATACCATGGACCGAAAACCATCGCATCCAAAACAATGGACCGAAAACCATAGGTAGGTTCGCCCAACCTAATATAGGGTCCAATTTTTTTTTTCCCGGGGCGCCCCAGACCCCGTAGAGGGGGGCTACCGCCCCCCCTGTGACCCCCCCGCTGCACAATCAGTGCAACGAAGGGGGGCTCCGCCCCCCCTCTAACCCCCTGGTTCACTACGTCGGTTAGTCATGGAAAGAATATAACACAACCCAACAATCTCCCACTTGTTGTTTTCTTTCCACAGGGGGCCACAGGAGAGCTTAGTCATTTTTCCAGCCCTGAAATGCCCATTGTTTCTCTACACCAAGAGAACTTCTCAGAGCTCACAGATTTTGTCAATGCATCTGCAGTATTCTTCAAAGTGTCCACCTTTACCAGCAACACCTTTTTGTCTTCTATCATATCCCTCACAAAGTGATACTGAACATCAATGTGCTTTGTCTTTGAATGATAAGTAGGGTTCTTTGCCAAGAAAATTGCACTTTCGCTGTCACAGTCTATTCTTATAGCTCCCTGTACTAACCCCATACTTGAACACAATCTCTGCAACCAAACTGCTTCCTTGCTTGCATGAGTGGCTACCATGTATTCTGCCTCTGTAGTTGATAGTGCCACTACAGATTGTTTCTTACTCATCCAACTGACTGCACCTCCAAATAGGTTAAACACATACCCACTTGTAGATCTTCTCTAATCTAGATCTCCATCCCAGTCTGCATCAACAAAGCCAGGAATATCCAACACTCTGTCCAATCCTGGTCTTCCTTCGTAGCACAAACCATAATCACTAGTGCCACGCAAATACCTGAAAACCCACTTCACTGCTGTCTAGTGCTCCTTCCCTGGTTTTGACATAAACCTGCTCAATACTCCCACTGCATGTGCAATGTATGGTCTAGTACAGATCATTGCATACGTTAGGCTACCAACTGCACTCGCATATGGAACACGGGACATGTCCTCTTCCTCTTCTTGTGTCTTGGGACACTGTTTAGCAGATAACCTCACACCTACAGGAATAGGAACCTTCACCGATTTACTATCCTTCATATTAAACCTCTGCAGTATTGTCTCGACATACTTCCTCTGGTTTAACCAGAGCTTCCTCTTTGCCCGATCTCTTTTAATTTCCATGCCCAAAATATAGTTTGTAGCACCAAGATCTTTCATATCGAATTTGGAGGACAATTGGGTCTTCAAGTCCTGGATAATTTCTTTGTCATTTCCAACCAGCAACATATCATCCACATACAAGACCAGATAAATAACACGGTCACCAATTAATTTAAAATACACACAGTGATCTGCTTTGCTTCTGGTAAAGCCAAGTCCCCGTATAAAAGTATCAAATTTCTGATACCACATCCTTGGTGACTATTTTAACCCATACAGAGACTTCTTTAACTTGCATACCAGTTCTTTCTTACCCTTCACCGTGAAGCCTTCAGGTTGCTTCATGTAGATTTCCTCTTCCAAATCCCCGTGAAGAAATGCTGTCTTCACATCCATCTGTTCCACCTCAAAATCAAAAGCAGCAGCAACAGATAAAAGTAACCTAATAGAAGTTACCTTGGCAACAGGAGAAAAGATATCACCAAAATCAATTCCTGGCACCTGGGAATAACCTTTTGCTACCAACCGAGCTTTGTATTTCTCCACCTTCCCTTCTGCATTTGTCTTCTTTTTGAACACCCATTTGCTGCCAATGGGTTTCCTTCCAGTCGGCAACTCCACCAGATCCCAAGCCTCATTTTTGTGCAAAGATGCCATTTCATCAACCATGGCCTCTTTCCAGAGTTTTCCATCCTCTGAATCTACTGCTTCCTTCACAGTTCTGGGATCATCATCAGTAATAGACAAAGCAAAATTTGAACAGAAAGCAGAAGGACTATACCTTTCTGGCTGCCTTCTTTCTCGAACTGATCTTCTCACAGTAGGAGTTTGCGGCTCTTCATCTTTTGATTCCTGCTCTGCTGCAGAGTCTGATTCTTCCTCCTTTAGCTCAAACTCTATCTTCTCAGGTTCCTTTGGTTGGACTTCATGTTTGATAACATCTTTCACCTCTCTGAACACCACATCTCGAGTGTACACAACCTTCCTTGTTATTGGGTTCCAAAGCTTATAACCCTTTAAACCATCCTTATACCCAATAAAGATACACTTTTCAGATTTACTATCAAACTTGGTTCGTTTCTCCTTTGGAACATGTACATATGCATCACATCCAAATACCCTCAAATGTGAAAGAGAGGGTTTCTTACCAGTCCATACTTCTTGTGGAGTCTTATCCTCCAATGCTAATGAAGGTGACCTGTTGACCAAGTAACATGCAGTATCCACTGCCTCTGCCCATAATTCCTATCCTAACCCGGCACCACTGAGCATGCTTCTTGCCCTTTCCATCAACGTCTTGTTCATTCTTTTTGCGACTCCATTTTGCTGAGGTGTATATGGAGTAGTCTTCTGCCGTGCTATACCACACTTCTTACAGAATTCTTCAAATTCCTTGCTGCAAAACTCTCCACCATTATCTATCCTCAGCACCTTTATCTTCTTCTCTGTCTGATTTTCCACGAGAGCCTTAAATTCTTTAAACCTATCAAAGACTTCAGATTTCTTCTTAAGGAAATATATCCATGTATTCCTTGAGAAGTCATCTATAAATGATACATAGTACACAGACTTACCCAGTGATGGAACTTTCACAGGTCCAAACACATCACTGTGCACAAGCTCTAATATCTGTTTCGCCCTCTTAGCACCAAAGGGGAAAATCACCCGTTTTTGCTTCCCATATACACAATTTTCACATAAATCAAAATCTAGAGAGCTATTACTCATACCTTCTACCATACCTTTACCATGAAGTATTCGAAGGCCCTTCTCTCCAATATGTCCAAGCCTTTGATGCCACAGCATGGTCTTCTCTCCAGAGACCACTAGATTTTCAGCTCCACTTTCAGGAACCACAGAACTATTGCATCCATCAAAAACAGTGCTACCTTGCAGCTTGTACAGAGTTCCAGTCCGAACTCCCCGCATCATTACCAGTGCTCCCCGAACCATCTTGCATGTATCCTTGTCGAACACTGGTTTTACACCTGCATCATCCAACTTGCTTACAGAAATCAAATTTCTGGCCAATGCAGGAATATGTAGAACACCTGGAAGTGTTCTAACCCTTCCACCTTGCAACTTCAACTTTAATTTTCCGCGACCAATGATTCTATCCCTCCTATCATCTCCTAAGAAGACATCACCACCATCATATTTCTCATACTCGCAGAACCACTTTCTATGGGGAGTGAAGTGAAAGGATGCACCTGAGTCAATCAACCATGCTTCATGATCTACATGTGTACTTGAAGAAGCCAAGTACACATCCCCACCTTCATCTGAGTGGTTTTCGCCTCTGTAGAAGGAGCATCATCAGATCCCTTTCCTTTATCAGGAGCTTTAGATTTACAGTCCCTTTTGAAGTTCCCTTCCTTTCCGCATTTCCAGCACACCACCTTTATAGGTTTTCCTGGAGATTTAGATCTCCCTCTAGATTTAGATCTCCCACTCGATGACTTATTTTTGTTTCTATTCTGGGACCGTCCTCGTACAGACAAGGCATCACCATTCTGGCTCTCCATATTTTTCCGTCTCATCTCCTCTGTTAGCAAGGCTGAGACTATTTCATCAAACTGCAAAGCAGTTGCATTGCTACCTATTGCAATAACCAGACTATCCCACGAATCTGGTAGAGAACACAACAAACTGATGCACTTATCTTCATCTGAAATTTTAATATCAACAGACGCTAACTGACTTACCACAGTATTAAATGCGTTTAGATGCTCCGTCACCGAGTCTCCATCTTTCATCCTCAGGTTATACAGCTTTTTCTACAGGAACAGTTTATTCACCAGAGACTTAGATTGGTACAAAATCCCTAACTTGTCCCACAAAGCCTTCTCCGTAGCTTCCCTTGATACATTCAACAATACTGAATCTGAGACACACAATCGTATTGTGCTCTTTGCCTTCCGATCCAATTTCTTCCATTCTTCATCGGTCACTCCCGTTGGTTTAGTACCTGGATCTACCGTGATCCACTGATCTTTATCCACCAACAAATCCTCCATCTTGAGTTTCCACAACTCAAAACTCTGACCATTGAACTTCTCGATCTCTATCTTTCCGCTGCTCGCCATCTTCTTTCACCAGCAGAATCAATCTCGCAGATCTCCCACTGAACAGGGTCTACCACAGGTCCGAGCGAAACCCCTCAGCAACAAAGGCGTCCCCTTGAAGCCAAAACTGCTCTTATACCAAATGTAGGTTTTAACCCCGTACAGAAATTACCTGCATACGAATTCTAAATCAGAGAAAAATAAACAATGCGAGAGCATAACACATAAAACACATATACACAGAGATTTTCCCCTGGATCCCAAAACCAGGACTACCAGCTTGATTTTTTTCATTATATTCCTTTCAATGTTACAATACATATTTATACATGCCGAAGCATCCAATACCACGGACCGAAAACCATCGCATCCAAAACCATGGACCGAAAACCATAGGTAGGTTCACCCAACCTAATATAGGGTCCAAAAAAAAATTTTCCCGGGGCGCTGCCTCGGACCCCGTAGAGGGGGGCTACCCGCCCCCCTCAAACCCCCCGGATAGGGGGTGCTGCCGCCCCCCTGTGACCGCCCTGCTGCGTAATTGGCGCAACAAAGGGGGCGCTCCACGCCCCCTCTAACCCCTCGGTTCACTGCGTCGGTTAGTCGTGGAAATAATATAACACAACCTAACAATCTCTAAAGTTATCTATTCTGCTAACCTAGCAGAACCACTTAAAATTTCCCCAACAGAATGAGCCTTATAAATCTTTTAAAACATCGCAAAATTGTAATTTCCATACTATTAGGCAAGGTTTACTTACTTACGTCTAAAGATATGCGAGATTGATCGAACGATCGGCAACCTTAGTGATCCAACAGTCACTGTGTCGTCGCTCGAAAATCCGCACAACCTTTAACGGGCCTCACAAACTCGATGAGGTTTATAAACACTCGCCCTATAGAAGTTCGCATCTGGCTTTTTCCACATGCTTAATTCCTTAGGACGGACCGATGGGGCTTATAAACTGTAATATAATCAATGTCAGGTTCGGTTCATTAATTAACATCCAACCATTTCTTTAGCTTGATATCCATCGGATAACGATGGCCATTGGATCCTCCGGCTTGCGGGACTTCTAATTTAACCATGAGTTAACACCAGACTAACCCTCGTTGTTGACTGATCGTAAGGCGTTGAAATTAAGATCAATGGATAGGGATGAGTGCGGTCCTTCAAGCCTGATCAAGGAACTCGTATACCTTCAAACCCCACAGTTACTAATATACACGAAAAGAGATTAAACTTGATCACACAACACTCAAAACTTTTAGAACTAGACAAGAAATTCAACAAAAAACAGTGATATTACGGAGGCATGCAACACCTCCGGGATTGACCAAATCTACACAGAAAGACATAGAGAGATATTTTCGGCAGCTAAATCTTATATGGAAAAACAATCCGAATTAGTCAAAATCCCCTTATTATAATTCAGAACTTACATAAGTACTGTTTCAATTAACAACCAGATCATAAATCAAAGGACCAACCTAACTAATCCTATCTAATATGCATGATATTCTCCTCGAGAATCTCCACTACATCTAACTACTTGAATTTATTACATGATAATCTATATCCTAGATTCTAGTCTAAATCTTATCTAGAAAGCTTTGAAAATTGACAGGTAAAGGACCCCACTCCTTTGCTTGTAACGTTTTTTGGATTTTTGGAACAATACAAAGCCTTTTGTCTTTTAAGCCTCATGCTCCTACATCAATTATCCAAGGTCTTGGTGGCATTATTTTGTGTGGATCAAGACTTGATGAAGAGTGAGAAGTATGAAGATGAGTGAATGGGCTACCAAGAGGGAAAATGGGTGAGTCTTCTTCTTCAAGACAACTTTATTTTGACTTGGAGTTTTATGGTGACTTGGAGCTTCTAGATTGTTATGTAGGGAAGGGATTGGATATTCAATAAGAAACCTGCCAAACTCCTTATTTTAAGCTATGGCCAATACTCCAAAATTTTATTTTCAAGAGGAATAGATGAATATGTTTCAGTGGGTACAAATTCCAATGATGATTTATGAGTGGGAATAGGTTTTGAAGTGGATTTATGAAGTTTTTTTTTTAAGGGATTGTTGTATTCTCAAATCAGGAGTAAAAGTAGAGGAATATTGGGTTGTCTTGGGAGTAGGTACCTCTTTAGTGATAGGCTGGGTTACTTTTCAAAATAACATGGGGTGTTCAATCCTAAAGATTCTATGTTAGCTACACAAGGACTTAATGGGTATTCAGAGTTGACAGTGTTGGAGGTCTATGTGAAAAACGTCTCATTTTGCATGAGACTCTATGTGCCATTCATAATTAGAAGGGTCTCTTTTTAACACCAATTGTTAACAGGCAGATTCTTACTTATTTTTTGTGATGACACATACAGGTATTTGGCTCAATTGTTATGTCTTAAACTAATGTAATCTAACATATGCTAGTTGTATAACTAACCTAATGCTAATTCTAAGTACTTATTTAATATCTATCTAAGCTACAATGTTGGTGATTTATGGACTTGTGGTTACTCACAAAGAGGAGAGAAAAACTACCCATATGCAAATTTCTTAAGGAAACTACAATAACAACATTCTCAACTGATATGTGGGATTAGTTAGGTTACCTAGTAAAATTTACTCCAATGCAAATGCAAAGAAGGTAAAATTGATTATATTTATGCTTATTCTACAATATAAAATATAATAATTAAATCCTACTTTAAAACAAAGATAAAACTAATAAATCAATATCACTAATGATAATCTACATCTTAATTTGAAAGACAACATCACTAATGATAATCTACATCTTAATTTGAAAGACAACATCACTAATGATAATCTACATCTTAATTTGAAAGAATGATAAAAGATAATCTACATCTAAATCAATTAAGGAGCACATAATACTTATTTTAGCTATAAGATTAAAATGAGTATTCAAACATTCGTAATCTAGGAAATCATTCATTAAATCTTAAATTATGTACTCAATTAGAATCATAGATGCATATCGAAATTTATAACATACATGACGGTTGAATAAAAGATATTGAAATTTATAAAATACATGATGGTTGAATAAAAGATGTTTTTCTCAGAAGCTCCTGACATCTTCGAAATCAATCAAAATAGCTGATAAATAACACCAGTGTTAATTTTGTACAAATTCATTTGGCCGACCTCTTTTTAGAATAAGAAGATTGGATAAATATACTAAAATTTAGTAGGAAATATTGTTCACGATTTTGATGAGAAAAACATTTTTGGCAATAGTAAATCCATTTCAAGGATGTCATCAAATTCCTAAATTAAACTCTTACTTGTAAAAGTTGTTATTGGGATTGTTCAAATTGCTTGTCATTTGGGCCTTCTCCAACAAAATTGAATTAGCCTCTAAATTTCGTGGGATCTTTCTTGATCCTTCCTCATTTTAATTTCCCATGCATTCACACATCTAAAATAGATCAGAACTCAAAAAAGAAAGAAAAATTTGCAACAAATTAACTATAACTAAAGTATAGGAAAATTTACTAAAACTACATCACGATTGAACTTCGTATAATTATCGCATTTCTTTGTATTTTGATGATACAATCTGGGTACTTTACATGTGTGAATAAAACAGGTAACACTTGCCCATGTGAGATAGATACTAAATCGAAGTTAATTAGTAGTGAATTATTTTAGTTAGGTTAAATCTTGATTAAAATAAACTTGTTTTGGGATTCGATCATTCGAGATGCAATGAGTACAAAGTGATTTTGTTACGACGAATTACCAAATAGCAGATTACAATGGGAAATCCAGTCATCTCGGTTGTGGGTGTGGTAAAGTTCGTTTGTGATCATCTGAGACCGGATAGGCAAATGTCTAGATATCTGAGCATCCGGGAGGTAAACCAGCCACAGTATTGCATGTTTATCATTTTCATGCATGGAAAAATTCATGGGCAAGCTCCAAACATCTTCAAATTGAGCATAATACAATAGTCGGTCCAAAATTTAGGGAAAAGACAAAAACAGGGGCAATTTTCCCATCCGGGAGGTAAAGGAACATTGCCTTAACGGACAAGACAGATGCCAAATGGGGTGGATCGACCATTATCACCCGGTAAATTTAAACACGAGTTTTGCGAACTTTACAAGATTTAAAAGAGAAATAGATTATTTTGGACAAAAATGAAAAAAATTGACCTTCCCAAACTGTACTTTAGACCATAAGTGAAAATATGAAAATAAGGAATTTAAACAAGGTACTTATTTATTTTCAAACAAATGTAGGATTCCTACTATACACAATAATAGTAGGAATAAGTTTTAGAAGAGCAGTATAATAGAAGGACCCATCTATATTGTATTAATAACTTATGGTTTTTGGACCGATCTATATTGTATTAATAATTTATGGTTTTGGGGTTTTTTAATTTATAATTTTTCTTATAATATTTTTAATTCATGGTTTTTCCTCATGATATTGTTTTGTTTTGTAATGTAATTTATTTAAAAACATTAAATTTTAAAAAAAACTTCATTAAATTTTTGAATATAATCTATTTTCAGTCTATCCCATTCAAAATAAATTTTATAATCAAATTCCGTTAGAGATTTTTTTCATAAAACACCATGTTTAATCCACTTCGCTTAACACCAGTAATGGCATCAAATATAAATATTGTTTTTCACTAAACCCCAACCTCCACGCCCTCAATCACATATGATTGCCTAACAGGGCCTCACATGCATGAGGCGAGGATATTAAAGTGCTCAAACAAATTCAAATTTCATATAGTGATGGATTTGTCATACTATACAATTATGATATTTAGTTATTTCATTTTCTTCCTTATTTTTAATTTATTTTTATCTATAGTCCATTTTCATATAGTGATGGATCTTTCATACTATACTATTATGATATTTAGTTATTTCATTTTATTTCTTATTTTTATCTATAGTTCATTTTCATTTATTTCAAAATAGTTTATTTCATTATATAAATAATAAATTTAGTTTGGTTGTCTTTCTCCTCCATTTTAATTGTTACACTGCATAATGGTTTGCGGAAATTCTTTACTACAGAAACTCGACTGGATAAAACTCCAGTTCTCTAGCTGCCACATTGTTTACTTACTAAATGAAATTTCGCATTGCATTAACCAACGTCTCTTTATTATACCTGCCACTACAGGTATAACACATTGACAGGTATAACACATTTAGTAAGTGCCTTGACTTTAATTTTCTATCGACTAAAATTTAAATCACAATGCATAAAGTTAATTTTATAAAACAAAAATAGATTATTTTTTTAAATCTTTTAATTTTATTTATATCAATTTGTAGTGATTTAATTACATAAGTTCTTATTTTGTAATCATTATTGACCTATCTCCACCATATAACAATCACTTCACAATCCGAATTTTTATCCAATTAAATTTGGGCATGTCACTGCGCAAACTTCTAAGCAATTAAATGAATTGGATTGTACAATGCACACATCAGGGAACATGTATTAAACTTTTAACACCCAATCACTAAGATAATCATTAATCAAATAAGATGCTATGTTCATCATACACGGATGCTACTCTGCGAGAACCATCTTTTCCGAAAAGCAAAATAGGATAATGATGGATATTAAAATTTTAACCACCAATCACTAAGATAATCATTAATCAAACAAGGGAAGCTGCGAGGCAGCAAGTCCCTGCATCAAGTTGAGTCTGAGAATTGGGAAAAAACTAGTTACTTGTGCTCTTACTGGCTATAACTGATATGATTGGCAATGAAAGGGGTCTAGTCTCCTGTGCGTAAAGGAGACTAAGTTGTGCGTAAAGGAGACTAAGTTGAGCCAACTTGTGGAGATTTTCTGTCTTATAGTAGCTACAGGCATCAATAAGCGAAAGCATCTGACTCTAGTGACAGAATGAATCATCCTTCTGTTTTGAGAAGAAAAATTATAAGCTTTAATACAATCATAGGAAACTTCAGTAGCAGAGCAGAGAATCTGTTGAAAACAAGTGTCTAGGATAAGATCTTGAATTTCTTTAAAGGAATGGTCTTCTTGAAAGTATGAAGACCTGTAGCTATCAAGGATAGAACCCTGTGCAGTGAATATTCTTGGTTATATGCGGCATCAATTCTACTATTTGTGGCACTGCCCTAGGTATAACATCTCAGCATATGCAGCTCAGCATATGCGGCATCAGTTCTACTATTTGTGGCACTGCCCTAGGTATAACATCTCAGCATATGCAGCTCAGCATCATTTATGTTGTTTCTTCACTCCAGCATCATGTATGATATTGTAATCCTTGGATAGCCTATCTTTTGAAAGATCATTTACTATGAAGAAGCTAGAGGGATCTGACAGTATAAGAAATTGCAACACCCTTGACTTTGATAAGGGGTGCAACACACTTGAAGCTTTCAGATGAGCTACAAGAATAAATGCATGGCACTTTGGAACAATTATTTGTATCAATCCCTATCAACATGAAAGCAAAGAAGAATTTTGGCATCTTGGATGCATTAAGTCAGGTCCTATAGGTATGGATGCCAGAAAGACCCTTCCTCATCATCGATTGGCTAAGTTGATACGCTAGTAGCTGTCATCTAGTTGTGTTGAAATAATCTCATGGGAAGACTTTTTTAAGGACCATAATCCACCTAAAGCAAGACTTCAGGCAGAGCTATGATGTTTATTGATGATGTATGTCGTACATAAGAGGAAGTTGAATTTTAAAGTCAAGTTTATCTTCCTTCAGAAAGCGCTGAAAGTCATGAATAGACTGTATTAAGAGGGTCTCAGTTGAACATTCCAGAGGCCTGGGGGTACTTCTTGATGCTATAACAGAGCAGATGGCAGCGCAGCTTCTAGCTCTTGGGCTGGTGTATGAGTTATGCTTTATCAATAGCTGCTTGGGATGGGAGGCACTGTATTCCTATGGCTCTATGAGATGCAAGTTTCAAGCTTGAAAATATAGTGCTCAGAATAATTGGTTTACTTGAAACATGTTCATGGCAGGTTAGGGTGGCAACACAATCAACTCACAGACTAATACAATCCATAAGGTCTCTGCAGAATATAAATCCATGGTTAGTGAATATAAGTGGATATAAGTAATGCAAGTTTCAAGCTTGAAAATCTAGTGCTCAAAATAATGAAACACATTAGTGAACTAAAAGAAGAGTTTACATGGCCATATTCAGAGAATGAATTCATCCGTTTTGAAATATCGACACTGAGAAGGCTAACTTGACACCCGCTAAATATTTCTTCCAACTCTGCTAGCATATAAGTCAAAGAATCTTATCGTTATATAACCTCTCAGGTTAGACACAAACATAAAATAGACCCCATACAAAATAAATTCTAACAATTAAGACATTAGACCTATCAAGCAAACTGATACTCTTTTCAGAAAGTTTTCATATATATAGAAAACTGTCTCAAACAATTGATAACTGCAACTGCTGCCAAACAAAACTGGAAACTTGCATACGATACTTTCCCTGAAAGGAATACTGGCATCAATGATACATTTATCAGTCCTGAGTTTAGATTCAACGATCTTAAAATCATCTTTAACTCTGTCATCCTATGTGACATTTTCACTCTCAAGCTTTGGCTTCGTCTGAACACCGGCTGCCACTGGAGCCCTGTTATTTCCAATCAGGGTAGTCTGCAATGCCTCTCCTTTGTCAGCTTGATATTCTAGTTTTGTAATCATTGACATCTCCCTGCGCCTGATTAACCAGTAACCCAAAAAGCCCACCATTCCTGTACTTGTTTTCTGTTTCTTAGGAATTTCTGCAACTACATGAGGGATGCTGTTTGGAACCTGCTTTGATGGTGAAGGAGCAAAACCAGAAACTTGAATTGGCTCTGGTGGCAGTGTCATGAAGACAACAAGCAATCAAGGCAGGGCAGATAAGATACTTGGCTTGAGGGCCACTGTGAGCTCAGCTAGCGAGGATGACCAGCCCAATCACTTACGGGAGATTTGCAGAGCCAGCTGGTCCACACAGTCCATCCATAAACACAACTAAAGCGGCAAGAGGATTGTTACAGTTTAAATGTTGTTCTGAAAGCGTTTGTCTGTCAGCATGGTATGCTTCAACAGACCTGAGTAAGGGCATCAGAAGTAGATTCAACAGCAGACTTATAATCAACAGGTTGCTCTTAAGAAGATTCCACGGAAGCCAGTGAAATGTGGAGGAAAAGTGAATAGTTTGTAATGTAAGTGATCCTTACCCCTTACCTTACCTCCATCAATCACACACATATACAAAGAAGCAACACTTCGCCTAGTGATCTATGGAGTTATGGGTATTTGGATTGAAACCAGGGTGGTTTCTTTGGAGAAGAATATAGGACATGACTTTGTGTTCCACCTCACCGGGAACATTTGCATCAGGGTAGACACTCAAGAAAACCTCCTTTCTAGGTGATTGCAAATTTCTGTATAGACCTATAACAGAGAAGGAAGACGGGAATTAAGACAACGCGTAAAATAATGCAAAAATAGGCCTGAGATTCAGAATTTTGACAATCTCTCCTAAAAAATGTGAGCTGTAACTCAAATATACTCCGTAATCATTGTGCAAAACCATACGTAGAAGAAGGAAAAGAATTGAACCCAAAAGCTAGTTATTTCTATTCCCTGGCTATTAGACTAGCTACACTGACTGAAAAGAGCTTCCATTGGATCAACTAGTGGCTATTGGCTATCAGCTAGTCTAATAGCCAAGTACTTGTTGTAGATTCCTATGCTCCTCGTTCGAGATGTTATTGTTTTCTTGGTTTCTTTTTTCTTTGTGCTTCTACTTTTACGATGTCCATAATCAGAAGAGTCATGAGAACAAGTGCTAAGAGAAACGATGCTGCCAGTTGAATAAGTTGGCTTATGCTAATGGATTCCATGTTATGTGAAGCGGAGAGATGTATGTCAATATGTAGGTGCAGAAGGTGGTTTTGTTTTGTAGGCGAGAAATTAGGCATTGCTTTTTCCAATTTATAAAAGAGTTCAACGGGTTTGCAAGCTAGTTTTAAGTGTGAATGGAACTGAGTTTTCGAGCATATTTTACTGTACAACCAAATAAGGAAATCCGTGCAAGATCGCAAGAGTTGAATGCGGGATAAATTTCTGACACGTGCAGGAGTAAGTACATATATGGCTTGATTTGAAATGGAGTTGAAATACTTCAAGATCAGATTGGAGAGGATATAATCCAATATGAGGAGCATTTATTGGAGCAAACTGGTATTTAATGATCGCCATAAAACAAAAAACTTACCATTTCAATGTTGCAAGATGGAAGGTGCGGAATTTGATATGCAATCGGTGCAGTTAAGTGAGCAATCGGTGCAGTTAAGTGATCTATCTGACATCGGAGGCAGATGGCATATGAAATGATGTATGTGACGACAAAAGTAAATCGGAAATTAGGTGATGTATCTGACATCAGGGGCAAATCTCAAATGAAATCTTGGTGTTAGATTGCAAGTGAGGTTTTGGCAGTTGAGTGTGACAGGCTCGGACTTCTCGTTACACAGAAGAAAGGATATGATAGTCAGTGATATGGCAATCTATAAAGGGAAAGAGTGGAAGTAATGAGCGGAAGATACATACCCATAACATAAAATGGCTAAGCTGTGGTTATATGTGTTTATTTTATAGTGTTTCCACAAATCTTTGTGAACTCTCTGGGCAATGCCCAAGCTTACCTAAACATATACTAGATAACCAAGTATGGTATAGATCCTGTGTTTGGAAACTCTGCAGACCTGGGAGCATGAACCTAATCAAAATGATGTCGCATTTTACAAAAGGACTGTGGGCAATAGATTATATTACACTTACTTTCTGGCGGGTCCAAGCCATTCTAATAAGTATGGCAGTAACTAATAGGAAATTAAAGTTTAAAGGGCAAACTTGGTTGGGCACTATCTGAATTTTAGTAGTTATCAACCACAAACAATTGGCTAGATAGGACAAGTAATCAGTCTATGAAAGACATGTTCAGACAACATGTTATCATGCCTTATGGGGAAATTTACAGCGTTTGTTCATTTCATTCCTCTCAATATTGATCTAGATAGAACATAGGAATAATTGGGGGAAGCATATAATAAATTACAATAATGCACAGCCCAACTGGAAAAAACACAAGCACAGACCATGGTAGAGCAAAAGCACAAGAAACTGCCTCAATGTTTCAAAATGACCCAATTTAAAAGACACCATGCCTCCTTATATCCTACAATGTAAGGATGTTTAATGCGTGAAATGAAAGCCATCTGCAACCAACAAGAAGAGACATGACCTTCAGAATTGAAGTCTCTTTAAAGTGAGATTAACTGAGTGTTTCCTTGTTAATAAAGTTGCTTCTTGATCAGCTTTTGTACAAACCACAGAGGAAAAGTGGCAACATAAAGCTCTTCTAAATATTAGCTTACAAAGAAGTAGCCAAAGGGCCACCAAAAGAACAATACTTGATATCCTGAAAATACAAGCAACAGTCGCTTAAAGAACTTATTATACACACCATATAATACTGCAAAAACAAGTTCCAGTAGTTGACCTCTCTATCATGCAACATGCCTAAGAAAATTCAGAAACATAAGCCTAAACACAATGTCGGGTCATGATTTTCTTGTTTAATTGCTGACACAAAGTGGAAAGGTTAGAAAAGACACAAAATATAATTAATAACAAGGCTTGGCAAACTTCAATTTTCACACCAAAAAGCAACTAAAACCAATATTTCAAAATTAGCAGGAGTAAAAACATAAAGGAAAGAAGGTTGAACAAAACTATTACTGTCTAAAATACAAGTTCTAATTAAAATTGGATCACTTTCAATGAGATGGAAGTTTAAGAGTACGAGGTTAAATTTTACAAGCGTTAAACTTTATAGGAATGACAAACTTTCTTCTTTTTCCAAAAAGCTATAATACTCACAGCAATGGTTGGACCCGAACCCTACAAAAGGTAGTGAGTTGGTAATTGATGGAAAGTAAAGTGCATGACAGGCACACAAGTAGCATTCAAAGGAACTCTTTATGACTTGCACATTGGTTGAGTTGAAGGAAATCATGTCCACCCATTAAGTACTATGATGAATAAAGAGCAGTATTCAAGCCTAATTACTTATATTGCTCAGATCTTAGCTATAGAGAATTCCATAATATGTACAGGTATGAACACGTGGCCATAAACAGGTGTAAATGACTAAACACACTTACTGTAATAGATATAGATATAAAGTACATAAGCTTAGCTCATTACATAGGTTAAGCTTAGTTAGCTTCATTACCTTGGATTCATAGAACTAGGCTACCAATAACACGGACAAGATATAGGTGTTTTTCAGATATAAGAGAGCTTTGATCCACAAGAAACCGCCACAATGTTTCAAAATGACCCAATTTAAAAGACACCAAAGAAAAATCCATACCTTTTCCACCCATGCCTCCTTATATCCTACATTGTAAGGATGTTTAATGCGTGAAATGAAAGCCATCTGCAACCAACAAGAAGAGACATGACCTTTAGAATTGAAGTCTCTTTAAAGTGAGATTAACTGAGTGTTTCCTTGTTAATAAAGTTGCTTCTTGATGAGCTTTTGTACAAACCACATAGGAAAAGTGGAAACATAAAGCTCTTCTGAATATTATCTTACAAAGAGGTAGCCAAAGGGCCACCAAAAGAACAATACTTGATATCCTGAAAATAAAAGCAACAGTCGCTTAAAGAACTTATTATACACACCATATAATACTGCAAAAACAAGTTCCAGCAGTTGACCTCTCTATCATGCAACATGCCTAAGAAAATTCAGAAACATAAGCCTAAACGCAATGTCGGGTCATGATTTTCTTGTTTAATTGCTGACACAAAGTGGAAAGGTTAGAAAAGACACAAAATATAATTAATAAGAAGGCTTGAAAAACTTCAATTTTCACACCAAGAAGCAACTAAAACCAATATTTCAAAATTAGCAGGAGTAAAAACATAAAGGAAAGAAGGTTGAACAAAATTATTACTGTCTAAAATACAAGTTCTAATTAAAATTGGATCACTTTCAATGAGATGGAAGTTTAATAGTACCAGGTTAAATTTTACAAGGGTTAAACTTTATAGGAATGACAAACTTTCTTCTTTTTCCAAAAAGCTATAATACTCACAGCAATGGTTGGACCCGAACCCTACAAAAGGCAGTGAGTTGGTAATTGATGGAAAGTAAAGTGCATGATGGGCACACAAGTAGCATTCAAAGGAACTCTTTATGACTTGCACATTGGTTGAGTTGAAGGAAATAATGTCCACCCATTAAGTACTATGATGAATAAAGAGCAGTATTCAAGCCTAATTACTTATATTTCTTAGATCTTAGCTATAGAGAATTCCATAATATGTATAGGTATGAACACGTGGCCGTAAACAGGAGTAAATGACTAAACACACTTACTGTAATAGGTATAGATATAAAGTACATAAGCTTAGCTCATTACATAGGTTAAGCTTAGTTAGCTTCATTACCTTGGATTCATAGAACCAGGCTACCAGTAACAATGCCTGCAACATTCCAAACCTGGTAGACATGGTAGGTTTGCCTAAGGCTGGGGTTCAGACATTCAGACAGTATGTCAACTTAAATGGCAAGGGTTCTGGTTAGTTACAACGGCAATTCATGGGATGCAAGGACCTGCACATATGCAGCCTTCCGCTTCATGTTTCATTATGTTCCTGTGCAAAAGATATGAGGTGGGTTTCAAACGTTGTATTAAAAAGACAGAGTAACTTCCAAGCTGGAAAAAACTTTCAAACGCATAGGTCTTCAAGAATAGAAGAACGAAAACAATGCGATAATAAATGATGTGAAGGCTAGCAAACCAAAAAATCAAGACAACTCGGTAAATTAAATAAAAAACAAATTAAATCAAAACCCGATCTGACCAGAGCTTAGGGTTCTGGTTAATTACAACGGGAAGTCATGGGAGGCCAGGACCTGCACATATGCAGCCGTCCGCTTCCTGTTTCATTCTATTCTTGTGTAAGAAAAAGGAGGTGGGTTTTAAAAGACACAGTAACTTCCAAGCTGGAAAAAAGCTTTCAAACGCACAGGTCATAACCATAGATTTCTCACATTACCAACACCCAACTATCCATAATAATATTTTGAAAAAATAGTTGACGTCTAAATAAAGTGATTTCTTAATTTTGCATAATTAAAAAAATTAATTAAATGTGGCAATAAATTAAAAAAATTAATTAAAGGTCAAACTGCCATTTGTTCGTTTCAAAAAATCCACAAAGGTACCTCTGCATAGTGAAAATGCCATGTGTTTGTTTCAGCAAATCCTAGACTATACAGGGTCACCACGTAGTAGAAATTACAGGTTGGATATGGTCGAGCTTGCTACATTTGGCATGGCAATATAACTTGGTTGATTCCGAGGAGGAGCAACTAAACTAAATTTTTTAACTGCGTTTTCATTCTGGTGTCTTCTCCAAGAAAGGAAAGGAAGGAATTCTTCATATCAGGGACTTGCTTGACCGTCTTTTCATTTCCTTTGTCCTTCTCTTTTTTTCAGCTCGTAATTTGCCAAAGAGAAATGTTACACAGAAACAGCAGCTAGTTTCGAACCCTGGGAGAAGTTCAGGACTCAGCACAACTGATACACGGGCACCGGTTTTCCCGATCCATCCGTTTCTCTGGTTCAAGCTTTTCCATTGCACATCGACGCCGATTCTTCGTCATCGAAGGACGCTATTAAGCAGGTGATGCTTCTGTTTCCCTGTTTTTTGGCTACCAATTAGCACCCGATACAACCTGTCTATCCAAATTGTTTTCTGACAATATATGAAAGGAAAAGAAAATTGAAATGCCTTTGTTTTAATCATAGTGTGAACCAGATGTGCACCTCGGGTTCCTGTCGGTGGTTCTGGGTCATCAAGGTAAATTGAATTGACTGGGGTAGGAAGGGGTGCTGAATCTGCATCCACGAGGCGCGGTAGCAAAACCTACTGAACTTAGTATCTTACCAGCCATTTCGCCATTGCCATTTTTGCTATTCCCTTCATGGCAATCAAATTTTGTTTTCTCCTCAGGGTGCTTTCCTGTAATCGGCCAGCTTCTAAAAACCTATTGCCACGGCATCGTGAGCTGGGCATCTGTCTCTAGCTGCTGGCTGGCTACGGCTGCTCAGGAACCTTAGCGTACGACCTCGGCTGTTTCCCTAGAACAAGTTTCCTCCAAATCCTCCACTCTGGAAGAGACCGCTGCAGAACTTGCTAATCATGCTGCACCACAACATTGTCATCACTGTTGCACCTTCGCCAATGTCAGTTTGAGTGCTCTTTCAACATCAAGAATAGCAGGTACGCACTTGGATGATATGCGATGAACGGATTTGGACAAGCATCTGCCTCTTGTGAGGGGGTTCCTGTTGGTGGTTCTGGGTCATCAAGGTAAATTGAATTGACTGGGGTAGGAAGGAGTGCTGAATCTGCATCCACGAGGCGCGGTAGCACGAGTGTTTCTTGGTCGAGTGGATCCAGTTGAACCAGAACCAGCTGCACTCGAATCTCTTTGAATCAGAAGGGCCTGCTGGTAGGGCAATTGAAGGAGGAAAATAGGAGGGTTGAGTGAAGCAGGCAGGGACAGTTAAAAAGTGAAAGCGGCAGGTTGACAGCTCAAAATCCGGTCTTAGTTAATGCGGCTCCGCCATGCACGGACAACTGCAGCACCTGCATGCAGAACACCTGCCTGCCAATACGCCCAAACTAAAACTGCAAATAATTCAAACTGCAAACAATCCAAATTAATGTTAAGTAATGCTAACATTAATATACGAAATCGTCTGACGGTCAGCAATAATAAACACGGCTAAGGAAAATAGCCTAATCTCCGGCCTCTCGTACCTTGGGAAGAGGCCAAATAATATGGAAAACAAGAAGACTTTGGTCATCCTGGCACGGAGCATTTTAAAACTTTGCTCTAACCACCGCATTCTCCGAAATAACACTTCAAATTAATGCTAAATCAACCCATTCGGATTACTATAGTCCCTGGCCATTGCCAGATGGCAGGGACTAATAAGATGCTTTATTCATCATACATGGATGCTACTCTGCGAGAACCATCTTTACCGAAAAGAAAAATAGGATAATGATGGATATTAAATCGAGAATAGTTGGGAGAATTTGACGCCTCCGCTGCAGCTCGGCTTAATAGGTGCCATTTATTCGAGCTCATCAATCCCATTAAAACTTCCACCTAGTCAACTACGACTATCGCTACCTGTGTCCGCATATTGTCATTTCATTACGGTTCTGTATGAGCGCCTTCATGCAACTATATTTTTCTATTTTCATGGGCGGAGTTGAGACGAGCTGGTTTCTTTATTTCCAGCCGAGAGCACATCCAAAATTACACTCGTGACCGAAGTGAATTCACGGGATTATGGTAATTCCCCTGGTTGTTAGCTTCTTGAGCTGTCTACTGGAATTTGAGGTCTGCTATTTCGGGGCAGGGTGCACAGAATTACCCCATACACTGCGCTTCTATTGGGAATTTCTGATGATTCCAAACAATAATGAACAAAGAGTAATACTCTGTTTTGCCACAAGATCAAAAATTTATTTCCAGAACACAGAGTTTTAATAGACTGCCTGATACAAAAAAGGATCTTCTTCTCACAGAGGGATTACACCAGGAACGCTTCAGTTCCACACAAAAAAAAAAAATCACTCTGTCTCTTCATTCAAATTACAAATTCTACACTGCTGTGTCTGCACTACTGTGCATTACCAAAACAATACTCTGTTCCCGCTGAAAAATCAACACATTGCTGTGTACATTTGAGTTGCTACGTCTCCCTTACACTTCAACAAACAACATCAAAAGACATTCACACTGTTGTGTGAGAACTTTTTCATTACTCACTCCTTGCTTACGAGCTGCTGCGTTTCACTTTGTCTTCTCAACAAAAACAAATTACACTCGCGCTGCTGCGCATATGCATTTCATTGCATTTTCAAATTTGCACTGCGTGCTCCCCTTCGTTTCTCAAAATGAACAACAAACAAAAACATTACATTCGCTTATTCAATGAACAACAAAACAGGGCATTCGCTGCTGCGTACATTCCCTTTCATTCACTCTTCTATGCTGCTGCGTACATTCCCTTTCATTCACTCTTCTATGCTGCTGCGTTTTTTTTTCACCTTACATTATATTTCACTTGCGCTGCTGCGCATTCCCTTCCTGTTTTCTCTCAACGAGCAACCACAAAACATAACACACGCTGCTGCGTGCTCCCTCTCATTTTTCAATGAACAACTACACCATTACAATCGCACTGTTGTGCATAAAAATTTCTCCTTGGCGCTGCTGCGTCTACCCTCCTTACATTGGATATTCTCAACAAAAACATTCACGCTCTGCTACGCATTACATATTACATGGTCTGCGTATTGCCATTTTTTTTGTTCGCATTGCTGTGCATATTACACATTCAACTTCAACAAAAAAACAAAACAACATTACATATTACTTTGAGAAAAAAAATTACTCTCGTGAATTAAAACTTCACCTACATTTACTGACCCCAGTACATTTCAATTAAATTCTTTAATTACTTTAGCATGGCGGTAAATTGATTCGGTCAGCCTTGCATACGGTTTTGTTAGTCATACGGAGGTCAAACAAAAATTCCATTTCACTTCACGCAATGTGGTGCAGACCTGTACAACAAACTTTGGTTCGATTGGACGGCTTCAAACCTTGGTTTCAATCAAACGGCTGTTGGCAATATCGCGCAGATTTTTCTGCCGATCTTTATGCTCCGGGGAAAACTGCTCTGACAAAACCACTATCCACGTGTCTGCTGCTAGGTGTTATCGCTGCCCCTCCGGAAAATACCACCGCTCTGTGAAAAGCAGTGTGATGGAAGACTGGCAGTTTCCTGAATTAAATGATGTTTGTAGTCGCAGTTTTGATGGCGGATTCCGGCAGTTGAAATTACATTTCAACACTCCCCTTTAATTTCAACTGCTGGGTTATTAGTCATAGCTAGACACTCCATCAAAAGTTCAAAACTTTTCTTCCTATTCGTATCAGCTCTCCTTTCATCGCTTTCATCGCTGTGCTCAGGTACTCCAATCAATCCTAAGCCACAAAACTGTGCCTGATTACTGTTCTGGAGAATCAGAGTACTATCTTTGCAGTTGGTTATATCCATTGGGGCATGATATGCACTTGTGCTTTCTGGGAAAATCAGTGGGTCATTTGCTCTCAGTTTCTTAGATGTTCCTTGAGATGCCATAGCAACTGCAAAAGTATTCTGATCATTATGTAATATCCTCTTTCTCTCTGCCTTAGACAAGATTTCCAACCTTTGCATCTCCAAGCTATCCTGCAACCTTTTCTTCTCTGCTCTTATGGCAGATTTAATTCCATATCTTTCCCCTATAAGAAGATCTTCATGAAAGAATAATTGTTAATATAGTTCAGCAAGGATTTCATAAGGAGCCATTCACTAATAGCTTCAGCGATAATGATCAAGAATTACAGGCTACCGCTAACTATATGCATCGTCTCCTTTTGGCAGAGTCTTCTAAAAAAAACTTATATTGGTTGGAGAGCTCAGGAGACTTTCGGACTGTATTTCATTCCTTCTCCATACTTGTGTAACTTTCTTCTTTTGCATGGTTCTAGCTTGTGTAAGAGCCCATGTTAAGTTACAATCACGTGCCATATGACCAATGTTATGACACTTGAAGCATTCTACATTTTTCATGAATAAGATTTCATGATTTCTTCCTGTAAAATTGTTTCTTGGAGGTTGTCGGAGACTATAACATCTATCTTTATGAGATGCTCTACAGTCTTTTGCCATATGACCAAAGTTTGAACAAGAATAACAATAACCAAAAAATGAACTTTGGTACCTGGGAGATGGAGGTTTCTTTGATGTACTTCTGAAGCCTTTCTGCCTTGAGATCCTTTGATGATAACCATTGCCTCTTGCCTCTTTGATATCATCTACATTTCTTTTTGGAGCTAGTTTTCTACTTGGAACAAGATTTATTCTATGGTAGCCTTGATTTTTCTCCTTGCCTTTGCTGGAACTAGGAGCATCATAATTTCTTTCTGGCTTCTTCACATCTCTTTTTCTTAAAGCATCTTCATTCTTGTCTGAGGGTTCACCTTCATACCCGAGTCCTGATTTATCAGATGGACATCTGTGATAGTTGAGCATGTCATCCAAGGCTTGAGAGCTCTTCATGATTTTTTTCATCCCTTCAACCTTTTTTCTGAGGAGGACAATCTCTTCTTCCAATCTTTCACACTCATTATTCTTCTTTGCAAGTTGTTCCTCAGTTTCTTCCTTGCTACGAGTAGCTTCAGCTGCTACTATTTTAAGGGAGATGATATCTGACTTCATTTTGAAGATTTCTTCATTCTTTGCTTGACTGCTCTCCATTTTCTTCTCAGCTCCTTGTGCCTGTTTCCTGGCTTCTTGTAATTGAGACTTAAGGGAGGAGACCTCTACCTTGTACTGACCAATCTCTTCTTCAAGTTTGTTCATGCTCTTGTGCCTTTGTTCAAGTTGACTTGACAAGGTATTTTCCTGCTTCTTTGCTTTATTCAATTGATTTGTCATGGATATGACTTCTTCATGATGCTTCCTTTTGCTTTGATGAAATTCCTTCTTAAGTTTGGCAAGCTCTTCATCCCTTTCTTGTACTTGAAGCTTGATGAGGTCAACTTTCTTCCTTGTTTGATCTTGGTTACCAACTGGAGCTATCTTCTTAAGTGCCTCATTTTCCTTTTTCAAATTGTTAATCTCTTCTATGGCAGTCATAAGTTGAGCGAGGAGTTCTTCTACAAAGTCCTTTTCATTCTTTTCATCTTCTAGGTCTTCTTCAGCCTTGATGTCATCATTCTCATTTTTAGCTTCTATGATGGGCTCAGGATCTCCTTTTTGATTGATGGTCATGTTCAGTGCTCCTTTTGAGTGAAGGTCATGAAGTTTGTCCCATATATCCTTTGCTGATGAATATTTTCCAAGATTCTTCTTTACAGAATCAGGTAGCCCATTCAAGATTGTCTTTGTTGCTTTTGCATTTGTACTCCTTGGATTCTCTATCCATCCTGCTATCATCAATCATTGATTCCCAAATTTCAATCCCTTAAGACTATAAGAAAGTCCTCATTCTTGCTTCCCATATATTAAAGTTCCCATTGAGCTTTGGAGCCTCATAAAATTGATTGTCTTCTATTTTAGTAGTAGAGGGAGACACATCCTTAGGAGGATTGGAGACTTTCTTCCTTGACCTCGCCATTTTTGCACTCTTAACTATGTTTCAAAATACTTGACCGTGTATTTAAAATATTTGACTGTCCTTAATAGTAACACAAAAACTAGTTTGAGAAATACCTTGGATTTTTTGACTGAGTCTTCACTCTGCTGGAGAAGCTGCTGCAGCAAGAAACAATTCCTTTAGCTTCTTTGACACCTTCAAAGAGCCTGGACAAGCTCTGATACCATGTTGGGAATTTCTGATGATTCCAAACAACAATGAACAGAGAGTAATACTCTGTTTTGCCACAGGATCAAAAATTTATTTCCAGAACACAGAGTTTTAACAACACACACAAAAGAACATTGTATTCATTAATAGACTGCCTGATACAAAAAAGGATCTTCCTCTCACAGAGGGATTACACCAGGAACGCTTTAGTTCCACACAAAAAAAAAAATTCACTCTCTCTCTTCATTCAAATTACAGATTCTACACTGTTGTGTCTGCACTACTGTGCATTACCAAAACAATACTTTGTTCTTGTTGAAAAATCAACACATTGCTGTGTACATTTGCGCTGCTGCGTCTCCCTTACACTTCAACGAACAACATCAAAAAACATTCACACTATTATGTGAGAACTTTTTCTTTACTCACTCCTTGCTCACGCGCTACTGCGTTTCACTTCGTCTTCTCAACAAAAACAAATTACACTCGCGCTGCTGCGCATATGCATTTCATTGCATTTTCAAATTCACACTGCGTGCTCCCTTTCGTTTCTCAAAATGAACAACAAACAGAAACATTACATTCGCTTATTCAATGAACAACAAAACAGGGCATTCGCTGCTGCGTACATTCCCTTTCATTCACTCTTCTATGCTGCTGCGTTTTTTTTTTTCACCTTACATTATATTTCACTTGCGCTGCTGCGCATTCCCTTCCTGTTTTCTCTCAATGAGCAACCACAAAACATAACACATGTTGTTGCGTGCTCCCTCTCATTTTTCAATGAACAACTACACCATTACAATCGCACTTCTGTACATAAAAATTTCTCCTTGGCGCTGCTGCGTCTACCCTCCTTACATTTCATATTCTCAACAAAAACATTCGTGCTTTGTTGTGTGTTACATATTACATGGTCTGCGTATTGCCCTTTTTTCTGTTAGCATTGGTGTGCATATTACACATTCAACTTCAACAAAAAAAACAAAACGACATTACATATTACTTTGAGAAAAAAATTACTCCCGTGAATTAAAACTTCACCTACATTTACTGACCCTAGTACATTTCAATTAAATTCTTTAATTGCTTCAGCGTGGCAGTAAATTTAGGAAAGAGCTAACCAGCCATCCCCAGGGTATTTAATGCCGGGGGATATGCACGCCGCTTAGCCCGATAATAGGCGAAAACCAAAATATTAGTTAATGCCGAAACTTGGCTTTCGCGTGTTATCGCGTTAACCGGCGTGTATATCCCCGGGCATTAAATACCCTGCGGATGGTTGGTTAGCTCTTTCCGTAAATTCATTCAGTCAGCCTTGCATACAGTTTTGTCAGTCATACGGAGGTCAAAAAAAAATTCCATTTCACTTCACGCAACGTGGTGCAGACCTGTACAACAAACTTTGGTTCGATCGGATGGCTTCAAACCTTGGTTTCAAGCCGTTGGCAATATCGCGCGGACTTTTCTGCTGATCTTTATGCTCCAGGGAAAACTGCTCTCACAAAAACACTGTCCACGTGTCTGCTGCTGGTTGTTATCGCTGCCCCTCTGGAAAATACCACCACTCGGTGAAAAGTAGTGCGATGGAAGACTGGCGGTTTCCTGAATTAAATAATGTTTGCAGTCGCAGTTTTGATGGCGGATTCCGGCAGTTGAAATTACATTTCAACAGCTTCCACCATGGGACCTGGACTGCAGTTGAGGGTTAGACTGAACCAGACCATTTAAATTCATTGCACCAGACGATTCAAATTCATTCATGTGCCTCGAGGTTGCTCTGGAAACCTGTCTCTTCATGTAACCGGAGGTTGTTGTGTTTGCATCAGACGGTTGGGCTCCCAAACACAACACGGACCCTCTCCAAATTGACAGGTAAGTTTCTGCAAACTCTGTTTTGTTTCTATGCGTTGGCTTTAGTGACGAATGCCGAGCTTTTAGGTTGTTTCATTCGTTTATTTCCCAGAGCAATAGGAAAATATAGTAACAAGATTTTCCAGAGCAGTAGTAAAATAACGAGCCAAATACCTTAGATTACAATATATACTCTCCCTTTGGAAAAACACCGCGTCTGACCAAGTTGCAGCATCGATATAAATAACCATGCATTTCTAAGCCCCGCATGTTAACTGGGCAAGAGCCAGGATTGCAAAGCCTTTTCTAAGATCATATATAGTCCTCCTCAGCTGATTTCGTTGTTGCCTCAGTTCGTTCGCCTCAGTAGACATCTCTCTCTCTATAGTTTTCCCCTCGATTTCTTGTGAATCCCCACAACCAGAATCCTCACCACTAAAGCCCTTATTTAGCCCAATATTTTCTGGATTCGGGTTAGGGTTTTTTTTTTAAGAATCTGAGAAAAACCTAACAGAGCTCCACGAGATTGAGGGCACAATGTCATGCAGAATTGATTTGAATCCACTTTGTAATGGGCATTTGGGTACACCAAAACGACCTCGGCCGGTGATGTAAGTACTGGCATTTTTGTGTCTATAATCAAGCAGGATTTGTTGGGGTTTTACAGATTGGTTGGAAGCATGATCACGTCCCAGCAAAATGTTTTAGAGAGGAGATACATGTGAAATTGTGGAGCAACATATCAAAAATGGATTTCATGTTATCTATAGGTTCGACATCCCACATTTAAGCCAAATGCTTACACTAATAAATGCCCTGGAAAATTCTCCCTTTGGAAAAGCACCTAGAAAAACCCTTAGAGATACTTGAGATTACAATTTATACGCTCGTTTTGGCAAAACACTGCGTCCGACTAAGTTGCAGGATCGATATAAATAACCACGCATTTCGCATAAATAACCAAGTTGTCAACCTAAAATTTCAAAACCATAATTATAAATTTAGGTTTTATAAGTATATGCATAATTTTTTATGTATGGTTTTATAAGGCCGTCTTAAGTATGGTTTTAAAATTTTGGTTAGGTTTAGGTTTTTTTTTCCCACTATATTGTTTATTTTTATCTACCTCAAATGTTTAGGGATGCTAACTTTCTTATCTTTTTTCGAAAATATTATTTAGGGAGAGTTTATTAGATATTTTTAATGTTACAAATTTGGAAACCTGATCAAAATAATACTTTCCAAAATCTATAAATTTGAAAATGAAAGTTTTAGTAGATGTATTTTATAAGTTAATTTTTTTAGCCATAAAAAACTCTCAGGAGTGTTTTTTTTTTACACTTTTAAATGTCATATTAATACACACCAATACACACTAGTGCATACTATACATTTTTAAAGTACCATGTGTTATAATATGTTTTAAAGCCACCAAAACCAATTAATAAGCATCACCTCATCTTATATCTTTGCACCCTATGAAGTTTCGATAATAGTAATCGTAATAGTAATAGTTATAATTTTGATAATAGATAATAGTAATAATAATAGTAATAGTAATACTTTCGATAAAAGGTTGATAGTTATGGTTAACCAGAAAGAAATATATGAATATTTATTTTTATTTTAAAGTGTTTTTATGATAGTTTTAACAACACTATCGTTTACATGTCCATTTATAAGGAATTTAGAAAATGGAGGAAAATATACATGAATGAGATGTAATTATCAAAGGCACCAACCAAGTGTTCACTTATCTTGTTGGTGGTTGTGTTGGGATCTTAAGTCTATTTGGCCTTAATCACCATCGTGCTATCATGCATAGCCTCCCCCCAGTTCCTCCATGTCAAAGAGGTCGATTAAGGGATGCAAATGTTAAATGGGTTGTCAAATCATCAATAGCAGTTAAAAGGAAAAATGAAAAAATGCAATACGATTTAGATGCAAGGCTATGTTGTGCACTACAACAAGCATATAAAAGATTTGTCAAGAAATAAATTATGTCAGTTGTAAGTATTTATTGGTATTTATTTGCATATATTTTTTAATAATATAAATTTATTGTTGTGGATTAAATTCATTTAAACTTGTTTTCATAGCTAGTCGCTACATTTGATAAGCTCAATGATACTTCAAAGAAAAAAAATTGTGATCAAAGTCTACCTCGTAGATGTATGGACACAATGAATCACATAGATATTTCTTTAAAAGGGAAGGTAAGGACTGAGGTTCCTAAGGATGTAGGGGAATAAAGATTAGATGGGCACACTTGTATATTAAACTTTGATGAAACTAATAATAGCAATGAAATAAAAGTTGAATCCATTTTTTTTTGCATGTATTAATTTTCTAGACATTTTAACATTAAATGATATTTATATTTATTATAATTGTATACTAATTTCCCATTGTTATTGATATGCATAGCCTAATCAACAATATTTCTTAGAGATATCTCCACATAGTTTGGTTGCTAAATATAGATCCATCTACTTGGATATACAACAAACTTCAAGCTACCGACCATTACAAAACTCTCCTATATTGCAAGTGGTTATTGGGCCACTAAGTTTTTAATCCATATAACCTATTCCACAAAAACATTAATATATAATTTTTTATCTTTTACCATAATGATGGGATGAGAAATGGATGATTTGTATTTTATATTGTTATCCTTGATTTGTTTTAATTACATGTGTGTATCTGTGTTTGTTTTCTTTCTTATTTATGGAGCAGGTCAAAGTTTTAAGAAGAATGGAAATGAAAGGGTTCAAATGCTACAAATATCTCCACATCCAATATCATAATGCAAAGTAAAATTATATTCATTTATACTCTTATAATTTTATCGTATGTTTACATTTAATTCTATTTGAGTCAGATACCTATATCCATGTATAATCTAATGTTCAGAGTAATGAATACACATCTCCAAAAACGCTTTTGCACATGTATGATGGTGGACATGATAGTCAACAAAAATCACTTTTTTCTCAACCATTACGACATTTATATCGACTTGAAGATAATTTAAGAAAGGTAAGTTATATACCATATATCTTAGCTCATAATAATTTTTTATAATGTGAAACTACATAACTAGTTAATGCATTATCTTTTGGCTTTCGTTACATGGTCCCCATATTTTAGTTATATTTGTGGATTTTTATATTTATTGATAATGTTGTAATTTTGATAGAAAACAAAAAGATAAATGTTGATGCTATGACTAAAAGGACAAAAATCACACCAAAGGACTTGAAAGCACGTGGGTTCAAGTCACGCAAAAAATACATAGAGCATATATGCTTAACTAGCATTGCTCTCACTAAACCCACTAGGTTTGCTACTTTGAAGTCTAAACAATCCAACAAGTTTAAATAACTTGGGCTACAATATTAGAACTTTAGCCATTGTTTTGTCTACAAACGGGCTATAAGGGGAGTTTTAATAAATTAACTTTTGGATTTGAGAGATCTGTGGTTTTTATCTTTTGAATCATTGACCGGAGAATCCACAGTATAAACATTTTTGTACCAACGTTTCAAATCCCAAGTGGGATCCATCATCAGGGTTGAAGAATGATGATAAAAGAAGAGCAATAAGGCAGAATAAATACTAATGAGGAAGAAATTTTCAAGGAAGAACACACTGTCGGCTAGAATCTTTAATTTTATATAATTTTATTATTATTTTTTTATTTCATATTAAATATTATTAAAAAAAATAATAATAAAATTATATAAAATTATATAAAATTAAAGATTCTAGCCGAGAGTGTGTTCTTCCTTGAAAATTTCTTCCTCATTGGTATTTATTCTGCCTTATTGCTCTTCTTTTATCATCATTCTTCAACCCTGATGATGGATCCCACTTGGGATTTGAAACGTTGGTACAAAAATGTTTATACTGTGGATTCTTCGGTCAATGATTCAAAAAATTAACTTTTATTTATTTATTTTTTAGATATTTCAAATACCAATACTTTTGGCACCTAAAACATGAAAGATACATTTTGTTTATTGAGAACTAGTTTTAGTTAGATATATAAAGTATTTAAATAAAGAAATTTTGTTTTTGGAATATTACATGTGCTCCCTCCAACTAGGTATATATCTTTATCATTTTTTAACATCTAAAGTTTTGAAGAAAACTTGTTAAGTTTTATGCTGGTTTGAATTTGATTAGTGTGTTTAAAAGTGAAATTTGGTTCATAACAAATGTTGTTCTAAAGGGTATAAATCTTTAAAATATTATATTTGTTTAGGTACATGTTTTGTTGGTATTTCTCTACATTATGGATGGGTATAAATCTATGATATTCGAGACAAATTTTGAGTAATTGAAGAGCTACTGATAAAAATGCAAAAAAAAGTATGATTTATTTTTACGAAATATTATATACAATATATGTATTTAAAGATGGATATTTTGTTTGACTGCATTTGTTTACATAAAAAATGTTAATAATTGTTCATTTAAAATTAAATGTTAATAGATGAAAAATGTTTTTATCTTCAAATTATAAAATATTCTTATAATTATGATTATAAAGAAAAAAATGTAGCTCTTTTTTTTTATTGATTTGAATGTAAACTTTACACATAAAAAATGATTGTCATTTTTTTCAAAAGTGTTATAAATAAAACGAATTATCATCTTTAGAAATTTCATATGGATTGAATTTGACCTTAAACCTTCTACTAAATAGAACTTTTTATTATTTTCATGTTTATATTAAGTGTTTTTTTAATGTATAAGGATGAATCATTTTAAAATAGTTTTGGTAGTTTATCTTTACCACTCCAACTAAATACAACCAAGTAAACGTAACATGTCTTTTAATATAAATATTTAAATATTAAACCATATTCAAAATTGACAAATAAATATGAATACATAAATGTATAATATTATACTATAATTTTATAAATTTTATATAATGGTAATTATTATCTTCCAAATCCATTCAAAAGAACAAGAAATATTTATCATATAAATGCTTAATAAGAAAAAACTATATGAAAGGAATTTCCTCACTCACCATATAGCTATAACAATCCACTTATATAAGACTTTTCCTATTATTAAAAAACCATAATAGATCAAATAACAAACCATACTGGTGCATATATTACCAATCGACAACAATGTTGACATTGAAAATCCAACAATTTTTAGAACAAAAATGAAATATAAAAAAAAATAAGCATTCTATTTTATTGGAAATGTTAAAAAAAAAGACATTTTAACTTTATATGACTATTTGTAGGCCTTGAAGCTATTCCTCCTAAGTTTTATGGTTTCTTCCCTATCACAAACATCTACTCATTGTCAAATAATTGACTCCATCATCCATAAAATCTAGAAAGTCCCATAAAAAATTATGGGGTTGAGATTCATTTCTTATTAGATTTAAAAATAACACTATTGTCTATACTCAATCTTCAAAAATTTCATTAGATTTTTCTATATTATATTTTAAAATTTTCTTTTAAATTTAAAATAAAAAATTATTATAAAACTATTTTTTTGGAAAAATTTCAACCTTCTAATAATTTAATTCATAAAGTTTTAATTTTAATTTATACAGATTTCTATGAAATTATTACATATAATAATTATTTTTATCTATTTAATATTATATATCAAAAATTTATAATAAAACTTATCTACAAATATAAAATAAAAATTATGCAGTCAAATTTATATAATTAATAGAATTTATATATAGCTTAAAATTAAATCAAACTTATATAATTTTATTATTATTATTATTATTAATTTGAATTCAATTATTATATATAACTAAAATTATATGTACTCTAAATAAAATCTACTTTAATATTAATATAAATAGTACTATCCATATTATTTATTAGAATGAATATTCAAAAAAATGTATGTTAGATTATTTATTGATTTCAATACAAATATTATATGTTGTTAACGTTTAATTTAAAGATAAAATAGGGAAATTCTATGTAACTTATGTTTTAAAGTTTTTAACATTTTTCTCAACTTGTGTCTAAAAACATCTTAACTATTTATTCATTATAATGATTGTGGAATTTTAATTAAGCTTTGTGCATATTTAAATGAAAGTCTTGTATATAGACATGGTTTTTATTTTTGAAATATTGTATATAATATATGTATTTAAAGATGTATATTTTGTTTGATGCATTTGTTTGATATAAAAAGTATTAATAATTATTAATTTAAATCTAAATGTTAGTACATGAAAAAGGTTTTTATCTCTAGAATATAAAATATTCTTATAATATTGATCATCTATATTATTTACTCATTGATTATAATCAAAGTTTCAAAGTTTTACACATCTCATCCATGGTTGGTTGTAACATCAATTACATTTTAAATATTGTATAATCTCCATGTTGAGTGGTGAAGGAGTTACACATATTTCTTCTACTAAAAAATAGAAGTAGCACATATGGATGAAATTAAAATTATTTATTGCATGTTACATTATCTATCTAATTATGTTATCTACAATGGACATTGAAGTGTTTTGTTTATGGTCGACATTGAAATAGTTTTTTTTGTTATTAATATTTATGTTCAATATTGAATAATTTCCATTATTACATTTTTTATGTAGTTATTATTTTATTTATCTTAATGTAATGTTACTTGAGGAAAGCAATAATTAATATTAATATTAATACTAATTTTTTTTATTATAATTTTATATTTAGTTACTATATAAAATAAATATATAAAGTAATCACATTAATGTATAGGTAAAATAGATTATATTTATATTGATATTTTAGGTGGAGGGGGCATATCTTCCATATCTATTGAAAATAACTAGTAATTTTCATCATACAATTGGTTAATAATAAAAAATTACATGAAATGAATTTCTTATTTGCCTTAAATAGATAACAACCCATTTATATAATACTTCACTTATTCTCAAAAAATCATAGTAAACCAAAGAACAAACCATAGTAAACCATAGCAGTGCATATATTGCCATTTTATAACATTGTTGACATTAAAAGTACACCAATATTTAGTATAAGAACTGAATTTTAGAACTAAGTCTCCTCTAAGAATAGTTCATTACATTTCATTGGAAAAATAGTTCATTTCATTTCAATAAATAGTTCATTACATTGCATTGGAAATTTTGTTTAAAAAATAAAGACACTAATACTTGTAAAATGGCTCATAGGCCTAAGAAGTTATTCTCTTCTATGTTTATTCCCGCTCCCCTATCACAAACATCAACCTTGGCGCATCTTCATTGTCCAGAACTACATGGCAATAAAAACATTAAGAAATAAAAAGATTTAGCATTGTTAAAAAAAAATATGAATATTACTAAGAAAAAATTCATTCCCACATATTATTAGGATAAGATCAGTCGAACCCATATATGAATTTAAGGTATGTTATTAAATTGAATTCAAATATTATAGAAAATGATAACAAAAGGAGTAATGTTTTTCCCAACTAACATTATGTAAATATGGTTAGAGGATGTGACATTTGTCCATGAGTATTCTATCCCTACATTGAAATTATTAACTTTGATATTAACTTTACCTTTCATCAAAATTCACATGTCCGAATATGGAATCAATGGGCTTGCCAACATGTTTGTGCCAATTTCTTGAATTTCTACATTATTTGATAGAGTTTTTTCAGAAACCATTAAAAAAAATAAAGTTAAAGTTGATTGCATGACATAAAGCACTAAATATTTAATTAGATAAACACCCATTCAAATATATAAAAAAAAATAATAAAGAATAAATATGTACTTGTTGGACCCTTGACAATATCATCTGAAAATAATTGTTGAACATGCCTTTGTTCATTATGAGATGTAGATCCCTCAATATTTCTATGTTCTTTTGAAGAAAGTACTTTCATTTGCTTGTCCATGCTCTTCCTTGACTTTGAGCGAACTCGCCCAACCTTTTTAAATTGTGGTTTTTCCTTCCTTGAATTTCTTTCATGACCACGTCACATCTTTTTACTTTGTTGGCTCAAAACTGTGTTTTCTCTTAGTCATAATTCTTGATGGAGACATCATAATGGAAAAAAAAAAAATTGTCTCTTCACTAAATTTGCTACACATCTCATCAATGTCATTATCAATTTCTTCTAAATTTTCCAATTTTGTAGGCAAATGGTTTAATATATCCATTATTTTTTTGTTGATTGATGCACGTACAAATTTTGATCTATCAATCTCAAAGATTAAATTATTCAATGTCGTAGTTGCAAAATCAATAGGTTTTGATAAAATAGGCACATGGTGAATGCTTGATTGGTCTTGAGGCAACAGGCTCATTGTACCTACTTGATTTAAATCAACTAAAAATCTATGACTTTCGGTAATTGGACTAGAAAAATTTGGCAACATGTTAAAGTCCAAACTGTGTTCACTGACCCACATTTGAACTTTGAAGACATGCTTACAAACATTTCCATTCAATGCCCAATCACAACTACAAAAATTAAACTCGAACCCTATGTATATGACATTATACTAAGTATGAGGAGTATCCTTATTTCGGTTACAAACCATAAATTCATTTATACTCTTAGGGTCAGGTAGACAATCTTCATCTCATATATGAATTGCTCTAGACTTTGAGAGAGTTTCTTGTTTCTTACACTCTGTGGGCTTTATAACTCCTTCTTCTTTTAAACGTTGATTATGAAGATAATATAGTTCAAATTTTTTCAACAACACAAATATTAGTTAATCCACATATTTTTCCCAAGTGTTATTTGCCTTATATAAGTACCTATATTTTAGAGGCATATGGTAGGACTCAATTGTTGTTTGTGTCTTGATTAGAATGTGGAAACTTCTTATAAGATTTTTCAAACAAATCTGGAAAAGGTAATGACCAAAAATTATTATCAACTAAAAGATAATGACTAAAAACATTCAATTACATAGTAATAGTCATGATATGATGTTGCATAACACTTACATATTTTATGATTAGATAGCCAAGTGGTGTCAAAATATTCCAAAAAATGTTCCTCTTCACTAAATTTAGAAAATATTCTTGCAACAAATCTTCGTACTCACTCATCATCCTTGTAAAATGTAGACTTTGTTTTTGTTTCCTTTAACTTTGTTTCCAACATTTTTCACCCATGCTCGATGGATGTACCATACACATAATAGTGTGGAGGAATTAGTTAGACACCTAAATGTTACAATGTTAGAATAGATTAAGTTATGAATGAAGCATATTTTTCATGTTTCTTTTGTAAAAAAAAAATATGGTACCTTAATGCCTGAATCTCAGCAGCAGCATCATTTGAGATAAACTCTTTTACATTCCAATTTGTATGCTCTTTCATCCCCATTGCAAATAAATATGCCAACCATTTTTTAATATCATCTCTGGTATTGCATGAAGAAATCACCCAAGCTACTGGGACACCATTACGATGTTTGTCGAATACCGCTAATGTATAGAGTTGATACTACCTTAAAAAAACATTATTATAAGTATTATATTCAACGAAAAAGGCATCATTTTGATCACTATAGGAATCAAAAGATTGATAATACGCACCCCATATATATTTGTACTAAATGTAGAATCCATTGACATAGCATTGTAGGGTGAGTGTGTCACCATCATGTAACACATCCAATGTGTTTGCATGCCTATAATAAATGGTATGTCTTTGCATAATATCATGTTTTTGTTAGAAAAAGAAACTATCTCGAAACATATTGTACCAACATTGGACACTTGTTGGACCATTGTCATCCTTCATATATTATTTTTGTCTAATATTATTGTAAAAGTTAGAAATATCCATCCTTGTCATTAAATTGTCTCGACCCATTCTTATGAATAACTCGCCAGATTGGTTCTCCACTTCAGAGATTAATTTGTCCCCAATCATTGTGACTTAAAACCATCTTCACTCATAATTTTCACCCTAGCTCGTAAATCAAAGGATATATGTGGCACATACTTGAACATTTGAGGTCTTCCCACTACACTCTTTCCATGACAGAAAGCACCAGATTTATCAAAATGTCTACGCTTAGTGTATATTATAATATCATCATTTGGATGCACCTAAAGATAATGCATGATGACATGACATCTACAACCAACATTTATGCTTTGGCGTGGACTGTGTTTTCTTTTGTTGATCCTTTTCAATTCTTTGTATTTTCATCATGTTTATATCTAGATGTCAACTCGGGGCCATATGCACACCAATAACTAAATAAGAATAATGATAAGAAATTAGAAAACATGTCTACACATTTTGACTTCATTTGAACTTGAATTGGATGTATCTAATTTATTAAACAAATAAAGACTCACATGGTATATTCGATATATGTGTTAATGCAAGCACATTTAACATCATCCACTTTTTTAGATCGATGTGTACTAACAACAAATTATATGGGAGCATCTTCATCTGATTTCTCTCCATTTATAAAATCTTCTAGACTATTATAATGAATACTAACTATTTGATCCCTTTCAATTTTATTCCATGTTAGATCTTTAGAAGAAAATTCTATCATATCTTCTGGGTCTTCATTGTCCAACTCCATAATTTCATCTCACTTTCCCATTTATAGAGTACCTATAAAAAATTGACGTATTAGGAGAAAAAAAATATGACAATAAGCTTTTATAAATATTTTCCTATATGTGATTCCTCATCCACATGTGTGGCTTCTAGATATGCATGTTGATATATCTTTGTGCAATTACAAAAGTCACACATATACAAACGTCCAAAGCACATTTATAAAAGTTAATTTCTCCATATCTATTTATGTATCTATATGCATATATAGATGGCTCCTTGCATTGAAAGGAATTGATTTTGGGGGAGTTGTTTTATGAAATAAAGGAAAAGAGGAGAAAAGGAATGTGAAAGATCAGATTACATGAGGAGGTAATTGAAGGAAAATAGAGGCCTCAATGATAAAACATCGTCTGAGGATCAATTCAAAAAGCTTTGTCAATTCATTTTTGGAGCTCTCTATCTATTCACTCATTATACTCTTGCACACCTAGAGTTTTCTTGGAGCACTCTTGGAGATTCTCGGCATACTTTGGATTTGGAGAAAGAAGGAAAAAGAAAGCAATAAAGCACAAGGGAATAGGTGGATCATCAGCTATAGTTGGATTTCTTTACATGCAACATGTTGCATGTATGATGATTTCCATAATACATGGTATATGCATGTGGTTTCTTGGTTATGATATGTCATTGACATGGAGGATTTCCTAGATAGATAGTGTTTTTAGCCTTGCCTTTTCCTTTCCTGGATAACCACGGTGTTGTGGTTTTTCCCATTTTTTATTTCTGATTAGTGCTCAGGTTCCTTATGGTTGTGGGTTGAGTTACTAGTTATAGACATGGTTATGGAACAAGTTATAGCTATGATTCCATAACATGTTATATGCTCGTTATAAACATGGGTCCATAACAGATTCTAGTTATGGCTCTTGATAATTGAAGGTAGTCGAACTAATAGTACACGAAGGGGTGATAGCCGAAGGTCAACGAGCCAACAAGGAGTAGGGGTAGAAAAATTCTAAACACCACCCATAACAGGTGTAGTTGGGATTCCTAGGCTAAGCATAATTTGAATAGTAGGATAACCAACCAACAATGTTCAATTGGTTGCAGCTGGGGTAGGTAGCAGTGGAGCAAAGGTGTCCACAAAAGACCATGACTCAGAATGCATTGATGGATGGTGATGTTCTAGATAGTGAACGAGACCTGAAAAGTAACTATGGATGGAATTTTTGGTGTAGCATTATCAAAATTGGAAGCCATCAAATGTCAATCAGAAGGGTCGAAATAGGTTCCTAATCTTGATGGGTGTTTAAGGGGTGTAGCAAGTGTTTGTTTGAAGTGGGTGAGGACTTACAGGCCTGAGTCACAACGGACCAGGAGCTGGAATAATGCAAGGAATGCATTATCTCGGGAACTAAAGCTTCCATGTGATGCAAAAGGTTGGTCGATATACCATTTCACTGTTGGCCCAGTAAGAGTGCATTGAAACAATCATAATTAAATAGTAACGCCTGAGATACTATTGGATGAACACCATAGATGAAAATTCATGACATGGTTACCTGGGTCTTCTCCCTGCTCCCCTTTGAATTTCAGAATGCCTAAAGGGAGCTTGGTTGGCATGACTGGTCAATTATGGCCATGTGAAATCGGGTCATTGGTTAGATTGCTTAAATCAGGAAGGTTTAAATAAGCAAAAAATGGGACTTGCTAGATGTCTGTCATTGCGAAACAATTTTGGACAACTATATCAATGTGGGTTCCATGATGAGGATGGTTACCCTAGTGAGTGTCACGTGGACTCCTAGGAGGGGAGTTATGGGGGCTCCCTTGGAGGCTAGTGAATGGGGTACTTTAATGACGAGGAGTTCCAAGAAAAGTTGCACTAATAAAGGAACATCCTATAATGGTATTTGTATGGTGTTTTCTGTGCCTAAATGGTGAGAGACCTGGAACTGCTCTTGGTAATGGAGGGAGATTTAGAAAATGTCTAGATCGATAGGGAGTCATGGGGTCCCCTATGATGTCAAGTGGAGTATGTGCTACTTTGTGTGATTGAGGGAAGGAGGTGATTCTTAAAGAAAAAATATCACATACATTAAACAAAGGAAAAATAAAATGATTAATTTCCCCTTAACTTTAGACTATGTTATCAATAAAAGAAATGGTTTTTGTTTATTTTTGCATATGAGAAAAGATCCTATGAATACCTATTCTTCCTTTCCACTCTCGATGAATATGGGCCTTGCGAAGATATCTTCACATGGGTATTGGGGAAACGTTCTGAAAGGATTGGCGATGCCTTCCAGCAGTTGAAGAATTGACGAAGGTAAAGAATGAGGCTTTGGTGTTGCCCGCACCACGACCTATAAAGATAGATGCCCTAAATGTTTGCCACTAAAGTACCTTTGTCCCACGTGAGAATTTGATTCTTTATCTGCAACTCCAAAAGGCTTGTTTTAGGATATCTTTGCCATCGTCAATTAAGCCATGGAAGAGCAAGGTTTATTTTGACAAACTATGTTGTGAATAAGAATGCAATTGGAGAAAGAAAGCAGAGGCAAAGAAAGTTTGAGTTCCTTTGAAAATGGAAGTGATGATGGGGTAAAGAGTGTTGAACCTGTAGTGTTCAACCCATTTGTGAAGCAGCCAACATCAAAGTTTTGTGAGCTAGAGAGCAGAAGTGTATGTGCAATTGAGTCGAATAGATTCTCTGTGGAGTGGTTAGCATTTGAGCAATTAGTGAGCTACGAATTTACTCTGGTTTTATTTGTAAATTTGAAGTTTTGAATTCCTGAAGAAAAAACTAGATAGTAATCTGATGAACAGTGAGTGAGGAAAAGGCCTAGTCATATTCTACAAGAAGAAAAAAATATATAATTTTACATTGTTGATTGTTTTGTGAAGGCCTAGTCATATTCTACAAGAAGAAAGAAAACCTATGATTGTACATTATTTATTTTTATCTATTAGACTAACCTAAGTACCCACGGGGGATTTGAACCGGTGACTTATCGCAAGGAGTGCCTTAACAACACACTCATTCACTGTCAATCCAAAGCCCCGTGGGCAACCTATGATTGTACATTGTTCATTCTTTTGTGAACATTTTAAAGTACAATGTGATTAAATAAATGGGAAAAGTTAAAAGGTTAAGACAGTTGAAGCAACAATAAGAGCTCTTTGTTTTCGATTTTAAAGAGTTGGATGTCAAAAGGCAGAAGAATTCCTTGGCATTAAAATGCATAAAGGAATGTGTAAATGACAACATTCTTCCCCTCATTGCAGATGCAAAGACAACAAAGGAGCTTAGGATATCCTTGAAAGAACTTTTGGTGTAAGGGGGAGTAATCAAGTTGGAGATTGTAGTGTCATACAACCTATTGTAGCATTTCTTGAAGATGAAAATGAAGATGACTTTGTAGCAATGAATCTACAAAAAGATGAAGATTTTAGTGAATCTCACTTGAAAGTAGAACACAATGTTGATAGTGTGTTACCAATAGGAGTTGATTTTGACATAGATAATGTTGCCAATGGAGACACAACTGATTTAGTGGATCCAACAATTGAAATTGCTGATGTTAACTTTGATGAATAACAATTAACTAGTGATGAGTGGTTGCAGATGATGCAACAAAAACGTTGTATTGATATATTGTTATTTCATGGGAGAAACCCACTTGTGCCTGGAAACTAAGTGGAAGAAAACATGTTTGCAAAAGCAAAGGTGGAGAATCAAGATTATGAGGCATCAAAAGAGTCAAAGAAGGAATAAGAGAAGAAAACTCTCATTCCAAAGCAGAATGAACAAAACTAATATGGTTCTTAAGATGTTTTCTCATATAAACTTAACATTGATTTTGTGTGTGCAGATGTTGGAAGCAACCGAGATGAAACTACCAAACATGAAGAAGAATTAAAGTTCCTTGAAACATGGCTCGAAACACCATGTGTTGATGATGTTTGCATAGAAGTTGCAACAATCAATGTTGAAGACAACATGGATGATGTAGAAAATGAAAATGTCAATGAAATTTTTGTGCATTTGATTCCTGAAGAAATAAAATTCTATTATGAACTTATGTCGCAATAAATTGATAATTAAAAGATTGATGATGAAGAGAAAACTATAGAAGATGACATGTGGTAGCAGTCCACATACAAACAGATTTTTGAAGACATAGAGGACATCCATGGAAAACTTGAAATGATTATCTATAATTTCATGATAAACAAAGATATTGCGATGGAACAGCTGCAACAACAAATGAAGAAACTGAAATTTGGAACCTACAAAAATAAAGAAAAGATGAAGAAGTTCAGAGGATACAGAGCCTTGAAGAAATGGAAAAATGATTCTAGTTGAATGATTAATTTCAAAGTTTTGAGTCATTGTAAGCCTAGCAGTGACTTAGAGCATCAGGCATGTTTAAGTTATGGTTAAGTTGTCCGTCGTAATTAAGAGGGAGTGTTGGAAATGATTATGCCTCACGACGCACCATCTCACCGAACACTGCCTCATCGTCACCGCCATGACATGCTCAGGTTTGAAATTTCTCCATCGCCATGAGCTTTCAAGTCCAAAAGGGCATCACTGTCATAACCTCACCGAACACCGCCTCATCGTCACCGCCACCGAACACCGCCTCATCGTCACCGCCATGACATGCTCAGGTTTGAAATTTCTCCATCGCCATGAGCTTTCAAGTCCAAAAGGGCATCACTGTCATAACCCTTTTGAATGGAAGGGGTAATAACCGACTCATTCCTTTGTATAAATGTAGATGAGGTATACAAGCAAGATGCATAGTCGTGATGGACAGTTAGTGTTGTACGCAGTTGTAGCGGGTCTGAAACTTTAGTGTTAAGTTATTCATGTCTAGTTTTTGTGTTTAGTTAACAATTGTAGATGTGTTTTGATTTTTTTCTTTCGTTGAGTACTCAATCTTTCAGTATTGTGAAGGTATGTTAAAAATAATCATGACGAGTACAAACTCTAGATCGTCGGTGTCAGCCCGTAGAAACAGTCGACAAGTTTAGGTAGAGAACAAATGATAGCCGGTGAACTCGTTGTAGTTTCTATTTATCAATCTGTGTATAAATTGAAGTGTGTGGAATACAATCAATGAGGATTTTGTGTTTAGTTTTCTTCTCTGATACGGTATTAGAGCCAGTGTCGTGAGGACTCTGTGGTGTGAAGGGCACGTGAAGTCTGCCTTGTTGTTGGCACTGTTGGAGAACGTTATTTAAGAGCTATGGATGTTGCGAGATACAGTGGAGTCTGCCCCGCATATTGTTTTGTTCATGTGCATGCTTGCAGATCCTGAAGTTGTTTGTTACCATGCGTAAACAACTGGAATAGGAGATCCTGTTGTGGTTGTTGTGGAGTCAATTGAATTTTTGTGTCTGTTATTGTGCAGTTAAATTTTTATGCCGAAGTGTGATTGAGTGGTGAGTAGGAGCAGTTCAGCTTCTGAGTTGAGGCTTGTGTGCAACCAGAGGTTGCCGAGATATGAGGACCGAGAGATCTGATCATTACTTTGAGTTGGAGAATGTGTGGATTCATACGTTTTGTAACGGAAGTTTAACGTGGAGATGAGAAAGCTATTCACAAAGAAAATATGACCATTTGGCACAGATCTGTGACTGAGTGTTATCAAAGTGTTAAGGAGTGCGAATTGATTGGATAGCGGTATCCACTATTCGCTGAAATGGAGAAGGTATATGGGTTGCATACATCACCGAAGGAGCCAAACCCATTATGTGGAGAGAACCAATGGTTCTAAAATCAAAAAGTGTGTTTGAACATGAATAAATCTTTGCTTTAAATAAAGTTTTAAGGAATTATATGGATATTGCGCCATTTTTTATGTTTGTTGGTCATGTGGATATATCCTTTGTTGAAAAACAAATCCATATTCAAATCCTTTGAATGAATGTGAGTCTGCATTGTGTGGATGTGTTGGAAAGTGACACCTACAGAGAAGCTTATTAATGGCGATTTTTTATTTCATGTGAAATTTTTATTGTTGTAGTTGTTGGCACTGGAGGAAATTGATGCTACTGAATATAAATTTTTGTGTTTATGCAACATTGTTTCCTGTATGATCTCCTCGGTGGCGATTGTCATAGTGGACATGTTCTTGTCCTTGGGTGGAAACGATGTGCCTATTTCTGTGTGTGGATAGGAGCATTAATCAAGAGAGAGGGAACTGGTATAAATGTTAGAATGACCATTTTTACATGGTGGGTGATGTGGAGGAGCAACGGAAACATCTGAATTCCCAGATTGCAAGGCCGTAGTGGAAAGAATGTCACGTCGTTCGAAAAACAGTGATGCAGATGTTACAGGCAATCGGTGGTGCTCTATAATGTGATACTGCCACTATTTAATTTAGATAAGTTTAATACAAATCCACTGAAACGGTGGTGGTTTATTGTACAATGTACTAATTGACCATTCAACTTAGACGGTTGTGGTATAATGTAGTTGTCTAGGCGGAAGTGTTGCAGTCGCCTTGATCCCATGTTGTGGTCAGATATGTTATATTTGTGATTATGGTTACCAATATTATATGTGACTTTCAAGATTATTTTTAAAATTTTAGTTAATATATTTTGGAGATATTCGACTATTTACAAAAAAAAAAAGGAAAACCAACGCAGTGGAAGCATGGTATGGTTTCATTTGATACACTAGCTAGTATCTCTATTTATTTCAAGTATTGCGGAGGAGGGGCATACATTGCAGCAATGGGTCGGAAAAAATGACCCAAAAAGTTCGGAAGAGAACTCAAAAATATCAAGAGAGAATAAAAAAGAAGACGCGAAATATGAAGAAACTCGGGCAAGATTGAAGCGATTAATCCTAGTCCTGTCATCTTTCTTAGGTAAAATGTAGGGACTACTTGATTCAGAAGATTTATGGTAATTTCTATCATAAATCTTCTAGAAACTTGGATAAATCCCCATGATAAGAGTAGAGGTGTAGTAGCATTACTCCTTATTATATCAGTATTCGCTGAAAACATCTTGTCTAGTATTTTTTATGAATTTGGTGAAGTATGTAATGCAAAAATATTTTGGAATATTCTTGAAATGAAGTACAGTATGGAGGGGAGTGAGAAAGATAAAGTTGATGAAAGTGTTGTTAAAATTAGTGATTGTGTTGAAAGCATCAAAACTGAGATTAAGAATGAAAGTATGTTTGTAGTTGACAATAGAGTAGCATGTGATAATAATGAAACTCCCTGTGATGTTGTATTTAATGATTAATGTGCAACAACTTATGAACCACTATGAAGTGACGATTGGTTACAAATGCTATAGGAGAATAAACTTGTGGATGATTTGTTGAGTGGAAGAGTAACTCTACCTGCAAATCAACTGGATGAGCTAGATGAAACTGAGGAAGACAAACACAAAGTTGGAAAGAACTCAAATTTTGATTTAATAAATCTCATGAATGTTTCACAGAGTGCGAGGATTAGTATCGGAAAGGAATAAGCAATAGAAAAAGAAGAATATAACTCAGTTGTAATGTCAATTGAACAATACTTAAAAACTCTCAATGATGGAAGTGAATGTGTTGAAAAAAGAGTTGAAATGAATTGGCATCATCCTAGTTGTAATAAGGAGCAATATCTAGTGTTCATGATATGGAGTAAGAAGTTTGGAGCAACAAGTTTAAGAAGAAGTTTCATCAATATATTGTAGAAAAGAAAGATAAAATGAAATATTTGAGTCTTGTTTGTAAGCCTAGCTAATATTTAGACTAGGGATGAGTTGCCATTTAGGTCGCGATTAAAGGCAGATGTTAGAAATAATCACAACGAGTACAAATTCTATATTGTTGGTGTTAGTCCGTAGAAATAGTCAGCAAGTTTAGGTAGAGAATAAATGATAGTGAGTGAACTCACTATAGATTCTATGGCTCAATCTATGTATATATTGAAGTGTTTGGAATACAATCAATAAGGCTTTTGTATTCTGTTTTCTCCTCTGATAAGGTCTTCCTGTGCTCTGTCTGCGTAAGGATCTTCTTTTCTATAACTCTTCTTTCATTCTTGATTTTGTTGGTAGTTGACATCGACATTTACTATTATTCATTGACATTTACTGTTATTCATCAACAAATATGGCCTTCTCATCGGTCTCCATGACCATGTTGATGCCCTTTGCCCCTTCATGCTTTTATCAACCACATCATGGTTGATTATGACCTTTTCTTCCAAAATCCCTCCAGCATCTCATCAAAATGATATGAGTTTCATTTTATTACATTCATATTAGTGAGGTATATATATATATATATATATATATATTCTTAGATGCATTTTCTTTTTTGTTCAGAGGGAAAGTTTTTGTGTAGCTTTAGTCATTTCATTTCCAATCTTTGAACTTGATCACCAGGTTAATAGTATATTCTCTTCAAATAAATTTGTATGTTCAAGTATAATAATAAACAAGTCCCCATTAAGCCTAGAATCACATATTCCAAAATAAATCCTATCTATTCATGGTGTGAGTCATTGGCTTCTGATAAGACCTACATTTTTTCACTATCTAGAAAATTTAATTGAATATATTTGAATATGATCACCAAAAAATAGCCTTATAATATGCTAAAATTGGCTACACTATATAGAAAAGTGCAAGTATCTTGTTTTCTGAGGTGCTAAAATAGTTGAAAATAATGGAGAATATGTATTATTGGAGAGAGTTTTTTTCACTGCTGTGCGTGTGTCCAAGATTATGATTAGTTCCCATTTTCTAGGAGTTAGTTCTGATCTCCCTAAAATGATGTAAACTTATATATTTTGATTTTTATAGTTAATTGAACCATGTGTTCTCTATTTGGGCAGTATCCAGGTGCAGCTTGCTCACTTGTGAGCTGTTAGTTTTAGAATATAAGTTATATCTTACATTTTTTAACATGGTATCAGAGTTGGTGAGCCTTGGTGGCTGAAGTAAGTGCATTAGTGCAAGAATTAATCCCTAGTGGTTGGAGAGCCCCAGTGGTAGTGCAGAGCCTTGGCTCTTAGATTCAAAAGCCTTAGTGGCTGAATTAGGAGCATTAGTGGTAGTGCGAAGCATTGGTGGATGGAGAGCCTTAGTGGTTGTTGGGCCTTAGAAATGCCCTCATTTTCAACATATAACATTACCGTTTATAAAGCATATTCCTGCATTTTCTACCATATTCATATCCATTTCTCGTAACTCATGCCTAAAACCATCCTTCTCATATCACGGTTAAATATCATAGTTTTATTGTGTTTTTAATGTATTAAGGATGATTTTACCATGATTTACTAATGACAATTTCACTAAGTTCATTTGTTGCAGAGTTCATCGCCAAAATTCTTCACAAGTCAATTAAACTAGTTATTACAGAGTTAAGTACGAAATGAGATTGTTGCAGGTGAAAATATGACTTTTTTGATCAAATAGTGAAGAATATGGAAATTCTGACATGTGGGTTTTGTTCAGATCACCCTTGTTTAGGTAACCCAGAAATGGATTGGAACAATTTGACATTATTAGGAAGTTACGGTCAAGGGAACATTCCAACACTTCTTAAGTACATAATGGATGTGAACGGCCTGAACAGGTCAATTCACGTTCGGTTGTGCACGCCTTTTGCTAAAAAACCTTGTGCTAAACAAGGAAGTGGTTCCTCCATCCATGTATTGATTAGAATGAATCCAACCATAGGCTATTCGAAGGCTTTCCAGAAGAATTAGATATTGCATCTTTTACTTTGCTGTTATGTTTTCTTTGGAAAATAGTTATGCTTCGTTATTATCAAGAGATTTGTATAAAGACTAAGCTCTGCATGTATGCCAAAAGGAGGAGAAATACACAGAGGCTATGTGACAGAGGCATATGGTTTTTCTACAGTGGAAGTGAGGAAGAAACAGATACTGAGATTATTATTGTAATCATATTTTGTATCTCAAAACACTGGAGAAGCTCATGTACCAGACTTATGGTTGATTGTTGATTTGATTTAATACAATCTGGTTTCTGCTATGAATTCACAATGAATGTTATGGTTCTTCCTAGTTTATAAGCATTGAATTAGTCTAACTTGTTCCAGGTGTGGTCAGGGCCCACCACGACCTGTGATCAAGTTCTCTCATTCGATTAGGCTTTAGGATATGTATATATATGTTGTGTGAATTAGTTTCACGTTGAAGATTCAGATTTGATAAGAAAATCATTTTATATATACAGAGGACTCATTATTGTTAACTGGTGTGGATTGATTTATTACGTATACCTTCTAATTCTGTCGATTTCAATTAAAGGTTTTGATCCTGTGTGCAAGTGACGTTTGTAGAGGCAAGATCTGATTGAATTATGGTGGTAAGTGTCACGAAATTGTTTATCATATGTTGAGAAGATTAGCACATTTCTTTGAATTAAATATGATGTAATATGATTAACACCACAACTCAGTAAGGTACAAGATCAGATTAGGAGTAGGTTTAGTTGTCATTTTCTTAATTAGGAATTTCGTTGTAGGTGTAGTTGTCATTAGGAATTTTGTTGTAGATTTAGTGTCCTTTTCTTAGAATCTGCAATTTCTTATTGACTGTTGATAGCACATAAGAAGGAGTAGTGCAAAGTGTGTTGAGTTACTTTAAATCATTTTCATCTGAAGATTAGCTAGTTGATAAAACTTTGTAGCAAAGGTTTTGTGTTGTTTGATAACATAATGATTTCTTTGTAGGAGCAGGCCTGTGCATGAATTTGGTAGCATTATAGTTCAATATCAATTAGTTTAATTTCCATTTACTTGTGAAAGGTTTAATTTTGGATTCCTTAGTTACCAGTGAGCGTTTGATCTAGTGATTCATTTTGATTATATGTTTGAATTCGAAGTTTCCTGTAGGATGAGATTGCTATCATAAAAGTTTGTTTCCAATGAATGAATGTTGTAATTAGGAGTCTATTTTTGGCAAGTGAATTGTTAACGTAGGAGTTTATTTTTGACAAGGAATGGTGTGGTTAAGAGTTTCTATTCTAGTAATTGAATAAGTGTGCAATTGAAGTTTCTTTTCCAAGCAAGTAGTGGTATGTTTTTCTGTGTTAATAAGTAATTGAAAGACTTTCTCTTACACTCAATAAACAGTGTGTTCTTTTTCTAGAAACAAGCATGAATAGAATTATAAAATCTTCGGTAGTGGCATAGTTATTTTATTACTTAGTTGTTTGTTCGTGTTTGCAAGTGTGTTTTTAAATGAGTTAAGTTATTTTAAGGTTGAAGAAGTAATTAGTCTTGTTTGATTGCATAATTCTAAATCTTATTGTTTGGATTGCAGTTAAGTTTTAATTGCAGTTAAGTTTTAATTGCATTAAAATTAATTTTTCATTAAAATTAAGATTTACTTAGAATGAGATCAGTGATTTGTATTATGTATTTAATTCATAAATAGGAATTTGATATTAATTTATGTTAGATTCTTTGATCCTACATTACCTACACTTGTGCCTTGAAGCTTACGAGCCCCGAATTGATAATTTAATGTTGGAACTATAACACATATAATTTCCCCAACATTTTTGGCATTGTTGTTGGGGAGGTGCTAAAGGGATTAGAGCATAGTTTCTTACACAAGTTTTTGTGTGATCTTAGTTGCAGGGAAATCAAAGGGCGGAGATGACAGTAAGACATGAGTGAAGATCCATGCATCTACTTTTCTTTGGGTCGCTCCAAAGTGTGGTTGTCCAAGTAAGCGAGGAGTTCACATTTGATGAGTTTTATTGCAATCAGTTTTTATTCATTTAGATTTAAAAAATAAAAATCTTTGTATCTGTATATGATTTTTGGGGTGTTGTAAGAACCCCCAGGTACTAATCTGTGTGTGGAGATAGGGATTTCTAAACTAGCAAGCATGATTCAAGGATGATTAAGAATTTGAAGGAGCTATCCCAAATCCTAGCAGTAGCCAGGGTCTCTGCCTCTTAGGAAGAGCAGATCTTGAAAGCAGTCAAGAACCCTTCCACCTCTCTAAAAGTGATCAAAGAACTTGATTTCCATGAGCCACAACCACATGAAGAGCTAGAATCCTCCAATAATCATGTTTTCCAATCTTTAGAGGAAACTGAGGCCTTATGGACAACATCTATTAGAGAGAAACCCTTAAAACTAGAGATCGAAGAGGCCAAAGAAGAGGACATGCAACATTGTCCAAATGAAGAAATGGACCAAGACCACTATGATTACATTGAACATTGGTTCCAAACAAGTACTTCAGCAAGGCATCATTCTCTTCTTCACACTTTCTTAGCATCATATAATTTGTAGCTACTAGTTTTACATGCCCATGTACACTATAAAGTTTCTATCTTAGATCTGAGCATGAATATATCCTTGTTCTTGATCTTCACATGGATTCACTGGAAGTTCTCTTTCACTTGAAGCAGGACATATTTTCTCTAGTATAGTAGGAAAGTTAGTAAATAGATAAATAAAATAGTAAAGAGAAAAACAATTCCTTTTGTGAAAACTGGATTGTCTGGTGCAACTGGACATGGACTTTGCTTGAAAACTAGGTAACTGGCGGGCAAGGTTCCCAAAAAGTTTCTAAATATGTATGAGTTCCTCAAATCATGTATCTTTCAAGTCATTATGATTGTACTCGATTTGGTTGTTGTGGGATTCTTTAAGGCCCACTGCCAACAAGCCTTATCCCATCGACATCAGGACATTATCTAGGATTAGGGTCAGGGTTAGATAAGGTACCTGGGAGCCTTCCTGCCTTAATGGTAGGTATCCTTGTCATCTACTAAGGAAATACATCAATGTTTCTTGGTGGATGAATTATGCAGTCCATTTGACTTCAAAAAATCCATTCATGGCTCATAGAATGTACCTAGTGCATTGATTCCCATTGACATCAAAGGTGAGATATATTGCATTGGTTAACGATCTCCTTAATGGTCGGTAATCCAATGATTCTTGCTTATGTTCGACATCGACACCATTTATTCACATATGCAAGATTGCACATGGGTGTGTAGTGGTTGAAGACTATATGGTTTTGAGATCTCAACACAGGTTTGCAGCAATTTGGATTTTTGTATTAGCATTCCCATTTTCATTTACGGTAGTAGTCACCTTTCCTTAGTGTTTGGAGACATACAAATCCTCAGGCATGGGGGAACGGGGACCTCCAGTTCATCCTTCAGCTCTTTAGTTCATCCTTTTTCACTTCAGTTCACCGTTCATCCTTCTTCAGCAGATCAAATCGACAATCAACATCTATTCTAGCTCTAGTGCTTCCTCTCAGATCCATATTAGTGCACTTCATCTTTCGCGGCATCTTGCAACATCAACACATCAAAGAAAAGGTAAACGTGAGGTAAATTGGTTTAAGATTCTTTAGTTCATTAATAATGCAAGGAACCAAGATGGTTAACCACTTTCCATGTCATATATTCTATCTTTTTCTCATCCACCTCCATTTGACATCCATTTTCATAATAAAATTCATAAGTGCTCTAAATGAGGCCATATGAATGAAAAGTAGATCATAGTGGTCCACTAATACAAAGCAACAACCATAATGCCTTCTCTTCCTACATCATAAGCATTCATAACATGTGGGAATGTTATTTTCATTCTTTTGTTAGCATTTGAAGGTGTGAACTTTGTTCCTACAGGTTGGCTACCATAGTGGAATTGTACCATTTGTATCACAAGTCTACAGTATTATCACATGACAAAATTCTATATGTTGTGACAAAGTTGATATCAAAATATGAAGTCATTTTTGCACAAAACAAGAAGAACCACATATAAACCTTGTTCTTAGAGTATGAAAGCATTTGTATCCACCATTCCCATTTTCACTTCATGATTCACAAGATACCTCACCTCTTCCTTATCCACTTAGTGTTTGTCCTCGATTAGATCACTCCCCACTCTATGGTAGTCAAGTATGAATAGTGCTTCTCCACAAGAGCCATCACCTCCAAATTTTTATGTAGTGTTTCTCCACAAGAACCAACCCTACCCAAGGTTATGATGTCATATAATCTATAAATGAACAAGGTATTTGTTTGCATGAGGACATGAAAAATCGCAGGCGTGGGGGGGTGTTGGGCCTCAGAAATGCCCTCATTTTAAACATATAACATTACCCTTTATAAAGCATATTCCTGCACTTTCTACCATATTCATATCCATTTCGAGTAACTCATGCCTAAAACCATCCTTCTCATATCACGGTTAAACATCATAGTTTTATTGTGTTTTTAATGTCTTAAGGATGATATTACCATGTGATCCAGGTGGATGTTTGTGTCCACCCACCAATTCCACTTGGAGCCCCACCATTATTTCTTTTAGTTTTTATGTTTTAGCACAGTTTACTATATTTAGCAGTTTTTCAGGTCCTGAACTTCCAGAGCCGTTTTGAGGCCCTAAACGACTTTTGTTTTGGGGAAGATGGGAGCAACATGGGTCCAAGGATTGACATTGCTCATCCAAAAGTTCTATTCCTCAAATAGATCTTTATAATGAGGTATTATGCGCGTCAAATGGAGATCATATGCCAAAGTTGCGACCTCGGGAAGTTGATGTACCAATTTACCAAAAACGAGGCCCATAGTTTGGCGCTTCATCTCCTAGGGTTAGGTTTTTGGATGTTTAGGGTTTTCCATTGTTTCTCAACTATAAATAGGCCTTTGAGCCTCATTGTAAGACAGTTTAGAGGCATGTAGCCGCCACATCTCTCCTTAGAGATAAGCTACCATTGCCCGAGCTAGTTTATGTCCATTTTTGTTTGTAAGCATTTTTTAGTATTTTACATTAATGAAATGAAGTATTATTCCTGCTACATCTTTGTATTTATGGTTATCTCTGTAATTTATTGCATTCCTATTTAAATCTGGATCAGTGGTATCAGAGCGGTTTTCTCTTTTTTTGTTCCTCTTATCATGTCCCCAACGAGGTTGGGATATAAGGAGTTGAGACTTGAACTGGTTGAACCTTTGCAAGACCAGCCTTTCAAATGCTGATGGTCTCCCATGGTAGATGAAAAGAAATATTAGGGCGTAGGAGATCCTAAAGGAACACGATGATGGACAACTTTTCCAGGATCCTTCAACGGCTGCCCAGGGGCGACACATTTACTTCTAGCGGCTACCCTGGAAGCACCACATCCTTTAAGATACAAGTTAACTTTGACATTCCCATATTTGAGGGTCAAATAGATGCAAACACTGTAGATAAATGGTTAAATTTGCTAGAAGGGTATTTTTCTATTCATAATTTTTCCAGTTGGGAAAAGATTACTTTCACTCTTCTCAAAGCTGCCCCACATGTCAAGGACTAGTGGGAAACCTACTACGAGCAGAAGGATGAAAGTACGACCTCAATTTTTTCAGCCGCATCCACTTGGAATTTATTCTGGAATGCCATCAAGGAGCAGTACTATCCTGTTAGAAGCTATGAGGAGAAATACATAAAATGAACCATGTTGCGTGAGGGAAGGGACCAAGACGTGCTAGATTTTTACCAATATTTTTCATACCCTTCACACAAAGTTGGGTATCAAGGATTTTGAGCTGCATTTGGTACTCAAATGCCGCGGTTGACTACACAGGTACATCGAGGATGAGATGGAGTTCCTGGATATCTCCTCACTCGGCATGGCATACTGATACGTTGTCAAGATCGAACAGAAGTTTAAACAGAAGAAGCGATACTTTGGATCTGAAAATCCAAAACAAGAGAAAGGCACCCCCAAACCACTGAACAATGGACAAAGCCAAGGCAGGGTGGCCTAGGACAACCCAAAGCCTCAAGCAAAGAACAACACCACGAAGCCGAAGAAGGACATGGGAAAGTGGTGTGAGTTCCATAAGAGCTCCACTCACAACACAAGTGAGTGTTAGGCCAAGCAGTCACTGGTGGCCGAGCTAAAGTCTTTGGAATCAGATGAATGTTCCTACTCTAAGTCAGAACCCGATAAGGGGAATGACAAAGGGAAGCAGATTATCAATGCAGAGCCCAATGCCATTGTTGCCACCATGAAGATCCAGAAGGAGGAACCTGAAGATCCAGAGGAGGAGGAGCGCCTCTTCCACTCCCAGATGTGGGTAAAGGGCTTCCCGCTATAGTTCATTATCGACAGCGGGAGCCAAAAGAACCTCATTTCGACAAAGGTCATGAAGCGGCTAGGCTTACCAACCACAACACATCCACAACCATACACCATCAAGTGGCTTCACCAAGGATGGGATCTTCGCGTGAGCCAGCAGTGTCACCTTCCATACAACATCAAGCCCTTCACGGATGAGGTATTGTGTGACGTTGCTCCCCTTGATGCTTGTGATGTATTATTAGGCCAACCATACTTGTGGAAGTGACATGTTGTGTATGAATCAAGGCCTCGTGCTATTATTGTTACTTTAGGAAATAAGTTGTACAAGATATCGGAGGTAGCACCACCTACCGCCATCTCTTTGGTTACTACAAAACAATGCAATAAGCTCATTTCCAAAATTGGAAAAATTGTTTCCCTCATCATACGCCCTCAAGGAAAGAAGAAGACGGTGGCCACAACCTCCAGACAGGGCCCCTCCCCACGACAACTACAGATGGACAAGGTTGTGGAGGAGTACGAGGACATCTTCACCTCCCCCGCAGGGGTTCCTCTGCACTGTCAGGTCAAGCAGTCCATCGATCTGACCCTAGGGGCACCATTGCCCAATGGACCAATCTATCGGTGCTCCGTTCTAGAGAACGATGAAATCAAGAGGTAGATTCAGGAGCTGTTGTAGAATGGTCACATCGGACCGAGTTTATCACCCTGTGGGAGCCCAATCATGTTGGTACAAAATAAGGATGGGACTTGGAGACTGTGTATTGACTATTGGGTGCTGAACAAGATCACTCTCTGGAATAGGTACCTGATCCCACGGATTGATGACCTTCTGGAACAACTAAAGGGGGAAAAATATTTCAGCAAGATGGATTTGAAGTCAGGATATCACCAGGTACCAATCGAACCCTCCGATGTGTGGAAGACTACCTTCAAAGCCAAGGAGGGCCTTTTCGAATGGTTGATTATGCCTTTCGGGTTGACGAATTCTTCTGCAACCTTCATGGGGCTAATGGATGACATCTTGCGACCATTCACCAACTCATCTGTAGTGGTATACTTGGATTACATCTTGATCTTCATCCAAAGATGGGAAGAGCACCTCCACCACATCCGACGGGTTCTCAAAACACTGCGGCAACAGAGGTTATGTGCCAATTTGGAGAAATGCACTTTTGGCATGACCAAGTTCAGTATCTGGGGAACATTATTGATGAAAGGGGGGTGCATGTGGATCCAGCCAAGATCCAAGTCATTCGAGATTTTCCATCTCCAACAACCCTAACAGAGCTCTGCAACTTTCTGGGTCTTACCAACTTCTACCGCAGGTTCGTGTTGGGATTTTCTCATATTACTTAGTCCTTGAGTCAAGTCACCAAGGGAGGAGCGAAAGAAAAATTATTTTTGTATGAATATCAACAGAAGGCATTCACAGAGCTAAAACATCACCTTTGCTCGGAACTAGTGCTTGCAGTACCAAACTTGCAACAACCATTTGAGATCGAGACAGATGCCTTTGACTATGCTATTGGGGAAGTCCTTACTCAACACAGGCATCCAGTGGCATATCACAGTGAGACACTTTCAGACATAGTCTAGAGTATCCCACTTATGACAAAGATATGTATTCCATTGTGCAGGCCTGCCCACAATGGAAGCATTACATTTTGGGGAAGGAAATGGTCATCCACATAGACCATCAGCCCCTGTAGTTCATACAGACCCAAGGGAAGTTGCAAAACGATCGCCATCAAAAGTGGTCCACATACCTGCAACAGTTCAATTTGAATATCAAGTATAAGAAGGGCAACACCAATAATGTTGCACATTGCCTTAGTTGACCACTGATCATGGCATTAACCACCATGATCAAGTCTTGTGGGCATGAGACTTCTGATTGGTCACTTCTCTACAAAAGTGACCCAGAATTCAGCCACACATACCAGACACTCTTGGAGGGTTAGCATGTTCCAAATTTTCACCTCTAGGATGCCTTGTTATGTCACCTGGGTCAACTTTTTGTTCCTTCAAGCAACTGTGCCAAGATGATTTGGGAATCACACTACAGCCGGGTTGTTGGGCATTTCAGGGTCGAGAAAACGGAGGTAGTGCTGTAGAAGTATTTCTATTGGCCAAATCTTCGACAGGATGTGAGGAAGTACATCAGATCCTGCACTACCTGTGCCATTGCCAAACTGACCATCAAGAAGCAAGGACTTTATACTCCGCTGCCTACCCCTAGTCGACCTTGGGAATCCATCTCCATGGATTACATGTCAGGCCTTCCTTCTACCAAGCATGGAAACGACTTTGTTTTTGTGGTTTTCGACAGGTTCTCGAAGATGGCCATTATGGCGGTCTGCAAGAATAATATCACAACAAAAGCCACTGCTAAACTCTTCTTTGAACGAGTATGGGTACACTTTGGAATCCCATTGTCTATCATCTCAGATCAGGACAACAGGTTCCTCAGTACATTTTGGTCCAGTCTCTGGTCGATGTTGGAGACCAAACTCACTAAGTCCACAACCTTCCATCCCCAAACTAATGACCAAACAGAGGTTGTCAGCAAGATGATCGTACACATTCTATGCATGTACAACTCAAAGCATCCATGCACATGGGATGAGAGCCTCCCCTATATTCAGCAGAGCTATAACCAGGCTCTCTACAGCTCGATTGGCCACAACCCTTTTAAGGTGGGCTTGGGATTCCAGCCACTCTATCCCATTGATGTGGCCATGCCATTCGCAGCTACTCAGGCAGATTTCACTCATTTCCAGTCCGAATCAGATAAGGAAAACAACTTCATTGAGCACATCCAACATATCCGCCAGCAGGTCCATGAAATTCTGGAGAAATCAAATGCCAAGTACAAGTAGTGACTTGATCAACATCATGTGCCACACAAGTTTCAGGTGGTTGACAAAGTATGGTTGCATTTACAAAAGGAATGCCTTACCAGAGCTTATCAGAAACTCAGACCACTCTAGTATGGTCATGTTGATGCCTCGAAAATCGCTGCAACAACATTGGGGGATAACCACCCGGTCCGGACCTTAGTACAGCTCCTTTTCCGTTTGGAATGGTGGCTCCGACTGGGGATAATGGGACCAGTTTCCCAGAAATGGATAAACGGGATGAATGGATAATTGATTAACTAATCTAATGATAGGCGAATAACTAAATCTATCAACAAAAATACAAGAACTATGACTTATCCCGGGAACTATTGAGCTTTGAAGTGTAGCGCTTGATGATCTGTGTCTATGGACAGGCATATAGATGACTCCATCTAACAGACATAGACATTAATGCATTCAAGGATTACTTTACTTAAATAGTTAAGCAAAGCGATTAAAGCAATATTACTACACTTGTCATTTATATCATCGACACATATATGATTAAAAGGAAAGCACACCATAAACATCCAATAGTGGAAAGAATACAGAACTGTTGTTAAAACACATATATATAATCGATAATAGCAAAGATAATCAAATAACAATTCATATGAAAGGAATGAATTCAGACATAGATAGAAATACCATATGAGCTGCTTGACACTCCCAATATCAATCGCTACTTGTGATTCTTCCTTCAACGCAGAAAGACTTTCAAACAAAGACAATAGTGCACAATTGCATAAAAAGCTTCCTTGTCAAATTTAGAACAACTGGTCCAGTTTCATAAAAGAATATGACTGAAGCACAATAGTGCAACTTCAGTCTATAAGTCAGGTACAAAACTTTACGACCCTTTCCAAAACAATGAAAGGGTCTATAAATACTTAATTAATCTAACTATCTATAAAACAGAAATCCTACTTAATTGGTATCAATAAATTTTGATCCTATTTTCTTCAGCAATCTGGCAGTCGGCGGCATGATTCATCAAGTAGGCTGCTTGCCTTTAAATCTGAGCTGACTTATCGCAAGCATTGGCTCCACTTCAGGTGGTCTGTTGAGGCGCGAGCTGAGCTGGGCGGCATAGGTGGCATCCTGAATATCGGGGATAATATACCCGATTGCATCCGTAAGGCACTTGAGGGCGGCTCTCTGTGTGTGCGGCTTTACCAAGAAGAACCAATAGGTGTCCCAGGTTAAACTGTTAATCCCGGCGATTAACCTCCCCTTTTCTTCTAGATCTGGATAACATGATTGCTCCAATGTTTTCATCGTTGTCAACTTTCCTGGTGTGCATTGGGAAATCATGTTTGGTAAGTAGAGAGTGTTATTGACTAATTCAACTAAATTGTTTGAAGTTGATTTGCATCTTGAAACCGCCCTCTCTGCTTTCATTAATTGGGATTGCCATTCTGTGAAGAGTATATCTTTATGTGATTCTAAGATTCTTGGTAAATTTGTCGCTTGCCCTTGATCCGAATCTTTCCAGTCGAGAAATGCAGCTATCGTTTCTTCAGCTTGATCCAATTAAGTCCTGGCCTTGTCTACTTGCTTACTTATCCGTTAATTCACATAGTGGCTCTGCCTGGGCGATTTGTTGACACAGAAGCTTAATTTGGGATATTAATGCAGTATTTATTTGTAATGCTTCTGCTCTAAATTCAGCCACTTGTGGAACGCCCTTTGTTTTCTCGAGCTGTGATGATAATTGAGCAATTTTCTCATCTTTTGTTTTCACCATTTGCTCATTTGCTGCCTTCAATTGTGCCAATGCCTCTGATAATTCTTTCTGCTTCTGGATTGCGCTTTGGTCAATCCTTTGTTTTTCTGCCTGCAATTGTTGAGTTAGTTGACTATTTAATTGTTGTTGCGTCAACAATTGTTGCTCTTCCTGCTCTGCTTTCTGCTTTGTTTCAGTTAATTGTGCCTGTAACGAGAAAATATCTTGATCCTTTGTTTTCAGTAAAAGGCTTACCTCCGATGCCTTATCTATTGTCGCTGCCGAATAAGCTCCAGCATATTGTGACAGTTTTGTCAGGTCATCGGAGGGGTCAAATTCCTCCTTCCAAACCACATTGCCCGTGATAGTTTGCTCTGGGAAAAGGGAAGGTTGATCAGTCCTTCTTCTTTTCCTTTGTCGTTTAACTACAGCTTTATGCCTTGGGCTGTAGAAGACATCCAGGGGAGGAATATCTTCTACCTGCAAAATGATTTGGTCGGAGGGGTTCTTTGGTATTATCTCTACCTCTTTAGAAATGGGTGGGCCGCTGGTTCCACGTAGAACCTGTGGTGAAGTGATTTCCTGTGTGTCTGTTGCCTTTGAAGTGTTTGTGTCCTTTGAACATTCCAAACCACTGATAATGGAATAAAATTGATTCCATTCCTGGAGCAATTTAGGGTCGATATGAGTATCCACATTGACATCAATGGTGGTCTGTTTTTCCTTTTTCAGTTTGGGTCTCCTCCTGCACTTTTTCCTGCTCTCTCTTCTTCTTTTCCTCCTATTCTTTCTTCTGATTTTCCTCTTGTGGCTTCTCTTGTTCTTTTGTTGTAACTGGAGGTTCCTTTGACTGTTGCCGATCAGGCTCGCTTGACGATGTCGCTGGGGTTTTCGCTAGTAGATCTAGAGGCAGAGTTTGCAACCTCTATTCTCTAAGTGTGTTAAATTCAGTCAACCCTTCATCATGATATTTCATTTTGGCCAATGATTTAACCTGCATTATTGACTCAGCTGAAGAGAACAGGTCGTCAAACATATCTTCTTTATGATCAAATTTTGACAATTTGGCCTGCTCTAGTGCATTATAGGCAACTTTGTTTGGATCAAATTGCCTATTTGGGAGAGTCGCCAGAGTTAATGATTTAATCTTCGTAGCTTCCTTTTCTGCATGTTTGAGATCATGCAGAGTATAGACACCGCATCTCAAAGGAAAAGAGGGCCAGCCCTGCTTCTTATTTTTCTTGAGAGTCTGTGTAACACTCTTAGCAATAATCTGGTAAGAGATTTCCCTTGCCAACAATTTATCCGGTATGTATAAAGGGAGAACATGAGGTTCGGCTTGACTACTGAAAACTCTTATATAAGTGAACTTCTCCTCTCCAAACCATCTCCCTACTGCTATTAAATCAATCCCAGCTTGGTAGGAAATCTTGGGAATGGGTTTATCAAAAATAGAATAATAAATGGGCAACATAAAGCCATTGCAGACTTGGTACAGATGGTGCTTGTAGGAGGATTTCCATAATTTCTGGTGGTAAATGTGAATAGGCATGGATTCTTGTGGCGTCCACCTCCAGCCGAGCACAGGAAATTTAGAATTAAAACACAAGGTATCTAAAATATAGGCACTGTAATAAAATGGTGGAATTATCCTTTGAGAGATGCGAGTCTTATTCCTAAACTCAAGAACAGCTTTGGCTAGTTTATCTGAGAGAATAGTGACCCAATCCATTATTATACTGTTGCATGCAGCTTCCATTAAGGGAACCATTTCTATAGTGAAATTAGAAGGGTCATGCAATCCCCACAATCTACACATCATTATTCCAGCGTAGCAATAAGGAGAAGCCAAGGAATCAACCGAGTACTTACTGGAAGATTCATGTTTATGCTTAGCTGGGTTTTGTCTCCAATCCTGGATGGGTTTGGATTCAACTTCGTTTTCGTTTCTGAATTTTTCCAAGAACGCCTTATTGTATGTCTTCTCTGGCTCAGGCAAATGATACATTTGCCTTAGATCATCAGCTTTGAACGACTCGAAAATTCTCCCGTCTCTGGTGCTGAAGGTTCTATCCAGGATTGGGATTTCTTCAATTTCCCACCGTACTACATCTATGTATGGGAGAATTTGTTCCCTAGCTGCTATCCGATGAAGGAAGGAGTCAGCTAAGTCCTTTAGAGTGGCATCAGATTTCCGAGTAGAATCTGCAGTAGCTTCTACTGTTGTCACTTTGGGTTCTTCAACCTCAATCAAGTTGTAGGTGCTTTGCCAAGTAGTTCTGCCGAGACCAGAACATGTGGTATCCGAAATCAATCCTTTCTTTTTGTTTGAGGGATCAACGACAGCTTGTCCTGCGACTGGCGCAACAGAAGCGCCTGTGGTCTTCTTGGATTTCTTCCCCATTTTGCTTGAGCTTTCTCCTTTGGATGAATTCTGCACAGAAGCGAAAATAAACGTAACACAGAGAATTGGCAATGGAAACTTCAATATGATGAGATATATTGACCGATGCGTGATAAGAGATTAACTTTTAAAATGGGCGCAGATACAATCCATGGGAAGATTTTAGGACTTACAATTACATTAAATGGCCGTTTAAAACCTGCCAATCCTTAAATGCCCATTATATCATTAATCGGCCGAATGATTCATTTAAGCGTGCTGTAGATGTTTTGGCGGTTGAGCGCAGGTGAATCATTGTTGGACGGATCAAGCTTTTAATATGAATTAATCGTGATATCCCTTTATTTTAACGGTTTTTTGAAATCTGCGCTTTATCGCAATCGGCCATCGGGGAAAGCTTAACCTCTTATATTGACAACTTTTGAAATCCACGATCTCCGATAGCGATATCGCATCGCATCGGGAGCATTGGCATTATATGAGACATGTATAGTATATCGCCGATCGCCGATAGCGATATTGCATCGCATCGGGGCGAATGGCATGGGGCGCTTTAAAAATGTGCATATAGTATTGCCGATAGCCGATAGCGATATCGCATCGGCGGAAACCAATGTGCCACTTACTTATGTACCTTATGTCATTGCGATATGCGATCTTGCGATCGCTTTATCGCAATGATAAAGATTGATTTATTTGATGAACATGGGATTTTTCAAAAAGAGTTTTATAATGTTTTCATTTGGTTTTCCGACCCATTTAAATAATACAATATTGATACCAATCAAACTCTAAAGGGACCCATTTCATATGACATTTTTGCGAATCGAATGATATGAAATGGGGGGTTGTTGTAGAGCACAACAGGTCCTTACAACATTACCAAGGTTGTGGGAGATAATGAATTTGAGCTCAGCATTCCCCCATTCCTTGGCCTGCACCTAGTGTTCAATGTGGACAACCTTCGGCCATACTTTCCACCATTACTAGACACATCTAACATTGCAGAACAACTCACACCAACATAGTTAAATCCAGATTTCATGGAACAAGCTGCAACTAATCGGATCATGGAAACACAAATCAATCACACTCATTAGTAGAAGATCCAATAGTATCGAGTTGTCAAAGAAATCCAACTCCTTCACCAGGGAAAGTGGCTCACTAGGGACCAAGTTCAGGAGAAGTTTCCTCATCTCATGGAGGAACTCATCGCAATGGGAACCATTGCTTCTTAAGGGGGGAGGAATGATCCAAGTGGATATTGGTGGCCACCCGCCAATTCCACTTGGACCTCCACCATTTTTTCTTTTAGTTTTTAGTGTCCTTAATTGTAGCATAGTTTACTAGTTTTAAATGTTTTTCGGGTCGTGAACTTCCGGAGCCATTTTGAGGCCCTCAATAACATTTTTGGGAAAACTGGGAGAATCATGGGTGCATGGACTAATGTTTCTCATCCCAAAGTTATATTTCTCGGATAGATCTTTCTAACAAGGTATTGTGCGCATCAAACGAAGATCGTATGCCAAAGTTATGACCCCAGGAAGTTGATGTACCAATTTACCCAAAACGGGGCCCATAGTTTGGCGCTTCGTCTCGTAGGGTTAGGTTTTTGGATGTTTAGGGTTTTCCATTATTTCTCAACAATAAATAGGCCTTCTAGCCTCATTGTAAGATAGTTCAGAGGCATGTAGCCACCACATCTCTCCTCAGAGATAAGCTACCATCGCCCGAGCTAGTTTATTTCCATTTCTGTTTGTAAGCATTTTTTTATATTTTATATTAATGAAATGAAGTATTATTCCTGCTGCATCTCTATATTTATGGTTATCTATGTAATTTGTTGCATTCTTGTTTAAATCTGGATCACCCATGATTTAATAATGACAGTTTCACTAAGTTCATTTGTTGCAGAGTTCCATTGCTGAAATTCTACACAAGATAGTTAAACTAATTACTGCAGAGTTAAGTACGGAAAGAGATTGTTGTAGGTGAAAATATGATGTTTGTGATCAAATGGTGAAAAATATTGAAATTATGACACGTGGGTTTTGTTCAAAGTACCCTCATTCAAGTAACCTAGAAACGGTTTGGCCAATTCGACATTATGAAGAAGTTACTACCAGGGGAATATTCCAACACTTCTTAAGTACATAATGGACGTGAACGGCCTGAATGAGTCAATTTGGGTTTGGTTGTGCACGCCTTTTTCTGAATGACCTTGTGCTAAACAAGGAAGTGGTTCCTCCATCCATGAATTGATTTGAATGAATCCAACCATAGGCTATTCAAAGGCTCTCCAGAAGAATTAGATATTGCACCTTTTAGTTTTTTGTTATGTTTTCTTTGAAAAATAGTTATGCTTTGTTTTCATCAACGGCTCTGTATAAAGCCAAAGCTCTGCATGTACACTAGAAGGAGGAGAAATATGCAGAGGCTATGTGAAAAAGGCATATGGTTTTGCTGTAGCGATAGCGAGGAAGAAACAGAGACTGCTATTATTATTGTAATCATATTTTGTATCTCAAAACACTAGAGAAGCGCATGTAGCAAACTTATTGTTGATTGTTGATTTGATTTAATACAATTCAGTTTTTGCTATGAATTCACATTGAATGTTATGGTTCTTCCTAGTTTCTAAGCATTGAATTAGTCTAACTTGTTCCAGGTGTGGCCAGGGCCCACCACGACCTGTGATCAAGTTCTCTCATTCGATTAGGCTTTAGGATTTGTATATATTTTGTGTGAATTAGTTTCAGGTTGAAGATTCAGATTTGATACGAAAATCATGTTAGATATACACAGAACTCAGTATTGTTAACTGTTGTGGATTGATTTATTACACATACCTTCTAATTCTGTCGATTTTGATTAAAGGTTTCGATCTCGTGTGCAAGTGACATTTGTAGAGGCAAGATCTGATTGAATTTTGGTGGTAAGTGTCACGAAATTGTTTATCATATGTTGAGAAGATTATCACATTTCTTTGAATTAAATATGATGCAATATGATTAACACCACAACTCAATAAGGTACAAGATCAAATTAGGAGTATTTTTGATTGTAATTTTCTTAATTAGGAATTTCATTGTAGTTGTAGTTGTCATTAGGAATCATGTTGTAGATTTAGTCTCCTTTTCTTGGAATCTGCGATTTCTTATTGACTGTTGATAACACATAAGAAGGAGTAGTGAAAAGTGTGTTGAGTTACTTTAAACCATTTTCATCTGAAGATTACCCAGATGATAAAACTTTGTAGCAAAGGCTTTGTGTTGTTTGATAACATAATGATTTCTTTGTAGGAGCAGGCTTGTGCATGAATTTGGTAGCATTATAGTTCAATATGAATTAGTTTAATTTCCATTTACTTGTGAAAAGTTTAATTTTGGATTCCTTAGTTACCAATGATCGTTTGATCTAGTGATTCATTTTGATTATATGTTTGAATTCAAAGTTTCTTGTAGGATGACATTGATATCATAAAAGTTTGTTTCCAGTGAATGAATGTTGTAATTAGCAGTCTATTTTTGGCAAGTGAATTATTAACATAGGAGTTTATTTTTGATGATGGATGGTGTGGTTAAGATTTTATGTTATAGTAATTGAATATGTATGCAATTGAAGTTTCTTTTCCAAGCAAGGAGTGGTATGTTTTTTGTGTTAATAAGTAATTGAAAGACTTTCTCTTACGCTCAATAAACAGTGTGTTCTTTTTATAGAAACAAGCATGAGTAGAATTACAAAATCTTTGGTAGTGGCATAATTCTTTTATTACTTAGTTTCTTTGATCGTGATTTCAAGTGTGTTTTTAAATGAGTTAAGTTATTTTAAGGTTGTGTTAGATGATCCAAAATAAATATTATCATAGGTTATAAAGTTAGAATAAAATAATTATTAATTTAAGACATTAGATTAATAATTATTAATCTAGAATATTTAATTATTAAATGGAGACATTTAGAATTAGAATATTGTTGTAAAAGATATGACTCTACAAATATGTCATATCTTAGGCTCTAATTTAGGAGAATTGTTAGTAAGTTGTTTGAATAGCTTTTATTGTAAATGGACACTTGTTATTTTATAAGTGATCCATAATTAGAGGTAGTTAGGACATTGAGCTTATAAATAGTTCATTGCAAGAGTGTTTTGTTGTTCGGGTGTAAACTCTTGCAAAATTCCAGATGGAATTGTTTTTTCTTATTAATAAAATTACGTGTCTGAGGACACTTCTGCCATTATTGTGTCATCGAAGCTCTAGTAATGCTGCGGCTGATATGAGGAGGAGATTCTAGTTCTACAGGAAAATGGAAAACTCCATTAATTTGGTCAGTTAATATTTGGTATCTAATTTTTATTTTTATTTTCGCTTTTTTTCAAATTTTCTAAATATAAAAATAGTGTTCACATCATTATACAACAGAAAAAATTGCTTCAACATAAATGAAATAGGTAAAAATTTCTCTCTGTGTTCTCCCTAAGATGGTTCCTACCCATGCTCCAGCCTTCTCTTAATTCCTTCCTGCATGCTGCCTACTCTCACGCTCTGCGAGTTCAACTTGAGCCTCTACATGCCCAGCTTCCTCATGAGCCTCTACGTTGCCGCAAGTTGGTGTTCCTCCCCACAGCATCCTCACCCCCAGTAACCTACGCTGCCAGTCCTCCTCCAACACTAATGATGGACAGCTTGTGGTGTGGGATATCAACAAAGAGCCATTCAATTATGTGGGCCAAACTTCTCCAACTATAGTATAGGTGGACAATCTGCACTCCAACGACATTTTTGGATTGCAGGAATTCAATGGTAGAATTGCCATTGCTTCCAAGGATTCATCGGTGGGACTTTGCAGTTTGCAAGACTCCGGCAATGAAGTAGACAGGACCTTTTTTGGACATCACCGCGGGCCTATCAGAGGAATTTGCTTCAGAGATTTGGATATTTTGGCTGATTATGGAGCCGAAAATAGGATTTGTATCTTGGATAGTCAAACTCATGTACACTTACCATTGAATCTAACCACTATACTGGTGTGAATGTAGTGGAGTGGTGCCTGTTATCACTCCAGGAAATTCTCCTAGGTTGCAGCTTGGAGATGCCTGGTAACATATAATCTTCAATATTGTTCTATGAACTATTGGAATAAATGATGGTTTGGATCAAGCCAGATAACCATTTCAACTATGTTTTCACTCAAGACATGCATGAACACCCTCAGCTTACAAGGCTTTAGACCACTAATGCTCAATAGTTTGTAGATTAGATGAATGGATGGAGAATACTTACCATACCAGAAAATGAATACATAAACATAAATGAATGGATAGCTACAGGCAGCAAAAGAGAATACTAACTGTACCAGAAAATGCATATATGACCACCTATGAATGGCTAGATACAAGTAGTAAAGAAGCTTGCAAATCTAATTCATCAATGCAGAGATAAGATGACAGTTATCTGGAATTAGACACAAAAGAAACATGAACAACCTGTCCAAGTGAAAGCTTAGAGCAGAAGAGAAAATTGACATTTAACATATAACAGTAAAAGAAGCTTGTATTACTAATGAATGAAGATGAGAAGCTTGAGTAGCAAAGTCTCATTAGTCTCCAGAAGTTGAACCTGTATTACATCTTACTTTCAGATATTTATAGCTCTTTACAATGCTCTCAAGCCTTCTAAGGCTTGAGAGGTCTCAATCTATCCCTCTGTCTCTTCAACAACTTTGATGCCCTCTAGGCAATCATGGGCTTGGAGGATTCTTCTTCTGATAGAAGAGTAACTGCTTTCGGCTGGTTTGCTGTGCTCTCTAGGAGATCTCTCATTCCAAAGATGCCCCATAATTGATTCTATTGTTATGGATGAGCTGCGCTGTCTATGCTCCATGATGTTTCTGTTTTGGGTTGCAACGTGCTGTGGTACTTCTCTTTCCCTTTCCAGTCTTTGTTTCCCAGCAATCTGTCTCCCAGACTCTGCTATGTGGTGAGATGGGTCTTCGGGACTTTGTTTTCCCTTTAAATGTTTAGAATAACTATTTTTTTGTTAAACACAAAAAAATGCTGCAATTGTGTAAAAATCCCACCCATCTCTATTATTATGGACTTCAATAGTCCTCAAATATAGCTTATTCTCCTCTCGGGTCTGCCTTTGCAGTGATATCACATCTCCACCGTTGATCTAGGAGTTCTAGATCCAATGGTGGTGATCCATTTCGAGCACCTCTTTTGTACTAGAGTTAACTGCTTGATGAGGGTGGTTTTCTCTCTCCTCATCATGGACACATGGTAGCCACTATATGGCATCAGGCGGAGCCTGGCCAAAACCATATACCGCCCATGGCTCGCCTGAAATCTTGCCTGTTTTGCAATTTCTTTTTTGTTTCAAAAATGCATCAAAACTTTGAAAATCATTAAAAAATGGACTTTGGCAGACTTCAAAAATTATGTTTTTCACTTCTCGAACCCTTTCGGGTCTAGGCTTCATCGCAATCGGTGTTGCCCTGTTTCCCTTTGTATTTCGTTATATAATGAAATACATTAAAATGCATTAAAAATGGCTTTGGCGTGGACTTGAAATCTTATGAAATATCATTTATAATGCTACAGGGTCCGGTCATTGGGTCACAATAGGCCATGGTTAACACTCCTTAATGTTTTTCCGATAGCGATCTGGCGATGTAACATAGGAATTCAATCTGCGCGTGCAATTGACAGTCCACGTTTAATCACTGATCGCAATCACTCATTCCACACTGCCTACACTGATAGCGACCCGTCGATCTAGTCATTGGCAATCATTGATCAGCGATGTCTTGCGCTCAACCTTAAGTCCTCTGTGTTGGCCGATATGCGATTTGTCGCTTAGATCTTGGTCGTTGATCAGCCAGATTTAACTGTTGTTGTTCTTTTGGACTGTTAAGCCTGCAACTTATGGTTTTTCATGATTTTGGAGTGTTTTTTCCTCCCAATAATGTATTTCCGCCCTTCCAAGGGCTCCTGGCATGCGATGGTTTTGACTTTGAATGATCCTTAAGCAAATTTTGGAGACTTTGGGAGTGTTTTGGGTCCATTTTTTGGCCAAACACCAACCAAGCTAACATTGGCTTCTTCTGGGGATGCAATCATTCTTGTGAGGTTTCAAGAACTACAGAACAACGCCTTTCCTGTAAAAAACAAGATCAAATCTTCCTCCTAGTGTTGCATTGGGCATGGAGTCTATTTAGCATGAAATAAAAACTTGAAAACAACATATTTATAATATCAAGGCTTAAAAGCCTTACTGAAATAAAGTTTGAAGACTAGCCCATTGACTGGGCCATCAAAAACATCTCCTCCTTCCTTTAATGTATCCCTTTTGAGAAAAGAGTCACCAAATTGAAAATTGACCCTTTTTACCTTTCTATAAAGGTTTCTTTCTCTTGGTCAAAGTGCATATCAACAAAATCATCAAAGACTTGCAAAAGCCTATTGATTTGATCCTCTACTTCAAAAAATTTCTAGCATTTGGTATTATCAGGTAGAGATGGTCTATATTTCACCTCACCTTTGTATGCTTTCATCCTTGGATGTTTTGCTTGGAAGGTTTTGTACACCTGCTGAATGATAAGGTCTGCTTCATAATTTGTTGTGTCATTTGTGACCTGAAAAGTTAATATAAAAGATGAATCAATGTATTCCTCTGTGGGGGACACAAGGACTTCACCTGTTCCTATAGCTTCCTTAGAGCAAGCCCCATCAAAGAACATGTCCCAAATATGTGGGCCTTCTTCCTCTGTGATCTGGAAAATTGGTTTTTAAGCTTCATAGAGGCCAATTGATAAGGCTTAGTAATGTTAAGACCGAGCTTATCCATGACAGCCTTGGGCATTCAATTATGGCTAGCTCCAGTGTCCAGAAGGCAATTATGAAGGATTTTATCATGAATAGTCAAAGAGATATAGAATGATGGGAAACTGTCTTCACAATTTTCAGTCATTGTGTTAAGAATAATATCTGGTTGGTCATCTTGTAGATTTACATAGTCAGTAGAAGCTTGGATGGAATTCGACTCAACAACCTCAAGGATAGATCTCTTGAGGGACTCATTATTCACTAGTTCAATCAGAGGCATAGGTATTCTTAGCTTCTGAATTTCTGATTGACAACTGAAAGAAGAAAGGGACTTGTCAAGGCCTCTTACCTCTATGGCTGGAGGTTTGAGGATGATAGGATCAACTGCTGGTTGCTTCTTCTTATTAGGTTGCTGTACTGCAGGGATAGTAGCTCTTTGAATAGGAGTTTCCTTGGAATTTTTCATCTTTGACCTCAGATTATACCTTTGCTGATCTTTAGTTTGTAGAACAGCTTCATTGTCCCACTCTTGTTTGATCTAGTCATTGAATAATGACTTTTCACGGGAAGCTTTAGTCAAAAAAGGGGCACTGCCTTTATCTTCCATAGAGTGGATCTCATCATCTTCTTCAAACTACTCTTCTTCCATGACTGCGTTCTGAAAAGGGGCCTTCACCCTTTGGTCTTCATTGGCCTCTTTGCTTCTTTGCAAAATCTGCAACTGCTCATTAGGTCTTCTATATGGATTTGGATTTGGAGGAGCAAAGGTGTTAGGAACTCTTCCTTTCCCAGAATGCTACTCAACCTTTAATTTGGAAACTTCAAAGGCTAATGTCTCTATCATCTTGGCCATTTTATCTATCTTAGGATCAGAGGATGATGAAGACTCGCCCCTCTGTCTTCTTCTATCAACATTTCCCTTGAGCTTCTCTGCAGCCATGATGTTTGATTCTACTTCCAAGGCTGCATCCTACATGTCAGCCAAAGTAGCACATCACCTCTCTCTCAACAGTAGGCAGAAGTCAGAATCAAAAGCACTGGCATAGGTGAGTTTAGCAGAGGTAGTATTGGGTTTTACTTCAGCTGGTATCTTGTTGTACATATTGTTAAACCTCTTATTAAAATCAGACATCAACTCACCATTTTCTCTCTTTAAGTTGCCAAACTCAGTGTGATAGTAGAGGAGATCCTTCTTATCCCCCTAACACTTTAGAAATGCATCATCTAAAGCTTCAATATCTACTATAGATCTTGGGGTTAGCTCTCTAAACCATTTTCTAGCCTCTCCATCTAGGCTTTGGACAAAGACTCTCATCTAGACATCATCTTCACTAATGTCCAAGTTATCAGCTTAGCTATAGAATGACTCAAGATGTTCTTTAGCTGTAACACCTTCAATCCCAGTGAACTTAGGCATATAATTCTGATATTCTATAGTAGGCATGGCATTCAAATGAGTGGGCAATATTAGAGGTCCATACCTAGCAACAATGGTTCTTTCCATTTTGGTAGGTGCTTGTGGACCTGCCATAGCCGTGGTGGCTAAAAGAGCACTGGTAGTCTGAATGATAGAGGGATGAGGAGTGTTTGATAAGACTAAAGGAGTATGATGGATAGAAGGTGAGGTTTCCTTTGGGCTTACAAAAAAAGGAGAACCTAAAGAATAAGGAGCTTTATGAATCTCTGAGAGTTTTTCTTCACTGCTAGTATTAGATGTTATACTCTCAACATGTATTTGTTCTATTACAGGCCTTTCTTGAAGAGATATAGGATATTGTTTAGGTTTACCTGAACCTGATTCTCCTTTCTGCAATACCTTTCTCTCTTTGATGACTTTTTCAGGGTCATGTACTGGGTCAGCTTGTAGCTTCTGAGGATTTCTCCAAGTATGCCTCACAAACTGAGCCAGAAGTATGAAGTGAAGTTGCCAAAAGGTTTGTCCTTCAGTAGAGTCACCAAATAGATGATAACAACCAAAAAGTGCCCAAAATTTAGCTATCATCAAAGTTGGATCTATGTCATTTCCCAGGGAAGCTGAGCTTCAATCTCCTCTCCCCGGAAAAAGTGCCAATTATGTTATCACTCCAGGAAACTCTCCTAGGTTGCATCTCGAAGATGCCTGGTAACATATAATATTCAATATTGTTCCCTAAATTATTGGAATAAATTGTGGTTTGGATCAAGCCAGATAACCATTTCAACTATGTTTTTACTCAAGACATGCATGAAAACCCTCAGCTTACAAGGCTTTAGACCGCTAATGCTCAATAGTTTGTAGATTCAATGAATGGATGGAGAATACTGACCATACCTGCAGATGCATACATAAACATAAATGAATGACTAGCTACAGGTAGCAAAAGGGAATACTGACTGTACCGACAGATGCATATATGACCACCTATAAATGGATAGCTACAGGCAGTAAAGAAGCTTGCAAATCTAATTCATCAACTCAGAGATAAGATGACAATTATCTGGTATTAGACACAAAAGAAACATGAACAACTTGTTCAAATTCAAGCTTAGAGTAGAAGATAAAATGGACATTGAACATATAAAAACAAAAGAAGCTTGTATTACTAATGAATGAAGATGAGAAGCTTGAGTAGTAAAGTCTCATTAGTATCCAGAAGTTGAACTTGTATTACATCTTACTTTCAGATATTTATAGCTCTTTACAATGCTCTCGAACCTTCTAAGGCTCGAGAGGTCTCAATCTATCCCTCTGTCTCTTCAATAACTTTGATGCCCTCTAGGCAAGCATGGGATCAGAGGTTTCTTCTTATTACAGAAGAGTAACCACTTTTAGGTGGTTTGCTGCGCTGTCTGGGAGCTCTCTCATGCCAGAGATGCCCCACAATTGATTCTGTTGTTATGGATGAGTTGCGTTGTCTATGCTCCATGATGTTTCTGTTTTGGGCTGCAGCATGTTGTGGCCCTTCTCTTTCCCTTTCTAGTCTCTGTTTCCCGACAATCTGTCTCCCGGACTTTGCTATGTGGTGGGATGGGTCTTTGGGCCTTTGTTTTCCCTTTAAATGTTTAGAATGACTGTTTTTCTGTTAAACAGAGATAAATACTGAAATTGTGTAAAAATCTAGCCCATCTCTATTATTCCAGACTTCAACAGTCCTCAAATATAGCTTATTCTCCTCTCGGGTTTGCCTTTGTAGTGATATCACATCTCCACTGTTGATCTGGGAGTTCGAGATCCAACGGTAGTGATCCATTTCAGGCAACTCTTTTGTACTAGAGTTAACTGCCCGATGAGGGTGGTTTTCTCTCTCCTCATCGTGGACACGTGGTAGCCGCTGTATGGCATCGGGCAGAGCCTGGCCAAAACCATTTACCACCCATGGCTTGCCCGAAATCCTGTCTGTTTCACGATTTCTTTTGTGTTTCACAAATGCATCAAAACTTTGAAAATCATTAAAAAATGGACTTTGGCAGACTTCATAAAATATATTTTTCACTTCCTGGACCCTTTCGGGTCTGGGCTTCATCGCAATCAGCGCTACACTGTTTTCCTTTGTATTTCGTTATATAACGAAATATATTAAAATGCATTAAAAATGGCTTTGGCGTGGACCTGAAATCTTATGAAATATCAGCTATAATGTCGTCGGGTCCAGTCATTGGTTCACAACGAGCCATCATTAGCGCTCCTTAATGTTTCTCTGATAGCAATCCGACGATGTAACATGGGTCGTTGATCTACGCACACGATCGATGATCCACATTTAATCGCCGATCACAATCGCTCATTCCACATTGCTTGCGCCGATACCTCCACTGATCCGATCATTAGCGATCACTGATCGGAGATGTCTTGTGCCTAACCTTAAGTCCTCTGTGCTGGCCGATATGCGATTTGCCACTTAGATCTGGGTCATTGATCGGCCAGATCTAACGGCTGCTGTTCTTTTGGACTGTTAAGCCTGCGATTTATGGTTTTTTATGATTTTGGAGTGTTTTTGCCTCCCAATAGTGTATTTCCGCCCTTCCAAGGGCTCCTAGCATGCAATGGTTTTGACTTTGAATGATCCTTAAGCAAATTTTGGAGACTTTGGGAGTGTTTTGGGTCCATTTTTAGGCCAAACGCCAACAAAGCTAATAGTGCCCATCTCAGGAACATCTGCTTTTGCCTTGCAAGAAAAGACCCTGGAATACTTCTTTACGATGTTAGGAGTCCTGAACAACCCCTTTACAAGCTTCAGGGACATGTGGATCAAATGCTCAGGAAATGTTCTCAAATTTACAGGCCTGCATTCATCGGCTTTCATTATGGGTGAATGAGCTCCAAGATTTTATAGGAACTTGAATATGGGTGCAAGAAATAATATGACAAGGAATGAATGTCTTCTGGAATTGACTGTTAGAAGGAATATTCCATGAGGAAGCCAGACAATCAGGACTAACATTGCCCTGAACGAAAACAGTGATAGAAAAGAAAATGTTATAGAATAATGATTTTCCTTGTTATATTTTGTTTTTTATTCAACATGTCTCTGCACACCCGGAAGTTGTATTCTCTTGCTAAATGTTTCACATTTCCACTTCATTATTCCTATTGTACTGTTGTGCTGTAAAACAACCCCCCATTTCATAAAATTTTTCTTCAAAAATCATAATATGAAATGGGTCCCTTTTTAACTTAAATGTGTGAATAAATTGGTATTAACTCATCATTAGAAAAACCCTCATCAAAAGGTCCAATGGAAATGATATATTAGAAAATAAACCTTTTGAACAATAATAAAAATAGGTCTTTTAAATAATTATAAAGCTCTTTATTATTATGATAAAGCGGTCGCAAGATTGCATATCGCAATAATAAGAAAAACATGTATAAAAGACCCATTGACCCACTCCGACCCGAAAAGGGAAATCGCTATCGGATATCGGGGAAAGGCAAAAACACATAGTTTAAAGAAACGCCCCCCCCATTTCCCCGATGCGATAAAAGGTATCGCCATCGGCAGTCGGCCTTAACACACCACATATGAATTGTGACACTTTCAAATCTTCCGATGCGATAAGCCGTATCGCCATCAGCGATTGGAGATTTTGCAATGGCATAAGTAAGATGACCCGAACCCATTCCCGACTGTGATACATTAAATCAAGGCGCATGTTTCGAAACATATTTGAAAGGCTGCATGCATTATATCACCTTTTCACGATCGAGGGATATTTTGGACTATTATTAAAACCTTCCCGTTCACGTCACCAATCATCAATTGCGATTATCCGCCAAAAATCTAAGCCACGCTTGAATGGATAATTCACCATATAAACATTATGATGGGTATTTAAAAACCCCTTTACCATGATTGAGAGGTGAAATGGCCAATTAATGAAGAAATTATGCCGAGATTTTCCACTTAGACTATATCTACGGCAGTTTTCACTATAATCTTTGATTATTCGCTAAGTGGTATAATTCTGTCATTTCTCTGTATCATGTTGGTTTCATTTCTTGTTTAGAAGCCCGCCGAAATAACAAATTAGAAACAAATGGGAAAGAAATCCAAGAGACCCGTTGCAACAGCGACTCCTACAGCAAAAGTGCAGCCCACTAGTGATCCAGGACCAAGTAAAAAAGGTTTAATCTCAGACACTACGTGTCTTGGCCTTGGAAATACAAGTTGGCAAAGCATATACAATTTAATTGAAGCAGAGGAACCTGAGGAAACATTGGAAGAGGCTACTGCAGGCTCAACTAATAAATCAGAAGCTTCCCTGAAAGATTTAGCCGACTCATATTTGCACAGGATAGAGCACGGGAGAAAATTCTTTCATACACTGATGTAGTCAGATGGGTGGTTGAAGAAATCCCAGTTTCAAATAGAACGTTTTGCACAGTTGACGTAAGAATTTTTGGTTCATGTAAGCCTGATGACTTAAGGAAGATGTATCACTTACCCGAACCTGAAAAGAAATACAACAAAGCCTTTCTGGAGAAATTTGCAGCAAAGAACGAGACTGAATCGGCCCCAATTAGGCAATGGAGACAGAATCCCATAAAACACAAATATGAATCATCGAGTAAGTACACTGTCGATTCGCTATCATCTCCTTACTGTTATTATGGAGCGATGATGTGTAGAATGTGGGGAATGCATGATTATGCAAAGTTCACTATTGAAATGGTTCACTTAATGGAAGTAGTCGTTAATAGTTATGTGATGGATTGGGCGAACATATTATCCGATAAATTAGCCTCTGTAATTCTTTATCTTAGATTCATTTCACGTAAAACCACCAGGACCATTCCCCCTTTCTATTACAATGCTTATGTTATGGATATGCTTTGCTTTAATTCCTAATACCCGGTACTTGGGTGGAGATGGACATCACAAGACCCTAAGCCGATCCACATTTATCATCAGATGTTATGGAAACCGCACTATAAAGACCACTTGTACCAAACCTGTAATGGTTTTATGTTGCCTATCTATTATGCAATTCTTGATAAGCTTGCCCCAAGGATTTCTGAGGAGGTAGAGATTGAATTGACTGCTGTGGGGAATTGCTTCGGGGAAAACAAGTTCACATATATAAGGGTTTATGGTAGCCTCACAAGACCCCATGCAGGTGTGGCCTACATTTCCTTTGAGATGCGGTGTTTACACTCTGCACGATTATAAACATGCAGAAATGGAGACAGGGAAAATAAACATGCTCAATCTGACAACCATCTCTAATAGGTAATTTTATCCACAAAAGGTTGCCTATAATGTGCTTGAACAAGCCAAACTCACAAAGTTCGATCATGAAAAAGATGAATTTGACAACCTAATTTCTTCAACAGAATCCTTATTTCAGGTGCAAACATTGGCCAAAATGAAATATAAATATGAAGGACTGGTAGAATTCAATAGGCTCAGAGAACAGAGGTTGCAAACTCTGCCTTTGGACTTATTAGCTACTACCCCAACAACTAAGTCAAGCGAGCCTGAAAAACAAATTATTGACAAACCTCCTACAACAAATAAGATTCCCGAAAAGGGAAAAGAGCCAGAACAGGACACAGAGCAGGAGAAAGAAAAGAAACAGGACAGTGAATATATTGATCTAGAGACTCTAATTGATCCCAAACTCCTCAAAGAGTGGCAACAATTTGAATCTATTATAAGCATTCCTGAGACTTCACAAGGGTTCGACACACCTCAAGTAACAGCAGGTCAAGAAACAACATCAACTACGGTTCCAATTGAAGGAACTAGCAGCCTATCTATCAGAAAAGATGCAGAAATAATTCGTAAAGATCCATCCGATCAGATTGTTTTGCAGATAGAAGACATACCACCATTAGACGTCTTTTACAGTCCCAAACACAGGGCTGTGGTGAAAAGACAAAGAAAAAGGAGGAGACTTGATCAATCTTCCCTTTTACCAGAACAAACAGAGATGGCTAATGTGGTGTGGAAGGAGGAATTTAACCCTTTTGATGACTTTACAAAACTTTCTCAGTATGCCGGAGCTTATTCGACAGCCACTATGGATAAAGCCTCGGAAGTAAGCAATCTACTTAAGGAAAAAGATCAAACAATTGTTTCATTGCAGTCACAGGTGTCCGAAGCACAACAAAAAATAGAACAACAACTATCAACACAACCACATATAAACAATCAATTAAATGAACAGTTGCTGAAGGAGAAGCAGAGGATAGACTTAAGTGTAGTACAGAAACAAAAGGAATTATCCAAGGCATTGGCCAGATTGAAGACAATGAATGAACAAATGAGTAAGATGAAAGATGAGCAAATCGCTCAACTGTCACAAGAAGTGGAAAAGTTTAAGAGTCTTCCTCAACTAGCAGAGTTCAGAACCGAAGCTCTCCAAATCAATAAAGCATTTATTACACAGCTAAAACTGCTATGTCATTTCATTTCTCTGGTTGATCCCCTTTGTGAAATTACTGCATCAATAGTTGACAAATCAGTCGATGCCAGGCAGGATTTAGAACAGGCTGATGAGACTTTAACCAACTTTCTTGCTTGGCAAGACATTAGTGAAGGGCAAGCCATGAATCTGCCTAAAATTATAGAGTCACACAAAGATATCCTTTTTCTAGAATGGCAGTCACAACTGATGAAAGCAGAGAGAGAAACATCAAGATGCAGATTATCGACCAATAATTTAATTGAGTTAATCAATAACACTCTTTATTTGTCTAACATGATTTCACAGTGCTCTCCAGGTAAATTGACGCCAGCCAAAGAATTGGAAAAGAAGGGAAGATTAATTGCTGGCATCCAAAGTTTAACTTGGGACACCTTTTGGTTTTTCTTAATTAAACCATACAGTTAGAGGGCTGCACTCAAATGTTTAACCGATGCCATCAATTGTATGATCCCTGAAATCCATGATGCCACATACTCAGAACAACTGCATTCTCATCTAAATCGCCCTCTAGAATTGCAACCGATGCTTGCTATCTGCTAGCTCAAGCCAAAGGGAGATCATTCGAAACAATGAATCATGCAGCGGACTGCAGACGAGCTGATTTTGAGGAGATACTCATAATTTAGTTGTACCAATTAGTAGCATTTTTATTTTGTAATTAGTTAGCTTAATTAGTATTTATAGGCCCTTTCATGCATTTAGAAAGGTTCCTCAGTTTTTTGGTATAAACTCAAATCAGTAAGTCACACTATTGTGCTTCTGATATATTTTTAATGAAGACTGAGCCAGTATTTTGAATTTTAATGAAGAAAGCTTTGATGAAATGTGTACTATTGCCTCATTGTGGAAGTGTTTCGAAATTAGAAGAATGAATTTGAATGCGATTGATATCGGGAGTGATCCAAATAACATATGGTACTATTATCTATGCTCTTGTTTCATTCTTTCATGTGAATCGGCATTTGTTTAATCTTGCTATCATTAAATATATGTATGTGTTTAACAAAAGTCCTTATACTTATCACTATTGAATGTCTAAGGAGTGTCATTCTTTCAATCATATCTGTGTCAATGATATATAAAGAATAGTCTAATAATGCTTTCATGATTACTTTGTTCAACTACTTGAACAAAGTAATTATCATATGAATAAATGTCTTTATTTGCCAATAGAATCATCTATATACCTGTTTGTGGATAAAGACCATCAAAAGTTACACTAAAGCAGAAATTTCCCGGGATAGAATAGTTATATATAATTTTTACTTTTTAGATTAAGAACATTCATCCATTATCATTAGATATTAGAGAATCAACAACTTATCCATCATATCTACCAATTATTGGGAAACTGGTCCCATTATTTCTAGTTGGAGCCACCACACCAAACGGAAAAGGCGCTGCCTTTAAGGTCTGGACCGGGTGGTTTTCCCTGATGTTATTGCAGCGATTTTCGAGGCATCAACATTTTTGGCGCTAGAAGGAGGGCTTGAACTGTGAATGGCGAGAAAACCCAAACCTATAACCCATTCTGAGAGTAAATCTCCCTCCACCTCACCTCGGACCTCTCATTTTCATACTGGAACACCAGTGTCCAAACGAGAAGAAGAGGAGTCAACCACAACTGCTCAAACCCATCATACTTCAGAACGATTAAGTCCAGAGTCCCCTAAAGTACAGTCTCTCATTCATAAACTTCAAGGCTTTTCGATATCACCACAGAAATCTGAAGTATCTCAAGGCAGTGAGACTTCACAATTCAATCTACCTCACCCTCTCACCAGACTTCAAAGCGGAAAGCTCGGTATTGAACCTACTGAGTTTCCTTTACCTAGCAGGAAAAGGGCAAAAAAGATCACTGAAGAATCTGACAGTGAAACTTTCTCATCATCATCCTCCATCTCATCTTCTCTAGTGCGAAGTCAACCATCCACTCCTCCATTACACATTGTTATTCAACAGGGATCGGGAACTTCAACATCCCAACCTCAAACCTCAATATCAACTCCTTCTCAGACATCTGGAAATTCATTGGCGATATCATCTGCTATTAGTTTTACAATAGCTCAGAATCCATGGAGTAGTCCTGGTGCAGTCAATATGCCTGCACCACTACACCAATTGCCAGATTCTCCTGAAAAATGGTTGCCGAAATTTAATCTAGATACAGGGACACCAGCCGAAGAACATATTAACAATTTCATGTTATCAGTCAATTTAAAAGGAGTGACACAAGAAGATGTTGTTGTTAGAATTTTCCCTTATACTTTACAAGGATCCGCTGGGTCTTGGTATTTTTCCCTGCCCTCTGGATCCATTACCAGCTGGAACATTTTTCAATAACAGTTTCTAACTAAGTATGGCGATGACAGGTCTCTAGCAACGTTAATGAATGATCTCTCGAATCTTAGGATAGAATCTAAAGAACCTATCAAGGAATTCAAATCGCGATTCAATAAACTCTTCAATAAGATTCCAACTACCTCTAAACCAAGTGAAAAAATCAGAAGCGAATGGTATATAACAACCCTACCTTCAAATATAGCTATTTTTTTAGATAGAGCTGCAAAACCAACTTTAGCCGAAAACATGAAAGAGGCACTGGCTGTAGAGAAACACATTATTGCTTTAGAAAAGAAAGCTGCTCTTGAAGATAGAAAATCCAAAAAACTTTATTTTAAAGATGATTCAAAGAAGAAAACCCCTAAAGATCCATATGATATGGAAGGTATACAAAAGGTCCTCAAGACTATGTCAAATGAAATGGTTGAAATCAAAAAACAAGTAGCTAAAACTTCAACAAAAAGGCCATTTAGAAATTTTAAGAAACCTCAATCAAAGCCACCAAATACTATATCCAATGCAGATTCAGATCCCGAAGAGGAAGAAGAAGATGAAACAGTCTTGCCTTCTGAAGAACCCGAAGAAGAAGAGACTATCGAATGCCATGGGATGTGGGATTTTATTCTACCTAACTCCGATACAGAAAATGAACAAGAAGCTTTCCCTGTGACTACTAGAAGTAAGGGTACTCCTGAACCTGTTCAGGCAACTTTGAAGAAAAGGAATGCAGGTTCCACTACTACCAAAGAAAAGGCTTCCACAAAGAAGGCCACACCGATACCGTCCCAAAATCAACCATCATCTTCAAATCTACCTTCAACATCTAAGACATTGGTAGTGTCCGATTCCATCGACTACACCATTATCGAAGATATGAAGAATACTAAGGAAAATATTACTATGCTTGAACTTAGCAAACTCAATCATCAACATAAATTACTTCTTAAGGAGCTAAATGTCGTACCTTCTTCACCGCTTCCTAATGTTGTATTGTCCAAAACTGCTAATGGTTCAGGCCAACCACCTCTGGGTAGAGTCGAAGCTATTGATGTAGTTTTAATTGTGGATAGATCAAATTCTCATACTCCTCCTTTCCTCTTAACCTATGAGATATATAATAGAAATCTACGCAACTGTTTGATTGACTTAGGGGCTTCCTCTAATATTATGCCAGCTTCAGTTTGTTCCAAACTGAACATTGAACCCCAAAAGTCTACAATTCATATTGTACAGTTGGAGAGAACTAAGGTCCAGGTTTTAGGGGAAATCAACTCAGTGACTATTAGGTTATCTGCTAATCCAAGAGTGGTTCAAGGAATTGATATTTTAATCACTGATATACCTGAATTCTATGGGTTGATTTTGAGTATAGACTAGTCTGAGAAACTCCATGGTTATATTTCCACTGATTGGTCCCATATGTGGCTACCTTATAAAAGAAAGCCGAATCAGATCAAGATCAATCGGGAGAAACACATGACCCATACGTTACTGAATTTGAACAAGAAAATCAACCAATAGCATTCAATAACAATATTTTGGGGAATTATTCATCTGAATCATTTTTTGGCAATTTTACCACCCAACCATCTCCTTTCTCAGTTAAAGATTTCACATCTCAAATCGAAAATTTCTCACAAACCGATAGATCAATATGTATTAGTATTGTTGAAGAAACTGTAAATAAAATAGTTGATAATTCTTTATTTTGGTCACTATACTTTGATGGGTCTAAATCTAGTGAAGGTGCAGGAGCCGGTTGTATTTTAGTTAGTCCCGAGGAAGAAAAAACTATGTTATCCTGCAGATTAGAATTTGAATGTACAAACAATACATCTGAATATGAGGCCTTAGTTCAAGGACTATACAAAGCAATTGGTCTTAAAGTTCAATATTTGAAAGTGTATGGTGATTCCGAAATCATTATAAAACAAGTTAGAAATTCAATTCATTGCATTTCTAATCATCTCAAACACTATCAGTCTTTGGTCCAGGAACTCATATCTCAATTTTTGGCATTCAATATCTCTCCCATCCCTAGGTCCCAGATTGCAGGGGCAGACCTACTAGCTAATGTTGCTTCCAAACTCCTTCCTTCAGAAGATTAGAGCCCAAACATATTTTCAGTAGAGTTAATTTTTAGACCATAAATTCTCGATAATGTCACCAATTGGCGAGTGTTCAATCATGATGAAGACATTTTAAATTTCTTGACTTCTGACAAGTCCTATGATGACCAAATCATTGATGAAAGTGATCGTGACCTTCAAATGAAGGAAAAGAAAGAAGAAAACTCAATACCTAAACCGGTGGTCAAGCTTGAAGATCTTTATGATATTAAAGACAGGTTTAAACAGGTGACCAATTCAAAACTTCAGAGTTCTACTTTAATATTTGAATTGATAAACCTAGGTACTGAGGAAAAACCTCAAAACATCAATTTAGGATTAGGACTTTCTTCAGAAGAAAGAACAACATTCATTAGATTATTGTAGAAAAACAAACATGTCTTCGCTTGGAAGTATGATGATTTAAGAACATACAATACATCGATCATTCAGCATACTATTCCAATGCTTCCTGAACAAAAGCCAGTGCAACAGAAGTTAAGGAAGATTCATTCTAATCTAGAGAGTCAAATAAAAGCTGAATTAAATAAACTCTTGAAGGCTAAGATAATTTTTCCTGTTAGACATTCAAACTCGGTGTCCAACATGGTGCCTGTTAGAAAGAAAAATGGTGATATTAGGATTTTTATCGATTTAAAAAATCTCAACAAAGCAAGCCAAAAGGATAACTTCCCTTTACCTACCGTGGAGTAGACACTCCATTCAGTAGCTGGTTCTGAGTTAATGTCTTTTTTAGATGGTTTTTCAGGATATAACCAAATTTTGGTCCATCCTGATGACAGGCTTAAAACTACCTTCAGAACTAAGTGGGGAACTTATGCTTACCAAAAAATGCCTTTTGGACTTATCAATGCTGGAGCTACATTCCAAAGAGCAATGGACATAGCATTCAAAGGATTAATCAATAAATCAGTAGTTCTCTATTTAGAGGATATTACTGTATTTTTCAGGAAAAGATCTAATCATTTGCATGATTTGAAACAAATCTTTGAACACTGTAGAAGGTATGGTATCTCTCTTAATCCAAAAAAGTCCTTTTTTGCTCTTAACCAAGGAAATCTTTTGGGCTTCATTGTCTCAAAGGATGGCATTTACATTGATCCAGACATAATTAAAGAGATTTCTGAAATTCCATTCCCTCATAATAAAAAATCCATGTAGTCATTTTTGGGTCAAATTAACTTTGTTAAACGATTTGTTCCAGATTTTTTTACCATTGCAAACAATGATTAAGAAAAACTCGGTGTTTAAATGGGGACCTGCAGAGAAATAGGCATTTGATTCTATCAAACAATCAATCATCAATGCCCCTACTTTAAGCCCCCCAATTTTTCGAATCATTTCATACTATATACCCTCGCATCTGCCTCATCTTATGCAGCAATGCTGAACTAAATTATTCGGAAGTTGAAAAACAAGCCTTTGCTGTGTACAAAGCCATTAAACACTACAGGCCCTTCCTCTTGAAAGCTCACACAAAGGTTACAGTTCCTTTTTCAGCAGTAAGACAATTACTAATTCAAAGGGAATTAGGAGAAAAGAGAGCAAATTGGGTCACAACATTACAAGAATATGACTTAGAAATCAAGCCAGCAAAGATTGTCAAAGGCCAAGGTTTTTGCAAGTTGTTAGGAGGAGCATCCAATATTCAGGAACCTGAAATTACAGAAGATACTGAAGAAATCAATCAGATAAGTATCACAAATCCTGAATCACAATATGCAGATCTGATTTTCTATTTAAAAAATGGGTACACTCCTTCCAATCTCTCCTATAATAACAAACGTGCCATTAGATTGAAAGAGAAAAACCTCATAATTGTAGATGATGCACTGTTTAGGCGAAATTATGATCCAATTTTATTAAGATGCTTAGAAAAACCTGAAGCACAAAAGGTTTTGCAGGAATTATATGACAGACCAGCAGGAGGACATTTTGGAGCTGATACAACAACTCACAAAAATATTCATGCTGGATATTATTGGCCCACCCTGTTCAAAGATGCTCATGAATATGTAAGGAAATGCCAAAGTTGTCAAATCTCCAGTGGAAGACAAAGAAAGCCAGCCTTCCCTTTGCAACCAGTCAACATTGAACAACCTTTTGAGCAATGGGGATTGGATATCATTGGCGAAATCACTCCACCTTCTTCCAAACAACATAAGTATATCCTTACTGCCATTGATTACTTTAGTAAGTGGGTTGAAACAATTCCTTTGAAAACAACAAATTCTGAGGCAATCATGGAACTCGTAGATCAATTCATCATTACCAGGTTTGGTGTCCCAAATGCTCTTGTTTTTGATAATGCATCTTATTTCTTTGGAAATTCTATGTTTGAGTTCGCTATCAGGAGGGTATTTAAATTGAAGTATTCTGAAAATTACTACCCCTAGGGTAATGTTTTAGTAGAATCCACCAATAAAAATCTTATTAAAATTATTAAGCGAACTATTGAGCAGAATCATAAAAACTGGCATAAATCTTTGATATTTGCACTATGGGCTAACAGAATAACACAGAAGACCTCCATAGGCACTTCTCCATTTAATCTAGTATACGGAAAGGAAGTTGTCATACCAGCCAATTTAGTACTTCCATCCCTAGCCTTAGTGCAATTTATTGAAGAAAGTCCCTCATCTCCTGTTCAACTAAGACATGATCAAATTTTAAAACTAGAAGAAGAAAGGTAGAAAGCCAGGATTATACATGCAAAACATTAGAAAATTATCAAGTCGTCTTTTGATACAACTTCAACCAGTTCAAAGCAATTACAAGTTGGTGATCTAGTTTTGAAATGGGACAAAGCCCATGAGGATAAAGGAAAACACACTAAGTTCCAGAAAATGTGGCTCAGACAATTTTAAATCAATGACAAGATAGGCCCTTCTACTTTCATATTGCAAGATCTATCAGGAAAGAGAGATTCTCTTCCTGTTAACGGCCTTATCTTGAAAAAATTCTTCAATTGAGGAGGTAACCCCTTCTCCCTTTGTAAATATTCAATTTTCAGCAAAATTTCTGTACATAGCTTATACTTTTTAGGATTTTGGAAAATAAAGTTGTAATAAGCTTTCCATTGGTCTTTGCTATATTGAAAAAATTTCTCAAAAGAAATAGTTCTGATCTTTTCTTTTAAAATGGAATCCTTAAATGAAAGCAAACTTTCTAGGAAATTAGGTATATTTAGATTTTGAAACCTCATTTTATTTTTGTGAAATCCTCTCAAGATTTAGAACTACTGTAAATCATTTTAATGTTTTTAAGCAGCCTGAAAATGGTTATCAATACAAAACAGAAACGGATTCAATCTTAGCATCTTCAACTCTTACCCTGTCATCCATGTTCTCTTAAGGAGAAAATTGTTCACCGCATTCATCAAAGTTTATAATTACTCAGAGTGTAATTCTAAAATATATTTGTATAAAAGATAAGAAGTCTTATTACAAGCCTGCTTACCATGATCATAGGGAAATAGTTCAACTGACATTACCAATACTGCATATCAAAATAGGGTAATGGCTTATAATTATAAGACAAGGGGTTTCATCATGAGCCAGCTTGTTCAGTTAAATTACAACCAGTGAATGGCATTGTCAAATAGCTGGCCACCAAACCAGGACAATGGATTTTTATCTTACAAAATAAGTAAAAAGAAAAAGTGATACAAAAATATGAAGACATATTTTTGGATTCATTCTTTTTAATTATACTCTGAAATGGATGGAGCAATGAATGATCAAATGGTTAAATGTATCCCTGTCGAGACTATAGACATTTGCTGGTAGCAGAGGCTCTACCTATGATAGAGGAGTCATTATAAAGCTAAGTTGGAAATTTTTTTGTTTTATCATTATCAACCAATTAAGGCTAATTTAAAACATAAGATGTATTTAATTTTAACATGAGAAGATAATAGCAGAAAGAGTTATCATTATTTTCAGAATTTATGACTGCCTAGTTATATTAGAATTTTTCCCTAGTTAAAGTTGCCAGATTAAGAAAGTTTAAATATTTTAACATTTCTCAGAGATAACTTTTTCTCCCAGTGAATCGCCAATTTTTGTGCTGTACAACAACCCCCTATTTCATAAATTTTTTCTTAAAAAATCATAATATCTAATGGGTCCCTTTTAAACTTAGATGTGTGAATAAATTGGTATTAACTCATCATTACAAAAACCCTCATCAAAAGGTCCAATGGAAATGATATATTAGAAAATAAACCTTTTGAACAATAATAAAAATAGGTCTTTTAAATAATTATAAAGCTCTTTATTATTACGATAAAGCGGTTGCAAGATAGCATATCGCAATAATAGGAAAAACATGTATAAAAGACCCATTGACCCACTCCGACCCGAAAAGGGAAATCGTTATCGGATATTGGGGAAAGGAAAAAACACATATTTTAAAGAAACCCCCCCCCCCATTTCCCCGATGCGATAAAAGGTATCGCCATCGGCAGTCGGCCTTAACACACCACATATGAATTGTGACACTTTCAAATCTTCCAAAGCGAAAGCCGTATCGCCATCAGCAATCGGCGATTTCGCAATGGCATAAGTAAGATGACCCGAGCCCATTCTCGACTGCGATACATTAAATCAAGGTGCATGTTTCGGAACATATTTGAAAGGCTGCAAGCATTATATCACCTTTTCGCGATCGAGGGATATTTTGGACTATTATTAAAACCTTCCCGTTCACATCACCAATCATCAATTGCGATTATCTGACAAAAATCTAAGGCTCGCTTGAATGGATCATTCACCATATAAATGTTATGATGGGTATTTAAAAACGCCTTTACCATGATTGACAGGTAAAACGACCAATTAATGAAGTAGTTGTGTCGAGATTTTCCACTCAGATTATATCTGCGGCAGTTTTCACTATAATATTTGATTATTCGCTAAGTGATATAATTCTTTCATTTCTCTATATCACGTTGGTTTCATTTCTTGCGCAGTAGCCCACCGAAATAACAAATTCGAAACAAATGGGAAAGAAATCTAAGAGATCCGTGGCAGCAGTGGCTCCTACAGCAAAAGTGCAGCCCACCAGTGATCTAGGACCAAGTAAAAAAGGTTTAATCTCAGACACTACATGTCTTGGCCTTGGAAATACAAGTTGGCAAAGTATCTACAATTTAATTGAAGCAGAGGAACTTGAGGAAACATTGGAAGGGGCTACTGCAGGCTCAACTAATAAATCAGAAGCTTCCCTGAAAGATTTAACCGACTCATATTTGCACAGGATAGCAGCACGGGAGAAAATTCTTCTATACACTGATGTAGTCAGATGGGTGGTTGAAGAAATCCCATTTTCAAATAGAACATTTTGCACAGTTGACGGAAGAATTTTTGGTTCATTTAAACTTGATGACTTAAGGAAGATGTATCACTTACCCGAACCTGAAAAGAAATACAACAAAGCCTTTCTAGAGAAATTCGCAGTAGAGAACGAGACTGAATCGGCCCCAATTAGGCAATGGAGACAGAATCCCGCAAAACACAAACATGAATCATCGGGTAAGTACTTTGTCGATTCGCAATCATCTCCTTACTATTATGCTGGAGTGATGATGTGTAGAATGTGGGGAATGCATGATTCTGCAAAGTTCACTTTTGAAATTGTTCCCTTAATGGAAGCAGTTGTTAATAGTTATGTGATGGATTGGGCAAACATATTATCCGATAAATTAGCCTCTGCAATTCTTGATTTTAGATTCAATTCACGTAAAACCACCAGGACCATTCCCCCTTTCTATTACAGTGTTTATGTTATGGATATGCTTTGCTTTAATTCCAAATACTCGGTACTTGGGTGGAGATGGACATCACAAAACCCTAAGCTGATCCACATTTATCATCAAATGTTATGGAAAGCGCACTATGAAGACAACTCATACCAAATCTGTAATGGTTTCATGTTGCCTATCTATTATGCAATTTTTGATAAGCCTGCCCCAAGGATTTCCGAGGAGGCAGAGATTGACTTGACTGCTGTGGGGAATTGGTTCGGGGAAGACAAGTTCACATATATAAGGGTTTATGGTAGCCTCACAAGACCCCATGTCCTTCCATTATAGTTACCCGATAAGCTGTTGGCTCGAGAGTTAGCTTACCAAATAACAACAGCAGGAACATCCAAAACTCTTAGGACTTCCAAAAAGCTGGTGTGGCCTACATTTCCTTTGAGATGCGGTGTTTACACTCTACACGATTATAAACATGCAGAAAAGGAGGCAGGAAAATAAACATGCTAAATCTGGCAACCATCTCTAATAGGCAATTTGATCCACAAAAGGTTTCCTATAATGTATTTGAACAAGCCAAACTCACAAAGTTCGATCATGAAAAAGATGAATTTGACGATTTGTTTTCTTCAGCAGAATCCTTATTTCAGGCGCAAACATTGGCTAAAATGAAATATAAAGATGAAGGACTAGTAGAATTCAATACGCTCAAAGAACAGTGTTTGCAAACTCTGCCTCTGGACTTATTAGCTACTACCCCAACAACTAAGTCAAGCGAGCCTGAACAACAAATTATTGACAAACCTCCTACATCAGAGAAGATTCTCGAAAAGGGAAAAGAGCCAAAACAGGACACAGAGCAGGAGAAAGAAAAGAAACATGACAGTGAATATATTGATTTAGAGACTCAGATTGATCCCAAACTCATCAAAGAGTGGCAACAATTTGATTATATTATAAGCAATCCTGAGACTTCATAAGGGTTTAGCACACCTCAAGTAACAGCCAGTCATGAAACAACAACAACTATGGTTCCAATTGAAGGCACCAGCAGCCTATCCATTAGCAAAGATGTAGAAATAATTCCTAAAGATCCATCCGATCAGATTGTTTTGCAGATAGAAGACATACCACAACTAGACGTCTTTTATAGTCCCAAACACAGCACTGTGGTGAAAAGACAAAGTAAAAGGAGGAGACTTGATCAATTTTCCCTTTTACCAGAACAAACAAAGATGGCTAATGTGGTGTGGAAGGAGGAATTTAACCCTTCCGATGACCTTACAAAACTTTCTCAGTATGCAGGAGCTTATTCGGCAGCCACTATGGATAAAGCCTCGGAAGTAAGCAATCTACTTAAGGAAAAAGATCAAACAATTGTTTCATTGCAGTCATAGGTGTCTGAAGCACAGCGGAAAATAGAACAGTTAGAACAACAACTATGAACACAACAACAGATAAACAATCAATTAAATGAACAGTTGCTCAAGGAGAAGTAGAGGATAGACTTAAGCGTAATACAGAAACAAAAGGAATTATCCAAGGCATTGGCCAAATTTAAGACAATGAATGAACAAATGAATAAGATGAAAGATGAGCAAATCGCTCAACTGCCACAAGAAGTAGAAAAGTTTAAGAATCTTCCTCAAACAGCAGAGTTCAGAACTGAAGCTCTCCAAATCAATAAAGCATTGATTACACAGCTAAAACTGCTATGTCATAACATTTCTCTGGTTGAGCCCCTTTCTGAAATTACTACATCAATAGTTGACAAATCGGTCGATGCCAGGCAGGATTTAGAACAGGCCGTTGAGACTTTAACCAACTTTCTTTCTTGGCAAGTCACCAGTGAAGGGCAAGCCGCGAATCTGCCTAAAATTCTAGAGTCACACAAAGATATCCTTTTTCGAGAATGGCAGTCACAACTGATGAAAGCAGAGAGAGAAACATCAAGATGCAGATTATCGAACAGTAATTTAATTGAGTTAATCAATGACACTTTATTTGTCTAACATGATTTCACAGTGCTCTCCAGGTAAATTGATTGGAACAAACATGCAATCAAGAATTGGAAAAGAAGGGAAGATTAATTGCCAGCATCCAAAGTTTAACTTGGGATACCTTTTGGTTTTTCTTAATTAAACCATACAGTCAGAGGGCTGCACTCAAATGTTTAACCGATGCCATCAATTGTATGATCCCCGAAATCCATGATGCCACACACTCAGCACAACTGCATTCTCGTCTAAATCGCCCTCCAGAATTGCAACCGATGCTTGTTATCTGCCATCTCAAGCCAAAGGGAGATCATCTGAAACAATGAATCATGCAGCCAACTGCAAACAAGCAGATTTTGAGGAGATACTCATAATTTAGTTTTACCTATTAATAGCATTTTTATTTTGTAATTAGTTAGCTTAATTAGTATTTATAGGCCCTTTCATGCATTTAGAAAGGGTCCTCAGTTTTTTTGTATAAACTCAAATCAGTAAGTCACACTATTGTGCTTCTGATCTATTTTTTATGAAGACTAGGCCAGTATTCTGAATTTTAGCGAAGAAAGCTTTGATGACATGTGTACTATTACCTTATTGTGGAAGTGTTTCTAGGTTAGAAGAAGGAATTTGAATGCGATTGATATTGGGAGTGATCCAAATAACATATGGTACTATTATCTATGCTCTTATTTCATTCTTTCATGTGAATCAACATTTTTTTAATCTTGCTATCATTAGATATATGTATGTGTTTAACAACAGTCCTTATACTTATCACTATTGAATGTCTAAGGAGTGTTATTCTTTCAATCATATCTGTGTCAATGATATATAAAGAATAGTGTAATAATGTTTTCATGATTACTTTGTTCAACTACTTGAACAAAGTAATTATCATATGAATAAATGTCTTTATTTGCCAATAGAGTCATCTATATGCCTGTTTGTGGATAAATACCATCAAAAGTTACACTAAAGCAGAAATTTCCCGGGATAGAATAGTTATATATAATTTTACTTTTTAGATTAAGAAAATTCATCCATTATCATTAGATATTAGAGAATCAACAACTTATCCATAATATCTACCAATTATTGTGAAACTGGTCCCATTATTTCTAGTCGGAGCCACCACACCAAACGGAAAATGAGATGCCTTTAAGGTCCGGACCGGGTGGTTTTCCCCGATGTTGTTGCAGCGATTTTTGAGGCATCAACATTTTTGGCGCAAGAAGGAGGGCTTGAACTGTGAATGGCGAGCAAACCCAAACCTATAACCCATTCTGAGAGTAAATCTCCCTCCACCTCACCTCGGACCTCTCATTTGCATACTGGAACACCAGTATCCAAACGAGAAGAAGAGGAGTCAACCACAACTGCTCAAACGCATCATACTTTAGAACGATTAAGTCCTGAGTCGCCTGAAGTACAGTCTCTCATCCAGAAAATTCAAGGCTTTTCGATATCACCACAAAAATCTGAAGTATCTCAAGGCATTGAGACTTTGCAATTCAATCTACCTCACCCTCTCACCAGACCTCAAAGCGGAAAGCTCGGTATTGAACCTACTGAGTTGCCTTTACCTAGCAGGAAAAGGGAAAAAAAGAACACTGAAGGATCTAACAGTGAAACTTTCTCATCATCATCCTTCATCTCATCTTCTCTAGTGTGAATTCAACCATCCATTCCTCCATTACACATTGTTATTCAACAAGGATCGGGAACTTCAACATCCCAACGTCAAACCTCAATATCAACTCCTCCTCAAACATCTGGAACTTCATCGGCGATATCATCTGCTATTAGTTTTACAATGGCTTAGAATCCATGGAGTAGTCCTGGTGCAGTCAATATGCCTGCACCACTACACCAATTGCCAGATTCTCCTGAAAAATGGTTGCCAAAATTTAATCTAGATACAGGGACACTAGCCGAAAAACATATTAACAATTTCATGTTATCAATCAATTTAAAAGGAGTGACACAAGAAGATGTTGTTGTTAGAATTTTCCCTTATACTTTACAAGGATCAGCTTGGTCTTGGTATTTTTCCCTGCCCTCTGGATCCATTACCAGCTCGAACATTTTTCAAGAACAGTTTCTAACTAAGTATGGCGACGACAGGTCTTTAGCAACGTTAATTAATGATCTCTCGAATCTTAGGATAGAATCTAAAGAACCTATCAAGGAATTCAAATCGCGATTCAATAAACTCTTCAATAAGATTCCAACCGCCTCTAAACCAAGTGAGAAAATCAGAAGCGAATGGTATATAACAGCCCTACCTTCAAATATAGCTATTTTTGTAGATAGAGCTACAAAACCAACTTTAGCCGAAAACATGAAAGAGGTGTTGGCTGTAGAGAAACACATTATTGCTTTAGAAAAGAAAGCTTCTCTTGAAGATAGAAAATCCAAAAAACTTTCTTTTAAAGATGATTCAAAGAAGAAAATCCCTAAAGATCCATATGATATGGAAGGTCTACAAAAGGTCCTCAAGACAATGTCAAATAAAATGGTTGAAATCAAAAAACAAGTAGCTGAAACTTCAACAAAAAGGCCCTTTAGAAATTTTAAGAAATCTCAATCAAAGCCAGCAAATACTATATCTAGTGCAGATTCAGATCCCGAAGAGGAAGAAGATGATGAAACAGTCTTGCCTTCTGAAGAACCAAAAGAAGAAGAGACTGTCAAATGCCATTGGATGTGGGATTTTATTCTACCTAACTCCGATATAGAAAATGAACAAGAAGCTTTCCCTGTGACTACTAGAAGTAAGGATACTCCTGAACCTGTTCAGGCAACTTCGAAGAAAAGGAATGCAAGTTCCACTACTACCAAAGAAAAGGTTTCCACAAAGAAGGCTTCACCGATACCATCCCAAAATCAACCATCATCTTCAAATCTACCTTCAACATCTAAGACATTGGTAGTGTCAGATTCCATGGACTACAACATTATCGAAGATATGAAGAAGACTAAAGAAAATATTACTATGTTTGAACTTAGCAAACTCAAACATCAACAGAAATTACTTCTTAAGGAGCTAAATGTTGTACCTTCTTCACCTCTTCCTAATGCTGTATTGTCCAAAGCTGCTAATGATTCAGGCCAACCACCTCCGGGTAGAGTGGAAACTACTGATGTAGTTTTAATTGGGGATAGATCAAATTCTCATACTCCTCCTTTCCTCTTAACCTATGAGATCTATAATAGAAATCTACATAGTTGTTTGATTGACTCAGGGGCTTACTCTAATATTATGCCAGCTTTAGTTTGTTCCAAACTAAACATTGAACCCCAAAAGTCTGTAATTCATATTGTACAGTTGGATAGAACTAAGGTCCAGGTTTTAGGGGAAATCAACTCAGTGACTATCAGGTTATCAGTTGATCCAAGAGTGGTTCAAAGAATTGATATTTTAATCGCTGATATACCTGAATTCTATGGGTTGATTTTGAGTAGAGACTGGTCTAAGAAACTCCATGGTTATATTTCCACCGATTGGTCCCATATGTGGCTACCTTATAAAGGAAAGCCGAATCAGATCAAGATCAATCGAGAGAAACACATGACCCATACTGTTACTGAATTTTAACAAGAAAATCAACCAATAGCATTCAATAACAATATTTTGGGGAATTATTCATCTGAATCATTTTTTGGCAATTTTACCGCCCAACCATCTCCTTTCTCAGTTAATGATTTCACATCTCAAATCGAAAATTTCTCACAAACCGATAGATCAAGATGTATTAGTATTGCTGAATAAATTGTAAATAAAATAGTTGATAATTCTTTATTTTGGTCACTATACTTTGATGGGTCTAAATCTAGTGAAGGTGCAGGAGCCAGTTGTATTTTAGTTAGTCCCGAGGGAGAAAAAACCATGTTATCATGCACATTAGAATTTGAATGTACAAACAATACAACTGAATATGAGGCCTTAGTTCAAGGACTATACAAAGCAATTGGTCTTAAATTTCAATATTTGAAAGTGTATGGTGATTCCGAAATCATTATAAAACAAGTTAGAAATTCAATTCATTGCCTTTCTAATCATCTCAAACACTATCAGTCTTTGGTCCAAGAACTCATATCTCAATTTTTGGCATTCAATATCTCTCCCATCCCTAGGTCCCAGAATGCAGGGGCAGACCTACTAGCTAATGTTGCTTCCAAACTCCTTCCTTTAGAAGATTACAACCCAGATAGATTTTCAGTAGATTTAATTTTTAGACCATCAATTCCCGATAATGTCACCAATTGGCGAGTGTTCAATCATGATGAAGACATTTTAAATTTCTTGACTTCTGACAAGTCCTACGATGACCAAATCATTGATGAAAGTGATCATGACCTTCAAATGAAGGAAAAGCAAAAAGAAAACTCAATACCTAAACCAGTGGTCAAGCTTGAAGATCTTTATGATATTAAAGACAGGTTTAAACAGGTGACCAATTCAAAACTTCAGAGTTCTACTTTAAGATTTGAATTGATAAACCTAGGTACTGAGGAAAACCCTCAAAACATCAATTTAGGATTAGGATTTTCTTCAGAAGAAAGAACAACATTCATTATTGCAGAAAAAAATAATGTCTCCGCTTGGAAGTATGATGATTTAAAAACATATGATACATCGATCATTCAACATACTATTCCAATGCTTCCCGAACAAAAGCCAGTGCAACAAAAGTTAAGGAAGATTCATCCTAATCTAGAGAGTCAAATAAAAGCTGAATTAAATAAACTCTTGAAGGCTAAGATAATTTTTCCTGTTAGACATTCAAACTGGGTGTCCAACATGGTGCCTGTTAGAAAGAAAAATGGTGATATTAGGATTCGTATCGATTTCAGAAATCTCAACAAAGCAAGCCAAAAGGATAACTTCCCTTTACCTACCATGGAGTAGACACTCCATTCGGTAGCTGGTTCTGAGTTAATGTCTTTTTTAGATGGTTTTTCAGGATATAACCAAATTTTGGTCCATCCTGATGACAGGCTTAAAACTACCTTCAGAACTAAGTGGGGAACTTATGCTTACCAAAAAATGCCTTTTGGACTTATCAATGCTGGAGCTACATTCCAGAGAGCAATGGACATAGCATTCAAAGGATTAATCAATAAATCAGTAGTTGTCTATTTAGATGATATTACTGTATTTTCCAAGAAAAGATCTAATCATTTGCATGATTTGAAACAAATATTTGAACGCTATAGAAGGTATGGTATCTCGCTTAATCCAAAAAAGTCATTTTTTGCTCTTAATCAAGGAAAGCTTTTGGGCTTCATTGTCTCAAAGGATGGCATTTACATTGATCCAGACAGAATTAAAGAGATTTCTGAAATTCCATTCCCTCATAATAAAAATCCATGCAGTCATTTTTGGGTCAAATTAACTTTGATAAACGATTTGTTCCAGATTTTTCCCAGATTATTTTACCATTGCAAACAATGATTAAGAAAAATTTGGTGTTTAAATGGGGACCTGCAGAGAAAGAGGCATTTGATTCTATCAAACAATCAATCATCAACGCCCCTGCTTTAAGCACCCCCAATTTTTCGAATCATTTCATACTATATACCCTCGCATCTGCCTCATCTTATGCAGCAATGCTGACTCAAATTAACGATCAAAATTTGGAAGCACCTATCTCATTTTATAGCTCAAATCTTCAAGGTGCTGAACTAAATTATTCGGAAGTTGAAAAACAAGCCTTTGCTGTGTACAAAGCCATTAAACACTACAAGCCCTTCCTCTTGAAAGCTCACACAAAAGTTATAGTTCCTTTTTCAGCAGTAAGACAATTAATAATTCAAAGGGAATTAGAAGAAAAGAGAGCAAATTGGGTCACAACATTACAAGAATATGACTTAGAAATCAAGCCAGCAAAGATTGTCAAAGGCCAAGGTTTTTGCAAGTTGTTAGCAGGAGCATCCAATATTCAGGAACCTGAAATTACAGAAGATACTGAAGAAATCAATCAGATAAGTATCACAAATCCTGAATCACAATATGCAGATCTGATTTTCTATTTAAAAAATGGGTATGCTCCTTCCAATCTCTCCTATAAAAACAAACGTGCCATTAGATTGAAAGCGAAAAACTTTATAATTGTAGATGATGTACTGTTTAGGCGAAATTATGATTCAATTTTATTAAGATGCTTAGAAAAACCTGAAGCGCAAAAGGTTTTGCAGGAGTTATATGATGGACCAGCAGGAGGACATTTTGGAGCTGATACAACAGCTCACAAAATCATTCATGCTGGATATTATTGGCCCACCCTGTTCAGAGATGCTCATGAATATGTAAGGAAATGCCAAAGTTGTCAAACCTCTAGTGGAAGACAAAGAAAGCCAGCCTTCCCTTTGCAATCAGTCAACATTGAACAACCTTTTGAGCAATGGGGATTGGATATCATGGGAGAAATCACTCCACCTTCTTTCAAACAACATAAGTATATCCTTACTGCCACTGATTACTTCACTAAGTGGGTTGAAGCAATTCCTTTGAAAACAACAAATTCTGAGGCAATCATGGAATTCATAGATCAATTCATCATTACCAGGTTTGGTGTCCCAAATGCTCTTGTTTTTGATAATGCATCTTATTTCTCTGGAAATTCTATGTTTGAATTCGCTATCAAGAGGGGATTTAAATTGAAGTATTCTACAAATTACTACCCCCAGGGTAATGGTTTAGCAGAATCCACCAATAAAAATCTTATTAAAATTATTAAGAGAACTATTGAGCAGAATCATAAAAACTGGCATAAATCTTTGATATTTGCACTATGGGTTGACAGAATAACACAGAAGGCCTCCATAGGCACTTCTCCATTTAATCTAGTATACGGAAAGGAAGCTGTCATACCAGCCAATTTAGTACTTCCATCCCTAGCCTTAGTGCAATTTATTGAAGAAAGTCCCTCATCTTCTATTCAACTAAGACATGATCAAATTTTAAAACTAGAAGAAGAAAGGGAAAAAGCCAGGATTATACATGCAAAACATCAGCAAATTATCAAGTCATCTTTTGATACAACTTCAACCAGTTCAAAGCAATTACAAGTTGGTGATCTAGTTTTGAAATGGGACAAAGCCCATGAGGATAAAGGAAAACACACTAAGTTCCAGAAAATGTGGCTCAAACCATTTCAAATCAATGAGAAGATAGGCCCTTCTACTTTCATATTGCAAGATCTATCAGGAAAGAGAGATTCTCTTCCTGTTAACGGCCTTATCTTGAAAAAATTCTTCAATTGAGGAGGTAACCCCTTCTCTCTTTGTAAATATTCAATTTTCAGCAAAATTTCTGTATATAGCTTATACTTTTTAGGATTTTGGAAAATAAAGTTGTAATAAGCTTTCCATTGGTCTTTGCTATATTGAAAAAGTTTCTCAAAAGAAATAGTTCTGATGTTTTCTTTTAAAATGGAAGCCTTAAATGAAAGCAAACTTTCTAGGAAATTAGGTAGATTTAGATTCTGAAACCTCATTTTATTTTTGTGAAATCCTCTCAAGATTTAGAACTACTGTAAATCATTTTAATGTTTTTAAGCAGCCTGAAAACGGTTATCAATACAAAACAGAAACTGATTCAATCTTAGCATCTTCAACTCTTACCCTGTCAGCCATGTTCTCTTAAGGAGAAAATTGTCCATCCGATTCATCAAAGTTTATAATTACTCAAAGTGTAATTCTAAAATATATTTGATATAAAAGTTAAGAGGTCTTATTACAAGCCTGCTTACCATGATCATAGGGAAATAGTTCAACTAACATTACCAATACTGCATATCAAAACATGGTAATGGATTGTAATTATAAGACAAGGGGTCTCATCACGAGCCAGCTTGTACAGTTAAATTACAACCAGTGAATGGCATTGTCAAACAGCTGGCCACCAAACCAGGACAATGGCTTTTTATCTTACAAAATAAGTAAAAATAAAAAGTGATACAAAAATATGAAGACATAATTTTGGATTCATTCTTTTTAATTATACTCTAAAATGGATGGAACAATGAATGATCAAATGGTTAAAAGGTATCCCTGTCGAGACTATAGACATTTGCTGGCAGCAAAGGCTCTACCTATGACAGAGGAGTCATTATAAAGCTAAGTTGGAAAAATATTTTGTTTTATCATTATCAACCAATTAAGGCTAAGTTAAAACATAGGATGTATTTAATTTTAACATGAGAAGATAATAGCAGAAAGAGTTATCATTATTTTTAGAATTTATGACTGCCTAGTTATATTAGAATTTTTCCCTAGTTAAAGTTTCCAGATTAAGAAAGTTTAAATATTTTAACATTTCTTAGAGATAACTGTTTCTCCCAGTGAATCGCCAATTGTTGTGCTGTACAACAACCCCCCATTTCATAAATTTTTCTAAAAAAATCATAATATCTAATGGGTCCTTTTAAACTTAGATGTGTGAATAAATTGGTATTAACTCATCATTACAAAAACCCTCATCAAAAGGTCCAATGGAAATGATATATTAGAAAATAAACCTTTTGAACAATAATAAAAATAGGTCTTCTAAATAATTATAAAGCTCTTTATTATTACGATAAAGCTGTCGCAAGATCGCATATCACAATAATAAGAAAAGCATGTATAAAAGACCCATTGACCCACTCCGACCCGATGCGATAAAAGGTATCGCCATCGGCAGTCAGCCTTAACACACCACATATGAATTGTGACACTTTCAAATCTTCCGATGCGATAAGCCGTATCGCCATCGGCGATCGGCGATTTCGCAATGGCATAAGTAAGATGACCCGAGCCCATTCCCGACTGCGATACATTAAATCAAGGCGCGTGTTTCGGAACATATTTGAAAGGCTGCATGCATTATATCACCTTTTCGTGATCGAGGGATATTTTGGACTATTATTAAAACCTTCCCGTTCACGTCACCAATCATCAATTGCGATTATCCACCAAAAATCTAAGCCACGCTTGAATGGATCATTCACCATATAAACGTTATGATGGGTATTTAAAAACCCCTTTACCATGATTGACAGGTGAAACGGCCAATTAATGAAGCAGTTATGCCGAGATTTTCCACTTAGATTATATCTGCGACAGTTTTCACTATAATCTTTGATTATTCTCTAAGTGATATAATTCTTTCATTTCTTTGTATCACGTTGGTTTCATTTCTTGTGCAGTAGCCCGCCGAAATAACAAATTCGAAACAAATGGGAAAGAAATCCAAGAGACCCGCGGCAGCAGCGGCTCCTACAGCAAAAGTGCAGCCCACCAGTGATCCAGGACCAAGTAAAAAAGGTTTAATCTCAGACACTACGTGTCTTGGCCTTGGAAATACAAGTTGGCAAAGTATCTACAATTTAATTGAAGCAGAGGAACCTGAGGAGACATTGGAAGAGGCTATTGCAGGCTCAACTAATAAATCAGAAGCTTCCCTGAAAGATTTAGCCGACTCATATTTGCACAGGATAGCAGCACGGGAGAAAATTCTTCCATACACTGATGTAGTCAGATGGGTGGTTGAAGAAATCCCAGTTTCAAATAGAACGTTTTGCACAGTTGACGGAAGAATTTTTGGTTCATTTAAGCCTGATGACTTAAGGGAGATGTATCACTTACCCGAACCTGAAAAGAAATACAACAAAGCCTTTCTGGAGAAATTTGCAACAGAGAACGAGACTGAATCGGCCCCAATTAGGCAATGGAGACAGAATCCCGCAAAACACAAACATGAATCATTGGGTAAGTACTCTGTCGATTCGCTATCATCTCCTTACTGTTATGCTGGAGCAATGATGTGTAGAATGTGGGAATGCATGATTCTGCAAAGTTCACTATTGAAAGGGTTCCCTTAATGGAAGCAGCTGTTAATAGTTATGTGATGGATTGGGCGAACATATTATCCGATAAATTAGCTTCTGCAATTCTTGATTTTAGATTCAATTCACGTAAAACCACCAGGACCATTCCCACTTTCTATTACAGTGCTTATGTTATGGATATGCTTTGCTTTAATTCCGAATACCCGGTACTTGGGTGGAGATGGACGTCACAAGACCCTAAGCCGATCCACATTTATCATCAGATGTTATGGAAAGCGCACTATAAAGACCACTTGTACCAAATCTGTAATGGTTTCATGTTGCCTATCTATTATGCAATTTTTGATAAGCCTGCCCCAAGGATTTCCGAGGAGGCAGAGATTGACTTGACTGCTGTGGGGAATTGGTTCAGGGAAGACAAGTTCACATATATAAGGGTTTATGGTAGCCTCACAAGATCCCATGTCCTTCCATTGTATGTACCTGATAAGTTGTTGGCTCGAGAGTTAGCTTACCAAATAACAACAGCAGGAACATCCAAAACTCTTAGGACTTCCAAAAAGCAGGTGTGGCCTACATTTCCTTTGAGATGCGGTGTTTACACTCTACATGATTATAAACATGCAGAAAAGGAGACAGGGAAAATAAACATGTTCAATCTGGCAACCATCCCTAATAGGCAATTTGATCCACAGAAGGTTGCCAATAATGTGCTTGAACAAGCCAAACTCACAAAGTTCGATCATGAAAAAGATGAATTTGACGACCTGTTTTCTTCAGCAGAATCCTTATTTCAGGTGAAAACATTGGCCAAAATGAAATATAAAGATGAAGGACTGGTAGAATTCAATAGGCTCAGAGAACAGAGGTTGCAAACTCTGCCTCTGGACTTATTAGCTACTACCCTAACAACTAAGTCAAGGGAGCCTGAACAACAAATTATTGACAAAACTCCTACAACAGAGAAGATTCCCGAAAAGGGAAAAGAGCCAGAACAGGACACAGAGCAGGAGAAAGAAAAGAAACAGGACAATCAATATATTGATCTAGAGACTCAAATTGATCCCAAACTCCTCAAAGAGTGGCAACAATTTGACTCTATTATAAGCAATCCCGAGACTTCAAAAGGGTTCAGCACACCTCAAGTAACAGCCGGTCAAGAAACAACAACAACTACGGTTCCAATTGAAGGAACCAGCGGCCTATCCATCAGCAAAGATGCAAAAATAATTCCTAAAGATCCATCCAATCAGATTGTTTTGCAGATAGAAGACATACCACCATTAGACGTCTTTTATAGTCCCAAACACAGGGCTGTGTTGAAAAGACAAAGAAAAAGGAGGAGACTTGATCAATCTTCCCTTTTACCAGAACAAACAAAGATGGCTAATTTGGTGTGGAAGGAAGAATTTAACCCTTCTGATGACCTTACAAAACTTTCTCAGTATGCCAGAGCTTATTCGGCAGCCACTATGGATAAAGCCTCGGAAGTAAGCAATCTACTTAAGGAAAAAGATCAAACAATTGTTTCATTGCAGTCACAGGTGTCCGAAGCACAGCGGAAAATAGAACAGTTAGAACAACAACTATCAACAAAACAGCAGATAAACAATCAATTAAATGAATAGTTGCTCAAGGAGAAGTAGAGGATAGACTTAAGCGCAATACAAAAACAAAAGGAATTATCCGAGGCATTGGCCAGATTTAAGACAATGAATGAACAAATGAGTAAGACGAAAGATGAGCAAATCGCTCAACTGTCACAAGAAGTAGAAAAGTTTAAGAATCTTCCTCAACTAGCAAAGTTCAGAACCAAATCTCTCCAAATCAATAAAGCATTGATTACACAGCTAAAACTGCTATGTCATAACATTTCTCTGGTTGATCCCCTTTGTGAAATTACTGCATCAATAGTTGACAAATCAGTCGATGCTAATCAGGATTTAGAACAGGTTGATGAGACTTTAACCAACTTTCTTGCTTGGCAAGACACCAGTGAAGGGCAAGCCATGAATCTACCTAAAATTCTAGAGTCACACAAAGATATCCTTTTCTAGAGTGGCAGTCACAACTGATGAAAGCAGAGAGAGAAACATCAAGATGCAGATTATCGACCAGTAATTTAATTGAGTTAATCAATGACACTCTTTATTTGTCTAACATGATTTCACCTTGCTCTCCAGGTAAATTGCGTCAGCCAAAGCCTTGGAACAAACATGCAATCAAGAATTGGAAAAGAAGGGAAGATTAATTGCCGGCATCCAAAGTTTAACTTAGGATACCTTTTGGTTTTTATTAATTAAACCATACAGTCAGAGGGCTTCACTCAAATGTTTAACCGATGCCATTAGTTGTATGATCCCCAAAATCCATGATGCCACACACTCAACACAATTGCATTCTCGTCTAAATCGCCCTCCAGAATTGCAACCGATGCTTGCTATTTGCCAGCTCAAGCCAAAAGGAGATCATTCGAAACAATGAATCATGCAGCTGACTGCAAACAAGCGTATTTTGAGGAGATACTCATAATTTAGTTGTACCAATTAATAGCATTTTTATTTTGTAATTAGTTAGCTTAATTAATATTTATAGGCCCTTTCATGCATTTAGAAAGGGTCCTCAGTTTTTTGTATAAACTCAAATCAGTAAGTCACACTATTGTGCTTCTGATCTATTTTTTATGAAGACTGGGCCAGTATTCTGAATTTTAACGAAGAAAGCTTTGATGACATGTGTACTATTTCCTTATTGTGGAAGTGTTTCTAAGTTAGAAGAAGGAATTTGAATGCGATTGATATCGGGAGTGATCCAAATAACATATGGTACTATTATCTATGCTCTTGTTTCATTCTTTCATGTGAATCAGCATTTGTTTAATCTTGCTATCATTGGATATATGTATGTGTTTTAACAACAGTCCTTATACTTATCACTATTGAATGTCTAAGGAGTGTTATTCTTTCAATCATATCTGTGTCAATGATATATAAAGAATAGTGTAATAATGTTTTCATGATTACCTTGTTCAACTACTTGAACAAAGTAATTATCATATGAATAAATGTCTTTATTTGCCAATAGAGTCATCTATATGCCTGTTTGTAGATAAAGACCATCAAAAGTTACACTAAAGCAGAAATTTCCCGGGATAGAATAGTTATATAATTTTAGATTAAGAACATTCGTCCATTATCATTAGATATTAGAGAATCAACAACTTATCCATCATATCTACCAATTATTGGGAAACTGGTCCCATTATTTCTAGTCGGAACCACCACACCAAACGGAAAAGGAGCTGCCTTTAAGGTCTAGACCGGGTGGTTTTCCCCAATGTTGTTGCAGCGATTTTCTAAGCATCAACAGGTACATGGCACAATCTTTTCTGAGAATTGCTTAAATTTGGGTTCTAGAATTACATGACCTTATGGAGAGAAAAGTAGTTTTTTTGTAATGGGGCGGTAAATGTTTTTTTGTAATGGAGAAATAAGGTGAGTTGGGTAATTTCTCAAAGAAGTGAATTTTTATTTAAAATCTGTAAATTTGGGTTCATAGCATTGTAGTTCAAAGTAATTTTACTTTGGGGGGGGGGGGTGACATTTTTTTTACTAGGATTTACAAGAGCATTGTAAAAGTCAAATTTCGAAAGTTACCTTGTACATATTTGAGAAATTGACTAGAGCCAAGTGCAAATCTCAGTCATTTTTCTCTTGTTTCAATGACTATATGAGGGTCAAGGCCAAGACCTGATAGATTGTTTTTTTTTGTGTAGTGTTGTGTTGCCCATCTTGATATTTTTTATTGTTATTTTTGAGCTTGATTCTTGGTGTGAAGCTTCAACACTACAATGTCAAAGTTAATTAATTTGTTTTCTGATTCCGACAAACTTGAAGGCACAAAATCTTACAAAACATGGCAACGCCTCATCGAAAGCACTCTTATTTATAATGAACTTTGGCTTGATATATGTGATGGTGACATTAATCCAAATAAACCCACAAATGTAGTTGCACTAGCAAAACGAGAAGTTAAGAATGCCAAAGAATTAGCTCTCATTAAATCTTCTGTTAATGATGAAATGTATGTCCATATAGCAAATGCTATAGATGCATGGTCTGCTTTGCGAATTTTTAAAGACTTTTTTGATACTTAGCCTGAATCAAAGAAAGTTGATCTACAATTAAAATTGTTGCAACAAAAATTGAGTGAAGGAGGTGATGTTCTTGAATACATCTCTAGACTTAAGAATATTAAGCAGGAAATCATTAATGACGGTTTTCAAGCAGTAGATGATAGTTTTATGGTCACAATTTTAATTGCTGGACTTCTTCTTCCTACACACATTTTTTGGAAACTCTATAATTAACTGGAAAGTTAGAGAAGCTAAAGTTTGATGAGCTCTGCAAAATGTTGACCCAACATGGTAAAACCTTTGGGAAGAAAAAGAAATTTGGTGAAGATGTTTTTCTCACAGAGGCTAGCACTAGTAAATCATCAACTGACAGTTCTAGAAACAGAGACAGAGCAAATTTCAATCAGAATCAAAGAACACATAATGTGCAAAGTAGAGGTTGAAGCCAAAGCAGAGGAAACAACTTTAATAGTGACAAAAGTTCAGGCCAGAGTAATTTTCAAGGCAAAGGAAACAATCAAGGAAGAGGCTATTTTCAAGGAAGAGGAAATAATAATCAAGGTAGAGGACAACCTCAAAACAGAAGTCAAAGAAGAGGTAGAGGATAGTCTCCAGGAAGAGGAAGAGACTTAAGTCAAATTGTTTGTCGAAGATGTAACAAAGTTGGACATTATGCTAAAGATTGTCGAACTTCTATTGATAAAATCCCTAAGTTTCATCAACACTCAGCACAATTTGCAAATGATCAAGATGATGATGGTTCAGAATATGTCTTTACTTCTTCGTTGGCATTACAACTTTCCTACCATCTTAAAAGTGATTATGAAGATGCTTGGATCTTGGATTCAGGAGCAACCCAACACATGACTTTTTGATGTGACTTCTTTTGGAATTTTCAAGATTGCCAACTTAATTCCATCTTTCTTACAGATGATACAAAAACATACTCCTTATGGAAAAGGTGCAGTTAAAGTTTCTCTCCCTAGCATTGGAGAGAAAATGATTTCAAATATATAGTATGTTCCAATGTTTAAGAAAAATTTGTTATCTTTAGTCACGATTCGACAAGCAGGACATAACTTAATTATGGAAGATGGCTTAGTTAAGATTAATTCAGTCAAACAGTGCTTACAAACTGTGATGACAGGTTATGAAGATGGAAAATTGTTAAGGATGAAAGGGACAATTATCCCAAGGCATTTTGACTTTGCAGGTTCAGTGACTACAGGAATTTCACCTATAAGATTATGGCATGTAAGATATGGACATTTAAATTTTGATAGTCTTTCTCAATTGAAAAAACAAGGAATGGTTAAGGGACTTCCAACTTTCAAAAAGGAAAATGAAAAATGTGAAGCTTGCATTTATGGAAAACAAATTTGAGAAAGTTTTTCGATAAGTTCATGGCGTACAAACAGGCTGCTACAACGAGTTCACAATGATGTTTGTGGACCACTATAAACTTCATTCAGTGGTAGAAAATATTTCTTACTATTCATTGATGATTTCAGTAGAATGACTTGGGTTTATTTCTTGAAGCGAAAGTTAGAAGCATTTGAAAAGTTTAAAATTTTTTGCCAACTTGTTGAAAATGAAGTCAAAGAAAAGATAGGCACTCTCGAGACAGATAATGGGGGAGAATTCACTTCAAATGAATTCAAAACTTATTGCAACGATAATGGCATAAGAAGACATCTTACAAATGTTTACACTCCAAAGCAAAATGGAGTAGTAGAAAGAAAGAATTGCACCTTGTTAGGAATGGCGCGATCTATGTTAACTTTCAAAAAGTTAAGTTCAACATATTGGGCAGAAGCAATTCATACAACTGTCTACTTAAGAAACAGATCTCCAACTTCTTTTTTACATGGAATCACCCCTTATGAAGCTTGGTTTGGTTTCAAACCTCGAGTTAAACATCTTAGAGTTTTTGGATCAGTATGTTATGCCTTATTTCCGAAAGAAAAAAGAACTAGCTTGACACAAGAAGTTTGAAATGCACAATGATTGGATATTCTGATGAGAAAAAAGGGTACCGTCTTTTGACGAATGGAAATTTATTGTGAGCAGGGATGTAATTTTGATGAAATAGAGAGTAAGAGTGCTGAAGAAATCGAAAGTCTTCTTCAATAGTTAGAAATTAAAGGTAGTCAAAGAAAAGGAAATATGCAAAGTCAACCAAATTCACCAAATTGTTATGAACTTGATTTTCCTTCATCTGAAGATGATTCATCCAGTCCATCTACTTCAACAACACCATCTGGATCTTCTAGTAGTTCATTCGCATCTCCAAGCAGCAACAGTTCTTTTGACAATGATTCTCCACCTCCAGAATCTTCAACTGATTGAAAAACGTTAGTTTATATTAATCCTCTTTACAATGATGGTGACTTTTCATAATCTCAAACAAGTGAACATCAACTACTAAAATGGGTAGTTCAACTTTTGAAAGATGTAAGGCCTGATGAGCAGAATAAAATAGGAACAAGGAAGTCACACAGAAGTGAAGGAAGTTTTGCCTTGCTAGCAAATGATTTTAGTGAACCTTCCACATACAAAGAAGCAGTAAAACATAAAGAATGGAAACAGACTATGATTGAAGAATATCGAGCAGTAATTGATAACAACACTTGGAAACTTGTTGATTGTCCTCAAAATATTAAACCCATTGGATGCAAATACATTTACAGAATTAAGTACAACCAAAATGGAGCACTTGAAAAGTATAAAGCAAGACTATTTGCTAAACTTTTCATGCAGCAGGAAGGCATTGATTATGAGGAAACTTCTTCTCCTACAGCTAAATGGAGCACCATTTGGTTAACACTTACATTATCCGCTCAGAAAGGATGGAAAGTTCATCAAATGGATGTAAAAAGTGCTTTTCTTAACGGGGATTTACAGGAAGAAGTATATATGACACAACCACCAAGTTTTGAATACCTTAGGAAAGTTGGTTTTCAACAAAGTGAATCTGATGATACTTTGTGTGTGAAACAACAGGGTAAATATCTAGTGATTCTTGTTATGTATGTAGATGATTTGATCATTACTGGAAACAATGATGATCATATTTCACAGGTGAAAATGGAGTTACATGCAGGTTTTAAGATGATAGATTTGGCATTACTTCACTACTATCTTAGAGTTGAAGTCTTCCAACATCCACATCATATTTTCATTTCTCAGAATAAGTATGTAGTAGAGGTTCCTCAGTGATTTGGAATTCGGGGTTGCAAGCTTGTTCTTACCCCCATGGAGCAAAAATTGAAACTTTCAAAATTTGAAGGGGGGAAATGGTGGACATCACTACTTATAGACAGTTGATTGGTAGATTGATTTATTTGACAAACACTCGCCCTGATCTATCTTATGCAGTCAGTATTCTTTCACATTTTATGCAGGAACCACGAGACAAACACTGGAATGCAGCCAAAAGAGTTCTTCGCTATATCCAAGGAACAAAAGACTTTGGTCTTCTTTACACAAAGACTAAAAACTTTGTACTTGGTGGTTTTTTAGATGCCCACTTTGCTGGAAGTATTGATGATCAAGCATCAACATCATGTTATTTAATGAGCATGGGGTCAACAATAGTGTCTTGGAGTTGTAAGAAGCAAGGTACAGTGGCGACTTCTTCAGCAGAAGTAGAGTACATTTCAACATGGGAAGTAGCATGTGAAATTGTGTGGTTGTGCAGAATTTTGCAGGACTTGGGAATTTCTCAGACAGAAGCTATAACACATATTTCATTAAATTTGGAATTTTTTTATAACAATGATATCAATAGAATTGAGATTTTTGGTTATTTTGAAATTCTAGATTCATCATTTAATTCCAAATTTAATGAAATATGTGTTTATGTCATTATTCATTGCCAGTCAGTCTACCATTAAGCTTGCTAAGAACCCAGTTTTTCAATCAAAGACAAAGCATGTGGACACCAAGTATCATCATATCAGATCTCCCATTGCCAAAGATGTCCTCAAGCCAATTTATTGTCCTTCAGAAGATCAGATCTCCGACATTTTCATGAAGCCTCTTGGTAGAATAAAATTTACTAAGTTCAGGGATGAACTTGGTATCTGTTGTATTGTATCTTTGGATCATAGGGGGAATGTTATATGATCCAAAATAAATATTATCATAGGTTATAAAGTTAGAATAAAATAACTATTAATTTAAGATATTAAATTTATAATTATTAATCTATAATATTTAATTATTAAATGGAGACATTTAGAATTAGAATATTGTTGTAAAAGATATGACTCTACAAATATGTCGTATCTTAGGCTCTAATTTAGGAGAATTGTTAGTAAGTTGTTTGAATAGCTTTTATTGTAAATGGACACTTGTTATTTTATAAGTAATCCATAATTAGAGGTAGTTAGGACATTGAGCTTATAAATAGCTCATTGCAAGAGTGTTTTGTTGTTCAGGTGTAAACTCTTGCAAAATTCCAGATGTAATTGTTTTTTCTTATTAATAAAGTTACGTGTCTGATGACACTTCTGCCATTAGGTTGAAGAAGTAATTATCCTTGTTTGATTGCAGATTTCGAAATCTTACTATTTGGATTGCAGTTAAGTTTTAATTGCATTAAAATTAAGATTTACTTAGAATGAGATCAGTGATTTGTATTATGTGCTTAATTCAAAAATAGGAATTTGATATTAATTTATGTTAGATTCTTTGATCCTGCGTTACATGCGCTTGTGCCTCAAAGCTTACAAGCCCGGGGTTGATAATTTAATGTTGGAAACTATAACATATATAAATTCCCCAACCGTGGCAATAGTGGAGCCTTGGTGGCTGAAGAGTGAGGGTGAAAGTGCTAGTTCATGTTTGATTCAGCTACCGTTGGTGCCTTCATGCTGGAGGCCGAGTGAGCAAGGCCACAATGGCAGCTTGTCCATAGTTGTGTTCCTAGGTCGTAGTGGTGTTACAATAACATTAACCTGGAGACGAGATCACTTCAATTGTTCTATGGGTGTTTTATTATGGCTCGAGGCCAGAGAAGTTTTGGTGCCTTTTTTACAGATTATTCTTTTGAAGTTTTTTTTAGACTTAGATTTTGATCCATAAATTGATCTAGTCTAATAAGATTCAGATCTAGAGATTTCTTGTATGTCGAGATTGCTTGAGGTCCAAATTGGTTTCTTATTGAAATGGCTGGTGTAGTCGTGTTCTGACATCGCTCCAATTGTGCCTTGATGCAGAGGCCTAGGTTCATTGAATCAAGATTGCTGGAAATTGCAAGGGTAGACTGCACATTTAGTGAAAGATCGAGATCCCCAATATAACTTGGGTGGCCAAGATCATTTTAGATCACTCCTATGTGTCAGTTTTCTTTATTATGAAAGCATCTTTATTGATTGCTAGAGATTGTGGATTTTGTGGTGGATTCATAGATCGATCTTGTCATAATGAATAATAATATGGTAGAAGCATACTTAAATGAGAGAAATAAGCTTAATGGGTCAAACTACACAAATTGGAAGTTCAAATTACAGACACTGCTTGAGGGTTCGGGTATGTGGGCAACTGTGAATGGGGATGAAGTGAAGCCGACTACAGCTGGAGGAGGAACAAATGCAACAATCCAAGATTGGGAGAAGAGGGAGAACAAAGCGGAGGTGCTGTTGAAGATGTCAATGAAGGACAACATCATCCATCACATCAGAGACTGCAAGTCTACCAGCGATATTTGGGGACTCTCAAGGATCTATAGGTAAATAATACAAATCGCCTATTGTTCCTGAAGAGTAAGATTCTCTCCATCAGAATGGAGGAGAATGAATATGTTGTTGCATTCATCTCTCGGATCAAATAACTAAGAGATAAGTTGGGTGATATAAGAGAGAAAGTGTCCAACACTGATCTTGTCATGATTACCTTAAATGGTATGACTAATGATTATTAGATGTTCATTATAGGGTTGTGATCGATGGAGAAAGCTCCTACCTTTGAAGAGCTGACATGGATCTTGATACAGAAGAAGAGAGGCGGATGAACCTGAAGCCACACAATGCAGATATTGATGGCAAAGAAAAATCCTTTTAGAGGAAAACTAGGAGTAGGACAGAAAGGCAGTGGTACACCCCAAAAAAATCCTTTCCAAGGTATGTCTTCGACCATAAATGATTAAGGAACCAAGTGTTTTTAATATGGTAAATCTAGTCACATTGCTAGAAATTGTTATAAGAAAAACATTGATGAAGCTTGACACAGACAGAAGAGACATATAGGGCACTTTGCTAAAAAAGATCATAATCATGATCTCAAACTATTTGTGTCTGATTCTGCTCTCTTTGCTGAAATTGATAAGGCTGAAACATGGTTTATGTATTCTAGAACTTCCACTCATATGACATGTCATAAGAAATGGTTTAAAAGTTTTAAAGAGACCAGCAGAGGTGCTAATATCTACCTTGGTGATGACAAATCTTACCAGATTAAAGGGTATGGAGGCATTCCTATGATATTTCCCAATGGTAATATCAGGTGCATCCAAAATTTCATGTACATATCGGGTATTAAAAAGAATTTGATCTTTGTCTCTATGATTTCAAATAAGAACTTGAAGGTAGAATTTTATAAAACCTATTGTGTCATAAAGGATTTGCTAGATCACCAGAAACCAGTCGCATCAGGAATACGAGTTGGAGGCCTGTATAAGTTGAATGTTACACGTGTGCCACATCAAGCTTTAACTTCAACAACCATGACAGTAGAGAATATTTGGCATCAAATATTTGGAAACATCAATCTTCATGACTTATTGCTGCTACAAAAACAAGGTATGGTTAATGGACTTCTTGTTTTAAAAAATGCACATGTTGATTGTGAAGGATGTGCACTTGGAAAAATGCACAAGAATGAATTTCCTTCAAATGTAAATAGAAGAAAGAGAGATATACTTGAACTTGTGCACAGTGATATATGTGGACTAATGCAAACAAGGTTATTACGAGGAGCTTATTATTTTTTATTATTTGATGATGATTGCACAAGATATACTTGGGTATATTTTCTCATAAATAAAAAGTCATACTTTTGAATATTTTAAAGAATTCAGAAGTATTGTTGAAAAGAAGATAGGAAAGGTCATTAAAATTCTTTGCTCAGATCAAGGGGGATAATACAAGCTTGGAAACTTCATCAAATATTACACAGACCATGGAATAATTCAACAATTTATACTACCCCACACTGCAAAACAGAAAGGGGTTGTAGAGAGAAAGAACATAACTCAGGTGGAGTGTGCGTGTAGCATGTTGAAGGGTAAGAACCTATCTAATGGTTTTGGGAAGAACCTATTAATATTGCAGTCTATTTAAAGAATAGGAGTCCAACGAAGAGCCTTTATCTTAAGACTCCATTCAAGTGTTTATATGGTTCTAAGCTTGTAGTTAGTCATTTAAGAGTATTTTGTTTGAAATATTTTGCACATATTCCTAAGGAGAATAGGAAGAAATTGGATGTTAAGACCATAAAATGCATATTTGTAGGGTATTGTTCTGAGTTTAAAGCATACAAATTGTTTAATCCATATACTCACAAGGTATTTGCGAGTAGAGATGTTATATTCCATGAGCAAGTTGATGAAGGGAATAGAGACAAAATCTATAAGGAGTGGCACATGCCTTTGCTCATTGAAGATAACAATGAGTAAATTAAAGATAGCCATGTGCAACAACAACAAGTAAAAAGAAGAAGCAAGTGATGTAGGTACAGTCAGCAATCCAAGTCCACTAAGGAGTGAGCAAGACAAATTTGAGGCAAGTCCGCTACCAAGGAGATCATGTAGGCAGACTCAATTACCAGCAAGGTATAGAGACTATGCTCTTATGACCAATATTTTAAATGTTGTTGAGCCCTTAAATTATAATGAAGCAAGTCAGTATGATGAATGGATGGTAGCTATGAAAGAAGAATATTAGTTAATACTTAAAAACAGAACCTAGGAATCATTTGAACTGCTAGAAGGCAAACAACCCATAGGTTGTAAATAGTTATATAAACCTAAGCTTAAAGCATATGGTAGTATACACAAATATAAAGCTAGGATAGTAGCTAAAGGATACTCACAGAAAGAAGGTATTGATTATGAAGAGACATTTTCTCCTGTATCTAAGTTAAACACTATTAAAATGTTAATAACCTTAGCCACAAAGCATCATTGGAGGGTACACCAGCTAGATGTGAAATCTTCTTTTTTAAATGGATAATTGAAAGAAGAGGTATATTTAACACAACCTGAAGGGTTTATTGAACATGGGCAGTAACATTTGGTCTATATATTAAAGAAGACATTGTATGCATTGAAACAGGTACCCAGATCATGGTATGAAAAAATAGACTCTTTTTTCTTGCAAAATGGTTATAAGAAGAGTAAAATGACCCAAATATGTATATTGTGTTTGATTTAAAGGGGAATATTGTCTTGATTTCCTTATATGTTGATAATCTGATCATTACTAGAAATTTTGATGAATTGGTTAAAGAAATCAAAGTGCAGAGGTCATAGGTTTTTGAAATGAAAGGCCTTGGAGAACTACATTATTGTTTGGGTCTTGAATTCTGGAGGGATTCTAGTCAGAATTTTCTCACTCAAGGAAAGTATGTCAAGGTATTATTGAAGAAATTTAGAATGGATTAGTGTAAAGCTTCCTCAGTACCTTCAAAGTAGAAATTCAAAATTCAGAATGACAATGGTTCTAGGGAGGTGGATGCTACATTGTATAGAGAGCTAGTTGGAAGTCTGATTTATTTGACTACAACTAGACCTAACTTAGATTTTTCAGTCAGTGTGTTGAGCTATTTTATGTCAAAACCTCTTGAGAATCATTGGGTGGCAGAAAAAGGCATCTTAAGGTATCTTCAAGGAACCTTAGACTTTGGCATTAAATATACTGATTCTTTTGATGTTAAATTGACAGGTTTTTCAGATTCAGATTGGGCTGGAAATATTGATGATAGAAGATCCATAACAGGTTATGCTTTCAGCATTAGGTCTGAGGTCATTTCTTGGAGTAACAAGAAGCATATTACTGTATCCTTATCTTCATCAAATGCAGAGTATCAAGGCCAATTGTGAAGAAATTTGGTTGAGGAGACTTCTTGATGATGTTGGAGAAGAACAAAAAAATGATACAATGATTAAATGTGACAACCAAATCTCAATCAAGCTCGAAAATAACCTTGTGTTTCATAAAAACACAAAACATATTGGTACTCAATTTCACTTTGTTAGAGAAAAGGTTCAGTCTAAAGAAATTTTCATTGAATATTGTAATACTCTGAGAATGAATCAAATATCTTCACCAAGCCCCTTGGGAGGATTAAATTTGAATTGTTTAGGGAGATGTTAGGTGTGAAAGGGAACCCTTTCTCCATTAAAGGGGAGAGTTGAAAATAATGGAGAACATGTATTATTGGAGAGAGTTTTTTTCACAGTTGTGCATGTGTCCAAGATTAGGATTAGTTCCTGTTTTCTAGAAGTCAATTATAATCTCCCTAAAATGATGTAAACTTATTTTTATTTTTGTGATTATTGAACTGAGTGTTATTTATTTAGGTAGTCTTGAGGTGCATCTTGCTCACCTGTGAGCTGCTAGTTTCCAAATATAAGTTATATCTTCCATTTTTTAATAGAAATCAACGAGAAGTATGGGATGGAAGGAAAGTAGATTCTTGTGTTTACTGGTGGTTATGGTGGCAATGATGATACAACCATGTGCGACACAAAGAAAGAGCACAATGAAAAAGCACTTCATATGGAAAATAAACTATATGTTTTCCCCCCAGATTACATGGAGAGAATGGTTATTGCAATTAATAGGAAATTTCTAGGACCTGTTGTTCGTGCCAGAGTTGGTGATACAATTGTCGTGGAAGTGCAGAATCTGATTCCCACTAAAGGCATTGTCATACATTGGCATGGCATCCATGTGCTCTCCAATGTAATATATAGGTCGAGTCCTTAAACAATCCCTTAAGGCCCATTTATCTCCAGATACAGAGAAGAGAAACTCAACTGGTCGAAACTATAGCCACGGAATTTGACTCATTGGGTCGACTTTTAGATAGTCTAGTGCTCCCAACCTAGCCCTAATATCTCATAGGCTATCTCATTCAATATGAGCTAGAATACAGAATTTTACAAGCATCTGCTATATTATTAATTTTAATTAACATGTTTACTAATAAACTTATGGGTTATTTGGTGTTGGTTTATTATGTCAGTGTACGACTCAAATGTATTAATAATCCACATTGTATAAAAAAGAATTCACAAAATTTCCTAGGTTTTCAAAGTTTACTATGTGGTTTGAGTTTTTGAGACATGAGTATAGAGAGCTTTTTTCATCAAAGTTCCAAAACTTGATGTCAAGAAACATCCATTAAATACTAACTGATACCCTGGCTAAACTACAAATACAAAAATCCATTCACAACTTGCTCATTAATAAACCTGTATTTGGGATTTTTACAAGAGAAATGCAATCCTATCCTATATCAAGACTTTTGGCAACAAAATCATCAAAATCACACCAAACATTTTATGATATCGCAACTTTCAAAATCAAAATCATTAAACACATCCAAATCTTTTCTACGAATTCCATATTAAATACTCGAGAATTATCTATGGTGAATTGGTAAATCTTAACTCATATATTCAGAGGTGCTTGGAAAAAATCCCTCCATTTCTCTTTATCTTGACCTCAATAAGGTTGATAAAAAATATATGTATTAATATAATCAAATTTATGTTCAAACTTTGATTTCCTATGGATAAATTCATTCTTTAGTTTGATCAATTTACTGAAATTTTAATATTTTGAATAGATGCAAAAGCTAAAAAATTTTAATACAAAAAATCACAATTTGAAATCATGACCATTTCAATTGAATTTAAAACCAAAATTCCATTGTATGTCAAATAAGAAACAAAGAATTTCATATGACTATGAGCCACATTGACATCTAAGGATGACCTATGTAAGAGACCATGATTTACATGTAATTTGGTCATCAAATTCTTCATTAATTATGTTCCAAGCTCAAAGTTTTGATTGTTTTCCACAAAAACCACAGAATGTAAAAGACAACTAGGCTACAAAACCTTGGGTATAAATATTTTTTGTAGAGAAATTGTTCATATGAATTTTAATATTTTATATATTATTTGAATTATGACAAGGATAATGTTTTGAATCATAGTTTAATGAGTTTAAGTGATTTTGTATGTTATGAAACCACCTCACAAAATAGAAGACAATATAGATCAACGACCTCAAAATCAACCTCTTCGAGGGGGAAACCTCATTTGCATTACACAAAATGAACAATTATTGGATGATACAAATGAAAAAAACTCATTTCTATATATAGGAGTTTAAGGGGTTAGAATATAATTAGAGCCCACATAATCATAATAATGTAAGGGAAAAACAATAATAATAGTGGGCTCCTATGGGGAACAATAATAAAAATATGGGGACAACATGGGCACAACAATAGAAATAAGGGGCTACAATGACAATAACAATTAGGGAATACACTAGCATTATAGGGACCTAACATGCCCCTCTCCTTAATGATTGAGTAGTTATGGATGATTCTATATAAAATTATCATCCTCCCATGTGGAATCTTCGGCCGGTAAGTTCTTCCACTTGATGAGATACTCTGAAATTGATTGATTTCGTAGTTATCGAATTCTTTTTTTTGTGGTTTCTTCATGTTCCAATATGATTTTTATTTCCTCGTCAAGTTCTAGAAATATTGGTTGAATTGGGAGCTTTTCCCCTATAACCTTCTTTAAGCATGAAACATGGAAAACTGGCTGCACTCGAAAAGATGCAAGAAGCTCCAATTTGTATGCCAGAGTACCAATCTTTCGCAAAACTTTTACTGACCATAATAATTTGGTGATAATTTATTATCCCTCTTAGCTTGCTTGAGCGATATTTGTTTATATGGTCATAGTCGTAGAAATACCCAATCACCTACATCAAAACTTCTTTTGTTGTGATGTTGATCTGCCTGTTGTTTCATTATATTCTACACCAAAGTGAGGTTATCTTTTAAGAGTAGGAGAACTTGTTGTTGATGCTCGAGGTGATCTTCCACTGCTTGAACTTTAGAATTTTCTCTTAAATATGATGTGATGGACAGTGGATGATATCCATAAAGTTCCATAAATGGGGTGATTTTTGCTGCAATATGGAAGGAAGTGTTATACCACCATTTAGCTAGAGGCAACCACTTGACCCATTGTGTCTGTTTATCAAATACAAAGAAACAAAGATATCCTTCCAAACATTTGTTCACTATCTCATTTTCCCCATCACATTGAGGATAATAAGATGAGATATGAGTTAACTGAGTACCTAGACAAGAAAACAATTCCGTCCAAAAATTTCTAGTGAAAATGGGATCTCTATCACTTAAAATAATCTTTGGTTCTCCATGTAGATTTTGAATCGTTTCCATAAACGCAGTAGCAACTGTATTGGCCTTAAATGGATGAGATAATGGACAAAAGTGTGCATACTTGATAATTCTATCAACCACAACCATAATGACACTCTTTCCTTTGGACTTGCATAAACCTGTGATAAAATCCATTGAAACCTTCTCCCATTATCAACTTGGAATGGATAAATATTGTAACAGACCCGAGGTCTTAATTGTCTCAACTTTATTTTGTTGGAAAACCAAACATTTCAACACAAACTTTTGAATATCAGATTTAATGCCATCCTAAAAAAATTCCTTCTTAACTGTATGGTAAGTTTTTAAAAATCATGAATGCCCTCTTAAGGGAGAGGTGTGAAATTCTAGAAGAATCTTCTTTTTGAGGTGGGAATTCTTATAAAGGTATAAGCGATCTTTGTACCATAATGAATCGTTTTTCCAACTAAATGTAGCAGATGCACTGCAATCTTGCTACAAATTTTTAATGAGTGCCCAGACTTTTTCGTCATTCTTCCATTCATCCCTTGCTTCAGTTATCAAATATGGTTGGATAATAGAAATGGCACAAAGAAATTCTTCCACGTCCTCATCCTTTATTGAGAGCGCATTTGCAACAACATTTTGCATCCTTTTTTTGTAGATTATTTCAAAGTCATAACCCAACATCTTTGTGACCCATTTTTGTTTCTCTTCTGAAGATAATCTTTGTTCTAAAGAGTATTTAAGACTATCAAGGTCCGTTTTTACCTTGAAGTGTATTCCCATTAGGTAAGTTCATCATTTCTTAAGTGCATGTAGTATTGCCAACATTTCCTTCTCATAAATAGCTTTGTGTAAATACTTTCCTTCGATTTGAATACCTACAAAAGCATGGGTCTTCCTTCTTGCATTAAAACAATACCAATTCCATTTCCTAAGGCATCACGTTCCACAATAAAGGTTTTTGTGAAGTCTGGCATAGCTATGACCGGTGCTTGGAACATTTCCTCTTTAAGATGTTAAAAGGCATTCGTTGCTTCTTGAGTCCAAGAAAATGCATGTTTCTTCAGTAATGTTGTTAGAGGTATTGTTATTATCCTCTAATTATTAACAAACTTGTCATAATACCCTATCAACCCAATAAATCCTCACAAATCCTTTATGGATGTGGGGATTTTCCATTCCTTAATGGTTTTAATTTTTGTAGGCTCTACCTTAACACCTTCACGAGATACAATATGACCCATATATTCCACATCTTGTACTCCAAAGGAACATTTGGAGGTTTTTGCATATAATTGTTTCTCCTCCAATAGTTTGAGCACCTTGTCAACATGATGAGCATGATCCTTCCAAGACTTGTTTTACATTAGTATATCATCAAAAAATACTACCATAAATTTTCTAAGGAAGGGTTTGAAAACAGTATTCATCAAACCTTGAAATGTAGAAGGTGCATTGGTAAGACCAAAAGGCATGACCAAAAATTCATAATGACCCTCATGAGTTCTAAATGCTATTTTCAGAATGCCTTCAGTCTTCATTCTAATTTGGTGATAACCTCAACGAAGATTCAACTTGGTGAAGTAAATTGCTCCATGTAATTCATCCAATAATTCATCAATGATAGGAATGGGAAATTTATCTTTAATAGTGAGCTTGTTGAGCTCCCAATAATTCAGACACATGCGCCATGATCCATCCTTCTTGTGCACCAATACTACTTGAGCAGAGAAAGAAATTTAACTAGGTTGAATCATACCAGCATCTAGCATTTCTGCAACCATATGTTCAATTTCACTCTTTTTGGAAAATGGATATTTGTAAGGCTTGATGTTTGGAGGAACACTTCCTGGAATCAAGTGAATAACATGATAATGATCATGAATAGGTGGGAGGCCCTTGGGATATTCAAATACCTTGGAATGATTGTCCAAGACTTTTTGGAGATTTGGAGAAAAAGATGATTTCAATGTGGGAACCTCTAATGTACATAATTGTGCAATTACACCCCATTGTTATTTCTTTATAAGCTTTGTCATGCCATTAGATTTGATTATGTTTCCTCTTTTCCCTGTGATACCCCTTAATTCAACTTCTTTTCCTTCCCAAAAAAAATCAAGAAAAGTTCTTGAAAATTAAAAGCTATTGTACCCAAAGATTCTAGCCATTGGACTCCTAGTACAACATCAACACCACCATTGGAATGGAAATAATTGGACTATTCAATACATATTTTCCCATGGATAGCTTGATATTATGGCACTTTCCAGAGAAATTTATGGATCCTCCTTTTGAAACCATAACTTAACACTCTGGTGCTAGATATAGGAATCAATTCAATTCCTTGGGTATCTTACAATGAATAAAATTATGTGTACTACCCGAATAAATCAACACTATTACCTTTTCTTCTTGATATGTCCTTCTATCTTGAGAGTTTGGGGAGTGGTAATTCTTGCCAATGCATTACAAGACATGGTAGGTGATGAGCCCCAAAAATGGGTAACTTATTGGGCTCATTTTGCCTATTATTCTCGATTAATCCACCATTCTTCATAGTTTATGCATGCTTTTGAGTATATTTATGTTAATTTAATGAATGAGGATAGTCACTTGACCATGAAGTCTAATACGTGCTTATTGCAGATTTTTGGACATCTTTTGGACCAAGGTCAAGCATTTATGAGCCAGTTGACAGCCAAATACGAGGGAACAAGGTTGAGGATTAGTAGGAAGGGTGTCTCTTGCACTAAATGGACCCTTCCTCGAGCTCTCCACCATCAGCTCGGAGTTCAACATCCCACCAAAGATGATTTCCAAGGGCAGCCGAGCAGCTTTTGTGAAGTGGCTAATTACTTGCAGTTTTGAGCAGCCAAGCCCCTCAAGTTAAGGAGGGCTGTTGGAGGTCCTCGTGGTGCATAATTAGGAAGGCTTGAAGCCTTGCTAGTTTAGATCTTGAATAGTTTTTTTGGTACTTTGGTGCTGCTCTGCCTTTCAGCGCATTTTCGAGCTTTTTCTGTAAACATTTCTGTGACATGGTTATTTTTTGAGTAATGGAGATAAATTTCATCTTACACCAGCTTTGAGCTTTTCTTAGGAGGTTGTAGCTCTTGGGATTGGGCCCAACTCAAGTGCCAGTACCTCCTTTGTGTACTATTATGTGTTTTCTTTGCATTCGTAGAATAATTTCTGCTATTTAAGTTAAGATCTTACTTTGTTACTTAGGTTGCTTTTGATGATTAAAATAGATTTTCATGCTTCAGGTTGATTTGACAGTTTCAATACAGAAAATTTCTTTAAAAAAAATGCCATCGAGCAACGCTTGATCTCACGTCTCCCTCCTTGGGACCATGAGCTGAGACCAAGGCATACTTGCTACCACAAAAACACTGTTTTGCCTTTCAATGCAATTGCAAGTGTTGGATTTTTAGATGGAAAAGTTGATACTAGTTGTGCTTGCATATTTAGATTTGTTTTTTCTTAGGTTCCCATAGTTCTCTTGCATGATTTCCTGTGCATAGCTTGTTGTTCATCATGATTCTGGTTTCTAGGTCAGATTAGGTCAAAGTAGATAGATCTATGATTTTTTAGTCTTTCTTTGATTAGTTTTGAGAGATAATGTGCAGATTACTTGTAATCCATCCCTGCCTATCCTTCCCTCCTCACACAACCTGCTTCAACCCCAAATTTTGGATTCCTTCCCTTCATTTGCCACACTTTGCCAGTTTGACCTAATTCCTTCATTTTTGTGAAACATTGCTCCCTCCATCCTTGAACAAATCCAACCATCTTCATCACTCCTTAGTCTCATTTACCAGGTCCTAGACCTCTTCAAAGCCTCATCCATCCTCCATTTCCACTTTCCCACCATTTTTCCTCCATCAACCCTCAAAAATACTCTCTCGGCTCTTCCTGTAGAACATCCTGTAGAACCCCTGCAGACTTCCTGTAGAAGATCACGTGAGCAGTTTCTCGAGATCTGATCACTGTGAAACTCTCTGGAAGGGTGCTAGGGACCCCTTAGGCCCTCTTCTCACCTTCCCAACCTCCTACAAATTCCCACTCCATTTCCTTTCGCCAATAAACCCCTGCACAGTTAAACATAGTTAAAGCACATGCATAATAATCCTGCAAAATTACTCAAAAATACAAAAAGATGTGTTTTCCATATTTTCCTTCAGAAGTAGCTTAGTCACATGCATTTCACCATTCCAAGAGTCAATGGCATCCATTTCTGCAACTTTCATCTCTTTTCTTGCACTAGTAGGGCTAGTCGGTAAAACTAGGGTTTGCTAGGGTTTGCGTTTCCTTTCAGCTTTCAGCTTCTTTCTGCAAGTAGATTAGCCTCCTTTGAGTTAGATTTCATCCATCACAGTTAAAAGCTTCTTCTAAGAGCTCATAGAAGTTGGCTTAAGCTCCTAGTGGACTTGTGCCAGTTGATCAAGTGATAGCCTGCGGCAAGAGCTAGTACTTGTGCATACAACACTGTCACTTCCAAGTTTGTTACTAACTACCGGGTTGATAAAATTAAAGAAGGGAGTCCCAGGAGTTGCAACATCATTGCTGCAATACTGGAGCCCACCATCTTTTTGGCACCGTTGCCGAGGAAGCATCAGAGTATTTTTGATTGCTGCTTTTTTTCTATTTTCTACTACAACCTTCTGCTAAGTAGTTTATTTCAGCAAGAGTAGAGTAGTTGTTTCATTTCCATTCTGCAATTTCATTGTTGCAAAAGTATATTAGACATTTCCTGCTTTCCTAGATTAGTATTTCAATTATGCAAGCGTAGTTTAGCATTCCCATTCTACAATTTCAATTCCGCAAGCGTAAATTAGCATTTCAATTCAACAATTTCAATTCTGCAAGCGTAGCTTAACATTTCCTTTCTGCAATTTCATTTCAGTAGCATAGATTAGTCCTTTCCTGCTTTCATTTCAATTCTACATTTTCATTTCAGCAAGATAGATTTTAGTTAGTTTCAGTTCAATCTATTTCCGTTTTGCAGGTACAAGTAGAAAAAAAAAACAAAAATCAACCAAAAATATTTCATTTCATGCCTAGTAGGAACAAAGACCATACAGGAAAATTCTTACCCAACACCCCCACCACATCACTGAGTCACCCTTCTCTCTTCTTCGGTGGCAGTGATCCAGAAGAAACTATAGGTGAACCTCCAGAGATATACGAAGATTCTACAACAGAAGAAGAGCAAGAAAATGTTCCTCTTGAGACCATGGCTGAACATAGTAACGGTATAGGGAATGAGGAGAGAATAGAAGGTGACTTTCCTATCCGAGAGACAAATGGGGACACAAAAATGAAAAACATAAGTCCCTCAGCCTTACCTCACTTCCATGGATTGACCACTGAAGACCCCGATACCTTCTTGTTCGAGTTTGCTGTCCTTTGTCGAACTTATGACTATGCAGAAGATGAGAAAAAGTTGAAACTCTTTCCCTCTACCCTCAAGGATGCAGCACTATGCTGGTTTATGGGGTTACCTGGAAACAGTATCAGAACTTGGGCTCAAATGCAGCAAGCCTTTAACAACAAATACCGGGACTACTGTAGGTCAAAGGAAACGAAGGGAGAAATCTTTCGAATGACCATGGGAAGTGATGAGTCTTTGGAAGACTATGAAGAAAGGTTCCAACTCAGTTATAAAAGGGTCAGGTGCACACTTGACCCCAAATCTCTGAAGCTGGTTCTGCTCCGAGGAGTCCCTGAAGACCTTCTAGATACCCTCCATTTGCTAGCTAGAGGAGACATCTACCAACTACCTTATGATGACATAAAGACTGTGTTTAGAGACCATTCTAGGGTAGCTCGGAAAAGAGGTAGGGGGAATCCACTTTCAGCCAGTGCCACCCTCTCCAAACATGAGTTTACAAATCAGATGGAAGACCTTAAAAGTGAGGTGAGATAGACCATTGCCATGCAACTGGATACTTTCTGAATCCAACAGAAGAAAGAGGAAGCTGAGAGGGCTTTGGCCATCTTTTGTCCCAGATGCACAAGGAAGCATCCTAAGAACGAGTGTCCATTGCACTCAGTAGAGGTATGTTTCATTTGTGAGGAAGACCACCCTAAAAACTAGTGCCCAACCTTACTCAGACTTAAAGCTGTGTACCAAGGGGCTGAAGGAGCCACTGAACCACTCTACTTCCTCAACCAAAGGAGGCCACATGGATCCAGACCTTACCAACAGGGGATGCAAGGGACATCCCAAACGTATTACAACCCCAACCAATCCACTCACATACCTTCTTGGGGTCCCCCTACTCATCCTTCTTGGTCTGCACCCCCTCCTTGGTCATATCCACCTCAATACCATACTCAACCTGCTGCTCATTCATTTCATTCTCATGTCCAGCCACAACCTTAGTGGAATGCACCGCAACAGGGGTACAACTCTCCTCTCACCATTTTTCCTCCACCACCTGCTCAACCACAACCATTACCTCCTGCTCCTCCAAGACAACCCAGATGCCTGCTCAACTGAACCGAACCCCAATAATAGACAAGCCCAACAGGTATATACTAAAAAGACAACATGCCCTACCTACGCTGTGGAGATTCAGGAGATCAACCTTCGATCTGGGAAGGTCCTCCCAGATAGCCAACCTCCTCCTAAGGAGGATGAAGCAGAGGAACAAGAAAGTGAACCCAAAGCCATTCCACCCTTTCTTGAGAGACTAACTGGAAACACGCAACCAAACCCAGAAGAGACTGAACTTTGGGAGAACTTAAACAGCTGTGTGTAAAAATACCACTTCTCCAGGCCATCGAAGATGTACCAATCTACAACAAACTAATCAAAGAGAAGTGTTTCAGGCACCTAGGTAGGCGCAAGAGAGATGCCCCAACTATCAATGTCATAGGACAATTGTCCGACCTAATGTTGGGACAAGTAATCTGTCAAAAATATTTGGACCCTGGGAGTCCTGTAGTGGATGTCCACATCAATGGCACCATAATCCCCCACACCCTGATTGATCTAGGGGCTGCCATTAATGTGATGACCAGGGACACTATGCTCAAACTTAACCTTTAGGGTTCCCTGAGAAAGACCTCGACAGTACTGCAGTTAGCAGACTGCTCCACCGTGACTCTCGAAGGGATTGTGGAAGATGTCCTAGTCTCTGTTGATTCTTGGGAGTACCCTGCAGACTTTTTGGTCCTTCAGCCAAAGGAAAAACTCACTGGATACCCCCTCATTTTGGGAAGGCCTTGGTTAGCTACTGCAGATGCTTACATCAGTTGTCGAGCTGGGAGCATGACCATTAAGAATGGGCCAATGTCCAAACAACTAGTCCTATATCCTCCTGCCCAACCTTTGCTCGAACATGACTTACCTCTCTGGTTGGAGGAGGAAGATGAGGATGAAGTCTACTCTGCACCTGTGTGCACCGTGGAAGCCACCAAGGGGGGTCCTCAAACCGAGGATGACCTTATTGAGAATTTAATCCAAAATCCACCTCCCAGTGTGCTGCCATTAGAAGAGTTGGTAGGAGACACCCAAGCCAGTGCTTTAGTGGATCTCTGTGTGGCTGATCTGACCTCTTCTCGAGTTAAGAATGTGGAATTTGGCCCTGAAAGAACCTTGAAGATCAACTCATCCCTATCTCCCTCTCAAGAGAAGGAGCTATGTAGCTTATTGAACCGCCATTTGGATGCTTTTGCTTGGAGCTACAAGGAGATGAAGGGAGTCCACCCTTCAATCTGTACCCATCACATTTACATTAAAGAGGATTGTAAACCAGTCAGGCAGCCTCAGAGGAGAATGAATCCAGCCCTTAAGGACATTGTCAAAGAAGAATTGCAAAAGTTATTGGATGCAGGATTCATCTACCCCATCTCTGACAGCGAGTGGGTTTCTCCTCTGGTGCTTGTGCCCAAGAAAAATGGGAAGTGGAGAATCTATGTAGATTATCGAGAACTTAACAAAGCTACCAAGAAGGACCATTTCCCTTTGCCTTTCATAGATCAAGTGTTAGATGGCCTGGCAGGGAAGAAGTTCTTTTCCTTCCTAGATGGGTTTAGCGGGTATAATCAGATCCAAATCAACTCAGAAGACCAAGATAAGACCACTTTCACTTGTCCGTGGGGTACCTTTGCCTACCAGGTCCTTTCATTTGGGTTATGCAACACTGCTGCCACTTTCCAGAGAGTAGTACTGAGCATATTTGCTGAGCTGGTTCATGATTTGGTGGAAATCTATATGGATGACTTTACCCCTTATGGGTCCAACATCCAAGAAGCATTGACTAACCTGGGAAAAGTTTTAACCAAGTGTATTGAGATGAACCTGTCCCTCAGTCCTGAGAAATGTGAATTCCTGATGACTGAAGGGACCATGCTAGGTCATACAATTTCTCAGCAAGGCTTACAGGTGGATCCCAACAAGATTGCTATCATCCAAAGGGTTCCACCTCCTCAAAAGGTAAGGGATGTTCAGAGTTTTTTAGGCTTAGCAGGATATTATAGAAGGTTCATTAAAGATTTCAGTAAGCTAGCCTCTCCATTGTTTGGTCTTTTGGGGAAAGATGTTGAGTTTATATGGACTGACAGCTGTCAAGAGGCTCTAGATGTGTTGAAGGATAAGCTGGTAACTGCCCCAATCTTGAGAGGTCCAAACTGGGCCCTACCTTTCCACATTCACACAGATGCCTCGAACAAAGCCATAGGAGCAGCCTTAGGACAAGTTGAAGAGAAGCTACCATATGCCATATATTTTGTCAGTAAAAACCTGTCCAAGGCAGAATTAAACTATACTGTAACCGAGAAAGAGCTCCTAGCTGTAGTCCATTCCCTAAACAAGTTCAGACACTACATCACTGGTTATCAAACATTCGTACACACTGATCATGCTGCAATTAGGTATTTGATGAATAAACCTGATGTAAATGCTCGTATCATTAGATGGTTACTTTTATTGCAACAATTTGATTTGACCATTGTTGATAAGCCAGGTAAGGAAAATGTTGTTGCTGATTTTCTGTCTAGACTAGATTTGCCTGCAAGAGAAGAAGGGGTGGTGGATGATCAACTGCCAGATGAACACCTGTTTGCTATTTCAATACTCTCGCCATGGTTTGCTGATATAGCAAATTACTTGGTTTCAGCACAATTCCCGCCACACCTATCCTCAAAAGAGAAGAGCAAGATCGTGAGGAAAAGCGCCCCATTCACTTGGATTGGGGGCAACCTGTTCAAACTTGGCCCAGATCAGATTTTGAGGCGTTGTGTCAGGAGGAGGAAGTTTTTGACATCCTCATGACCTGTCATGATGGACCCTATGGAGGCCACTTTGCAGCAAAAAGAACCGCTTTCAAAATTCTACAGGCAGGCTACTATTGGCCCACTCTTCATCAAGATGTCAGAAGATACATCAGCCAATGTGACCGATGTCAAAGGATGGGGAAACCGACTCCAAGGGATGAAATGCCCCTCCAACCTCAGGTGACTTTCGAGCCATTTGAGAAGTGGGGCATGGATTTTGTGGGTCCTATCAACCCTCCTTCAGGACAAAAGTCTTACATCATTGTGTGCACGAACTACCTGACAAAGTGGGCAGAAACAAAGGTAATCAAGGCAACAATAGAAGAAAAAGTGGCTGAGTTTTTGAGGGAAAATATCTTCTATAAGTTTGGCTACCCAAGAGAATTAGTCACAGATCAAGGAAGCCAGTTTACCTCTAACTTGATTGAAGACCTGCTTGCTCATCACAAGATTAAGCACAGAACTTCCACCCCTTATCATCCACAAGCAAATGGGCAGGTGGAAGTCACTAACAGGGCTTTGGAAGAGATCTTGACTAAAGTGGTGAGCAACAGCAGAAAGGATTGGGCAGATCGCTTGGTTGAGGCCACCTGGGCCTACAACACTACTTGGAAAACTACAATAGGTTTCACACCTTATGAGCTGGTCTACAGGAAGAAGGCTTTGCTGTCCATAGAATTTGAATACAACACATTGAGGTTGGCAGCTCAGCTAGACCTAGATCTCAGCCATGCACAACAGGAAAGACTACTTCAGCTGAATGGACTAGATGAACAAAGAATGTAGGCCCTCCTCCACTCAGAGGTGGTCCAACTTCAAAGAAAAATATGGCATGACCGGCACCTTAAAGAGAAACAATTTTAGCCAGGAGATTGGGCACTGTTATATGATTCAAGATACAAGGATTTCAAAGGGAAGTTGAGGAAAAGATGGCTGGGACCATATACCGTGGAGAAATGTAACGACAATGGTTCAGTCCTTATCAGGACCATTGATGAAGAAGCCATCCCCATGCTTGTCAATGGGCATCGTTTGAAGATCTATAGGAAGCCCCTTTCTAAGCAATAGTTCATTGAAACTCTGGATAAATTAGTGCTGGTAGTGGAGCAGGCCCCTGTCTCCACCCCATCCACATTCTGAGCACCAAAAAAAAAAAAGAGGAAATTAATAAAAGATCCTTGGGTGAAAACCTCGTGGAGGCGCCCCAGCTATCTCAAAAAAAAAAAAGGAGAGAAAAACCAAAAAAAGAGGAAAAAAGAAAAAACATAGAAAAATAAACTTGACTTCTGTTGAAAAAATTGCGGGTTGCAGGCAACACATTACATGTTAGGAGGATCGCACAAAACGAGGACAGAGGTCAGCACTAGGCTACAAGCATCCCTCACAATCAATTCCTCCATGACCACTACCCTTTCCTAAGATTTGATCTCATTCAGGCCAAGATTTCACCTTCTACAGGAAGTTATGTGCCTTCTACAGGAAGTTGTGTGTCTTCTACAGGAAGTTTTGTGTCCTCTACAGGAAGATCCTGTAAAACCCACAGACGAGCAAAATTGATCTCATAAGGGAATCCGAAGGTTGGGAATCTGCCTATGAGACCTGCAAACATCCCCGTTTCCATCCATCGCCATATGTCACCCTCTTCCATCTCTTTACACCTCCATTGCACCCATTTTTATTTTGATCCTGCACATTCACACATAGAAAACCCTATTTTCGTCATACTGCCAGCAAAAACTTTTATTGACAAATCAAGCAGCAGTTCCTCACTCACCAAACCTATCAATCTCCATCTCAACTCATCATTAGCTGAAATCCTCATCAGCAGTATAGCCCTACTCATTCTAGCTTGCATTCCAGGAGGAGAAGCGACTACAGGACATCCTACAGGAATCCTGCAGTAGCTGATTCCTCTGGAAGACATACTCTGGAGACAGGGACAGCCAAGAATGGTAAAAGAGACATGCAAAGAGCTCTTCTTGAACGTCAGAATATCAGCAGTAGCCTAAGCCAAGCATGCATCATGCATGCAGCGATAAAAAACGAAGGAATGGGTTCCAAAACCTGTGCATGATGCAACAGCATGCGAAGGAATGGGTTCCAAAACCCAAAATCTACATAACACGGCCATGACCATGTAGGTAAGTGCCTAAACTCATTCGTCAATTGCATAAATCATATTTTAAAAGCTGCATGCGTATGGGAATGGTTCGGATTGAGTGGAATCGGTGGCCAGTCAACTGGCCACCCTCGGCCAGTTACATATCCTCATGGGATCGAAACGAGCCCCGTTAAATTCAAAATTGCCGATGAGATGTGCAGCCAGCACTTGTGGAGTGTCCATTCAAGGAGAAATCGTCGGGACTAGTAATGGTGGCAGTGGATAACGGTAGAGAGGAGGTGATGGCGGTTAGAAACACGCCGAAACATTATGGCTATGACGTCGAACCAACAGTCCAGTCCAACCACCTCATCCCCTCACCACGAATCATGCCGCAGTTAAAAGATGCCTGGCCAAAACATGCACCACCTTCTGTTCACTCTACACTCACAACGTCCTTGACTAGAGTACGTATCCACCGCTTCCAAAAACAGTTAACCAGTCGTCCTACACTAGTTTTTCTACCTGTGTTCAAAAATCTCCTGCATATCGGGCTCGCTCGAAGGCACAGTGGCATTCTACAGGAACTGGGGGCCTTCTACATGAAGGATTCTACAGGAAACGTAGAACAACTTTACGGAGCAAGAAAACCTGGGATTTTCATTCAATTTGGAGCTCCAAACGAGGTAGGCTCGAAAAAAACTCCTCTATGCATGTTGTGTTCATGCAAGGTGGTGAATTGAACAGCATCAGATTGAAAAATCAGAGGAAAAGTTTGCCTAAGTATTGGAAGTAAAACGTTGCCTGCATATTGCACTGAATTTCCCCAGTTCCTCTGCATCAAAAATCTCCTCCATGTTTTCTTTTTAAATTCTCCTGTAAGGAAGACATATACAGCCGTAGAGGCTAACCTGTGTGTGAAAAAATTTGAATTTGCATATCTACGTGTGTGTTGAGAAGGGAACTTGATCCTTATGCTCTGTCTATAAAAACAAAATTCTTCCTTTCATAAACAGATAGTCGAGTTCTGGGTGACAACGGTTTTCAAACAAGGGAATTGTTGCTAGTTGATATTGAACACGAGAAATTCCTTCTTGAGTTTAGGGGAAACCAAATTCAGCTATCCTCCGTTTCAGATTGGCTGTTTGGTTGCTTGAGCATTTCCTTTTCTGATTAAAACATAAAAAGAGCACTCTCACCATGCTAGGAGGATTCATAAGAAAAGAACCATCGGACTCTAGCAAACTACACGAGCATCCTGAGGTGGTGGACCTTTTCACCTGAGCAAATTGGATATCCTTCTTTGACAAAATTCAGGGTCATGATGAGGAGATAACTGAGGAGTTTTTAATGTCCCTGAGACCACAATCAAAAACACATGCCACAATTAGTTCTAGGGTTTGACCCTAGAACTCACCCCTAAGCTCATTAGTGCAGTTACTGGTCTACCATTGGGGCTCCCTTGGAGAAAAGAAGAGAGATCATTGGGCCAAATTGCTAAGAAGTCATTCTTTCTGCCCATAAAGCATCCTGTAGAAGACAAAAATGGCGTTAGAAGAACCAGCTTGCCTCCTCTCTGAAGTGAAGTCACTTTCCAAATTATGAAGTACATCACATGTGAAGGGAGGTTTAGCCTCATCTATGGATATCATTTCAGGTTGCTGTGTGAACTGAGGCATGGGATTGACTTGCCTCCAGCCAAGAAACTGAGCATACCCTATTTCCTTCTTCAGTCACTAATTGAATATGGTACAAAGCTCAATGAGGGAATCCCAGATCAGTTGGCCCATCATGGGTTCATCAAACTATTGGTGGAAGATGCTTTGCACACCTACACTGTCCCCATATCTTGGGAAATCTTCCGAAACATGTCTAGGGATGACAACATTAGAACTTTGGCCGAAAAAATCACCGAATACAGCAGTGAGGAGGGAGAACACACTGTAGAAGGTGAGAAAAACAATGATGAAGGAACACAGGACACTCAAGCACAGAAAGAGCAGAAAGGAAAAGGGGAAATGGGCCAAATTGCTGAGCCTAAGACAGAGGAAGAAACAAAAGCAAAAACACCAAGGGAAAAGAGGATGCAAAGTAGAACAGAGAAGGCCAAAAAAGCCCAAATGAAGGCTGCCATAGCCAAAGCAGGCACACAGAAACAAAAGGAAAAGACACACCTTGAAATCTCAGCAACACAAAGAGAAACAGTTGACAAAGGGATTTCTACAGGAAGCAAGGAAAAAGGACAACAAGAGGAGAAATCACCTTAGATATTGGCAAGGGAGGCAGCAGCTATGGTTGCTGCCTTAAGCACACCTCTAAAACAAAAAGGGAAGAGAAAGAGGCAAACCTCCATGCACTTTAAAGCAAGGAGAAGCACAAGGATAAAAGTGGGCAGACCCCAGCCACAGTCAAAGGAGCCAATTTTCATTAAGGACACAACAACTAAACCAAAAGAAGAGTCTCCTTCAAAGGTGTCCATCACCTATAAATGAGGAAGCCCAAAAACCTCCACCTAGAGAGAGAGAATTAGGATGATGGACTCAAAGACAGCTCTACAGGAAGCCGAGACATCTCTATAGGAAACTCTGGCTAAGTTAAAAGAGACCGAGAAATTGGAAGAAGAGGCAGCCAAATCATCACAGGGAGAGGAAAAGACCGAGGAGATACTAGAACCAAGCCCTCAACCTAGCTTGGGCTCATACTACAACCTATTAGAGGGTGGGAAAATCATCCCACAGAAATTTTTTGTGCCACTCTTCTTTGCATTAGAATAGGAGAGGATCAGAACACACACATGGATGAAAATTGCCAAATCTAAGGGAATTGAGGACATAGGCCACATGGAGGAGAATTTAAAAGAGTTAAGAGGAGAACTGGACATGGTCAAGCATGTAGAAAGCTGCAAATGAGCCTAGCTGCAGTAGGAGAATGAGCTGCTAAGAAAACAGTTGCAGCTATAGGAAGTCCACAAGGAAGGTAGCTCATCCATTTTGGGAGGGCAACAACAGCAAGAAGGACCTCCAACAGACAAGGACACAACTGAGAAACAGTAGAAGGAGGCATAGCTACAAGCTAATGTGGAGATGCTCACAAAACTACTGCAAGAACAAAAGTCTCAGGTAGCACAAAAGATACAGGGTTTAAAACAACAGTTGCAAGAAAAAGACGCCTAGATGGCCTGCATGGCCAGCTGGGCAGTTGAAGCCTTACAATGTAGACAACCTGCGAAGTCATATGCCTTATATCTTAAGGATTAATGGTTACAATTTCAAAGTAACACTTTGGCCCAGAGGGGCACCATTCCATTTCAGAATTACCATCAGTTTATGGACTTGTGTGACAGTAGCTCAGCAAAAGATAAGGCCAAGTTATCAGAGTTCTATTTACACAATTTGGCCCTTCCAAACATGAATCTGTGGGACCCCAATGCTTCATTGGGGGATGTGCAACTAATGGCCATGGCCTCTTGGTTAAACCATGAGGAAAAGAGGGCAGCAGAAATTCAGAATGTTATGGACAGGGAGCTATGGGAGCCACTCATGATCAGAGCAGAACCAGAAGATCCCTTAGCTTTAGTGTATGCCCATCAGCACCTCGCCAACAACCCCTAGGTTCACCCAGACTACATTGAAAGACAAGCTCAGGCCATTGCTCACTTTGAGTCATGACCAAGAAGAGGACATCACCTCGGAAGCCTGGGATGTTAAAGAGGCAGTCAAAGTAATCAAAGATGATGAGCTGGATTAGTTGCTCAGAGGATGAGCAACACATTTAGCAAGGGGGTGATGATGAGCCCCAAAAATGGGTAATTTATTGGGCTCATTTTGCCTATTATTCTCGATTAATCTACCATTCTTCATAGTTTATGCATGCTTTTGAGTATATTTATGTTAATTGAATGAATTAGGATAGTCGTGCCTACTGCAGATTTTTGGACATCTTTTGGACCAAGGTCAAGCATTTATAAGCCAATTGACAACCAAATACGAGGGAACAAGGCTGAGGATTAGTAGGAAGGGTGTCTCCTGCACTAAATGGCCCCTTCCTCGAGTTCTCCACCATCAGCTCGGAGTTCAGCAGCCCACCAAAGATGATTTCCAAGGGCAGCCAAGCAACTTTTGTGAAGTGGCTGATTACTTGCAGTTTTGAGCAGCCAAGCCCCTCAAGTTAAGGAGGGCTGTTGGAGGTCCTCGTGGTGCATAAGTAGGAAGGCTTCAAGCCTTCCTAGTTTAGCTCTTGAATAGTTGTTTTCGCACTTTGGTGCTGCTATGCCTTTCAACTCATTTTCGAGATTTTGCTGTAAACATTTCTGTGACATGGTTATTTTTTGAATAATGGAGATAAATTTCATCTTGCACCAGCTTTGAGCTTTTCTTAGGAGGTTGTAGCTCTTGGGGTTGGGTGCAACCCAAGTGCCAGTACCTCCTTTGTGTACTATTATGTGTTTTCTTTGCATTCATAGAATAATTTTTGCTACTTAGGTTAAGATCTTGCTTTGTTACTTAGGTTGCTTTTGATGATTAAAATAGATTTTCATGCTTTAGGTTGATTTGATAGTTTGAATACAAAAAAGTTCTTCAAAAAAAGGCCATCGAGCAACCCTTGATCTCACCTCTCCCTCCTTGGGACCATGAGCTGAGACCAAGGCATACTTGCTGCCACAAAAACATTGTTTTTCCTTTCAATGCAATTGCAAGTGTTGGATTTTTAGATGGAAAAATTGATACCAGTTGTGCCTGCATATTTAGATCTGTTCTTGCTTAGGTTTCCATAGTTATCTTGCATGATTTCCTGTGCATAGCTTGCTGTTCATCATGATTCTGGTTTCTAGTTCAGATTAGGTCAAAGTAGATAGATCTCTGATTTTTTAGTCTTTCTTTGATTAGTTTTGATAGATAGTGTGAAGATCACTTGTAATCCATCTCTGCCTATCCTTCCATCCTGGCACAACCTGCTTCAACCCCAAATTTCGGATTCCTTCCCTTCATTTGCCACACTTTGCCATTTTGACCTAATTTCGTCATTTTTGTGCCACATTGCTCTCTCCATCCTTGAACAAATCCAACCGTTTTCATCACTCCTTAGTCTCATTTACCAGGTCCTAGACCTCTTCATAGATCATCCATCCTCCATTTCCACTTTCCACCATTTTTCCTCCATCAACCCTAAAAAATCCTCTCTCGGCTCTTCCTGTAGAACCCATGCAAACTTCCTGTAGAAGATCACGTGAGCAGTTTCTTGAGATCTGATCGCTGTGAAACTCTTTGGAAGGGTGCTAGGGACACCTTAGGCCCTCTTCTCACCTTCCAAACCTCTTGCAAACACCCACTCCATTTCCTTTCGCCAATAAATCCCTACACAGTTAAACATAGTTAAAGCACATGCATAATAATCTTGCAAAATTACTCAAAAATACAAAAAGATGTGTTTTCCATATTTTCCCTTAGAAGTAGCTTAGTCACATGCATTTCACCATTCCAAGAGTCAATGGCATCCATTTCTGCAACTTTCATCTCTTTTCTTGTACCAGTAGGGCTAGTCGATAAAACTAGGGTTTGCTAGGGTTTGCGTTTCGTTTCAGCTTTTAGCTTCCTTCTGCAAGTAGATTAGCCTCCTTTGAGTTAGATTTCATCCATCACAGTTAAAAGATTCTTCTAAGAGATCATAGAAGTTGGCTTAAGCTCCTAGCGGACTTGTGCCAGTTGATCAAGTGACAGCCTGAGGCAAGAGCTAGTACTTGTGCATACATCACCGTCGCTTCCAAGTTTGTTACGAACTACCAGGTTGATAAAAGTAAAGGAGGAAGTCCCAGGAGTTGCAGCATCATTGCTGCAATACTAGAGCCCACTATTAGGATTCATTTCTTCTTTCTTTGGGCTTAGTTCCTAGTGTGTATCCTCTTCTTTTGATGTTTCTTGTTCCTTTTCTTCCTCCTCTTCACAATCTATGTAAAATAATTTCTTAACGGCACACTTATGACCTTTAGTGTATTTGCTATCACAAGTATAACAAAGTCCTTTTGCTCTTTTTTCTTCCAATTGTTGTGGTGTCAACCTTGTAGGTTGTCGAAGGCTATGGGCAACAACACTTTCATCTTATAGTTGTGAGTGGTAGGCTTCATTGTTGCCATAATTTTGATTTCAATTTTTCTTGCCAACCTCAATTCCTTCTCCAATGAACCAGGTTCCCAAAGGCGAACCTCATGTTGGATTTTATCCTTTAAATTCCGCACGAAAAAATCAATCCTATGCTCCTCTAGAATTCGTTTACACTTATATTCAATTTTTGGAAGTTCTTAATGTTCTTCGCCATTGGACCCTTTTGCTTGAGATTTACCAATTGGCTAAAGAAGTTGTTTCATTTCTTATCCCCATAATGTGCTATTATTTCCTCCGTAAAAATTGACCAAGTGCCAAGTGGTTTATGAAAACAAAGCCATCCATACCATAAAAACTTATTGGGTTCTAAATATAAATTTGAAATGCGTACCTTTTGTGTCCATTGCACATTATGAGGGTCAAAATATTGTTCCATTTGTAGTATCCATGTTACAAGAGTCTTTCCATCAAACTTTCTCATATCCATCTTTGGAATATGGTGGTTCCTCGATCCAATATTAGAGTCTATGAAATCATGATTAAAATTTCTTTTGTTCTTATCATGAGTTTCATATAATACCTTTTCACCATTAGGAAGTATTTCTTGTAGCAACCTTGTCAAACCTTCCTTGAAACCATCCATTTCTACTTTTAAACCATTACTAAAATCTTCCATATTACCTTTCATGCCATCCATATTAGTTTTCATGCCATTCTTCAAAACTTCCACATCAGATTTTAAGATATTCTTCAAACCATCCATCTTAGCTTCCATTTCATTTTTGGTTACTCTTTGTGACAGTGAAATTTGTTGCACTCGGTCTTGTAATTTTGAAATATCATGTTTCATTTCTTCTTCTTCTTCATGTTTCATAGTAGAGCTTTCAGGTTGCTTACTAGGTATTTCCATTTTCTTTCTTTGGGGCATCAATTAGTGATTATTATACTTCTTTATGCCCTTTGAATCACTTCTAACTATTTTTTCGAACAAAACTTATGATTTTTTTTTTTTATATATACACACCATTTTTTCGCTTTGTAGGAGTTGGATATTGAATCTGTTGTATCTTTGTAATTTCAAATCTCCAAGGTCTGAAATTTCATCCTATGGTAGCCCTATAAGTCCTCTTTCCAACCCCATAAGTCTGATCCATATTTGATTCTCCAAGAATGCATTATTCCAAATCTCCCACGATGATCTAATTATATACAGGTTCAGTAGAGTGGCCCTGTTTGAGATGGAATTTTGGAGCTTGCAAAAAACCTAACTTCCTTGGATCATATCTCCGCAAATATAGTGAGACAAGATCTTAAATTTGGACATGGGGTTCATCAAGTTTTTGGCTCAAATGGGTTTTAATTTTAACTTCTGAAACATCATAGAAAGAAAGTTATAGTGACAATGCCACGATGACCTGTTTTAAGTAGCAAAACCCTAGAATCCAAAGCTCTAATTACAATTGTTATGCAAACAACTCACAAAATAAAAGAATAGATAGATCAACGACTTCAAAATAAACATCTTTGAGGGGGAAAACTCCTTTACATTACAGAAATGAACAATTCTTGGATGATACAAATTCCAAAACCTCCTTTCTATATATAGGAGTATAAGGGGTCACAATATAATTAGAGCCGACATAATCATAATAATGTAAGGGAACAACGATAACAATAATGGGCTCCTATGGGGCACAATAATAACAATATAGGGACAACATGGGCACAACAATAACAATAAGGGGAAACAATGACAAGAACAACGAGGGAATACACTAGTATTATAGGGACCTGGCATTGTAATATTAGGTCATTTGGTTTTTTTTTTAATAAGTAGAAATAAACTAATAAGTAGTCATTATATTAAATTTCCTATGATATTGTGAAGATTTAAATTTCTAAATATTATTTGCATTATGGAGAGGATAACGTTTTGAGTCGTAGTTTAATGAGTCTGAGTGAGGTTTTAATATTAGGTAATTTGATTTTTTTTAATAAGTAGAAATAAATTAATTAAGCTGATAGGATTTTTATGGTGAGGTTCTTCCTCACAACACTATTGCAAATTCATTGACCTTCGAGGAATATACCATTTTGACGGTGTGATGTTCCTAAGTTTCGATTACCAGTATCCGATAGGATGAGTTCTTTGATGTTTGGCCCTTGCCACATTTCTCTCCATACCACATGGCCCTTTGCCACTTGTCACTTCCATACGGGGCTGCTGCTATAATAATTAAACCTTCTTTTAATGGTTTTGCAGGAAATTCACCCTATGCATGTAGCTTATTAGTTTTCAACACTTGTCATTTATCGGAACCAACCTTTATCCACCACGCATCCCTTTGAGGGGAGAGAAAAGACCTCGTCCGTCTCTGGTTTTTCCAGAATTTCTTTGTTAACCTATAATTGGCCCTCCCCACCATTCTAACACTTGTAGCTTTGAAAATATCACATATCACAGTGGGAGATATTTTCCTTTGTTAAATGCTTTAAGCCCAAGGTTCTTTGAGTCTTAATAACCACGCGTCATCCCGATATCGTAGCCCCTCTATCAAAACTTTTAAAATGGAAATGTTGCAAAACGTTGATATGCGATCAATGATTGCAATCGCCCTTGGTTCTCAGCCTTGTGTCTCTCCTTCTTTGTGACCGTGGGCCAGCCCCCATATCAAAGCCGCTTATTTGAAGGATTTTAATCAACTATTTGAATTTGATGCAACAAAATGCCTTAACCTTCGAATGCTAATCTCCAGTCTATTATGTCATTCACTGCCATGTGTCACCTTGCTTTCCCCCCTTGGGGCCCTGAAAATGGCGAAACATCCTCCCGCGTGTCCACCACCCCACCACGTCATGCTGATGTCATATGCCATGTGGCTTTATTAGAACCAATCTTTGTCCACCATGCATCCCTTATCGAAACCAATCATATTGTGCCACATGTCCATTTGGAAGAGAGAAAAATCACATCCATGTCTAGTTTTTCAATGAAAATCTTTCGTTATTTTGTTTTGTCATTTCCTCGATGGTTTAACATTCTCGGTACTTTTATATGGAAACTTTGCAATATCACAAAATTTGAAAGTTGTCAGCCCTCTAATTCGTCGATTTTCGATATGTGATATGGGCCTCCAACTACACGTAGGGAAATCGTAATATCACATCCACTGTCATATTGAAATTTTTGAAATTCCACACATGTTAAATCGTTGATATGGCTTAATCCTCTATTTGCAGATTTGGTTTCGGACTCAATACAGTAAATGAAAGTAATTTAATGGAATAGCGAATTTGCTAGAGTTATATAGAAGTTATATGCTATGGACTTCTAACCATAGATATTCCTTGACAATATCACATATCGCAACGAGTAGTGTTTTCCTTTCTTAAATTCTTTAAGCCCAAGGTTCTTTGAGTCTTAATAATCGTGCACCAACCCAATATTAGAGCCCCTCTATCAGAACTTTTGAAATGGCACATGTTGCAAAACACCAATATGTGATCAGCAATTATTATCGCCTTTGGTTCTCAACCTCGTGTCTTTCCTTCTTTGTGATCATGGGCCAACCCCCATATCAAAGCCCCTTAATCAGATGATTTCAATCGAAGATTTTACTTTGATGAAACAACATGCCTCCATCTCCGAGTGTTGATCTCCAGTATATTACGTCATCCACTGCCACATGGCACCTTGTATTTCTTGACATGTGTCACCCTGTTTTTCCTCCCTCGAGTCCCTGAAAATGTTGAAACTGCATGCCACATATCCATTGTCTTTCCATGCCGTGATGAAATCACATTCCATGTGGCTTTATCAAAACCAATCTATGTCCACCACACATCCCTTATCAAAACCAATCATATCGCACCACACATCCATTTGGAAGAGAGAGAAAAGGCACGTCCATGTTTTGTTTTGCAATGAAAATCCTTTTTTATTTTGTTTCGTCATTTCCCCAGTAGTATAACATTCTTAGTACTTTTATATCGCAACTTTGCAATATCGCAAAATTTTAAAGTTGTCACCTCTCTTATTTGTTGATTGCCGATATGTGATATGGACCTCTAACTACACACAGGGTAGTGAGAATATCACATCCACTGTCATATCGAAAATTTTGAAATGCCACATATGTTAAATTGTCCATATAGCTTAATCCTCCAAGTGTCGATTTGGTTCTGGACCCGATATAGTAATAAAAAATAACTGTATTGGAATAAAAACTCTGCTAGAGTTATATCAGAGAATATGCAAACCTAGTTTTTTATCATATCAAACTTAAATGTAAAATCACATCCACCCCTTATTCCAACTTTTGCAATATGAGCTTTGATAATATCCATTGTCTATGCATGTATCTTACCTTTGATGTCTATTATATTCATTAATTAATCTTGATTAATCGACTATGTGCATTTATTGTTGTTTTATTCTCCCTCATACGAAGATCGTATTTTTTATGCCCTTGTGTGGAACCACATTAATAGGATGAATCAAACTTTTGCTTTCAGAGATTTCCAAAATATTTATTCTGATGTCAAGGTTTCAATACGTGAAAAATCCAATATATGTTTAATCAATATGCTACATTTTTTAACAATTCCAACTTAAAACCTATACACATATCTTCATCTCGGTGGCTATTCCATTCTTTAATCTACTTAATGGACTAACTATCTCTGTTTATTTTCTCTCTGTTGTTGCTAGCATGAAGATGATATGTATTATTCCGCCACTTTATGATATGTGTTTTGAAACGAACCACATTGATAGGCTGGATCAAACTTTTCGATTCCAAGATTTCCAAAAGGATTCTTCTCATGTCAAGTTTTCAAAGCCCAAAAACTCCCATATATACTTAATCAATATGTTACATTTTCCTTTGTTTAAGGTTTCAAACCTATCCACACATCTTTCCGTCGAGGCCTCTTCTATTCAATCATCTAATTAATGACCCGACTATGTGCATTATTCTCACTTTACTCTTGCTCGAATGAGCATATCTATGATTGTCTCTATAATTGGTAGCCCTGCGATATCTGTGGCGTGTTTTGACTCTCATTTATCGCTCCCTCTGCTTACTTGGTAGATGGTCATGTGCTCTATTTAGTCTGTTCACCTCACAATATTATAATGCTTTTTTGTGTTGCATTTTTTGTTGTTGTTTCTCTGCTATTTTTGGTCTCTTTCTATTGCTCTTGTCATTGGTGTTGCATGTTGTGTTGCTTCCTTCCACCAGATAATTGTCCTAAAATTTCATTCACAAACATGTGAGAATAGGAAACCTACTAACCATGTCACCTTGTACACTCAAATGGAAAGTATAAATGTTTTCATACTGCATATATATCTTCATTGTCACAATGTGAAAAACACCCCCTTGTAGAGTTTCTGAAATGTCATGTAGAGAGCCAACTTTCTATGCTTAGACATTTCAAATTTGCTTCTCTGTTACCTTTCACTGTTGGCAACAATCTAGATTGTGAATCGTTCTTCTTTCATTTGTGCTCGCTTCTTTATTTTTGTTTCTTTTCCAATGTTGACAACATTTCATGCGCTTTCACCTTTCATAACACCTCCTTTGTTCCTCATCATGGAAGTTACCATGACAGCGAATGCCATCACTTTGTTGTTGGATGGCTCTATAGGGATCCAACCATAGCTCCAAATAGTTGAACTTGACCTTCTTTCTTCCACAAAGACATTGTCCCAATGTAACTGAATTTCCCTCTCCGATGGTGCCTCTCAACATTCAACTTTTCTTCCATCTATTTACAATGGCCACGTCATCTATGGTGCCCTCCAGTTGGGGTTGGTTGTCATTCTCAAAGAATTCACTTGCGCTTTTTTGAAAAACTTTGGATATGTTCACTCATCACCATATCCATCATGTTTTTATGTTCCTTCCCTCTTTGTTCCACTATCAATCTAAATAATTCCATGTTACTTTTCTCTTTCTTTTCTTCTTTTAAGGACACTTCAGGTTGTTAAACTCGAAGTTCTTGAATGTCATGTTCCTTTGATTGGAGACCCGACCCTTATTCAGATTATACATCTGTCCACATACCAACTGGGATCTTCAATGTTACATGGCCCTGCCTTGTATGCTTCTCCTTCGACACAGGCTTCTGCTTCATCATCAACTAAGTTGTCCTCTACTCTACCAGTTTCCATTCCATACATGGCGCTAAGCCCTTACCATAAACAAGGGTTGATTGAGGGTAGGATCCTTGGAAAAATAGTCGTTCTCTTGTACAACAATGCTCGAGCCTTCGGAAAGGTCTCTGGATTTGACCTCGTTGATTCTTCCAACAATGTAATCCATCTCTCTTCCTTCAACGATTTGGCAGATTCCTTGCATGACCTTGTCCGAATTGGGAAGATTTACATGGTTTCAAATGGCACAGTGAAACCAACAAACACAAATTACAACCATCTGAATAGAAAATGGGAAGTCTCGCTCTCTACAACTTCTAGTGTTGAACCTTCCCTAGATGATGTTATGAAAATTGCTTTTCACCATTTCCATTTTAAATATGTAGACAAAATCAGATTTGCAAACCTCGACTCAATTGTTGACACCATTGGCATTATTAGGTCCACTTCTCCAACTTCCACCATTTGTCGAAGAGATGGCTCTGAAACACCTAGAAGAACTCTCATTTTTGAAGACATTTCTAGGTATAGTATTGACATCACCCTATGGGGGGAGCATTAAGACACCATATTAAATCAACTCATTGAACTTACCTCTTCTGGTGCTTCGACAGTGATTGCAACCAAAGGCGGCCACATAACCAAATTTAATGGAAGAACTGTCGGGACTATCTCGACCACCAGCCTCATGTTAATCCCGACATTCTAGAGACTGAGAAGCTCTAGTCATGGTTTGATCAAAGAGGTCACTTGGCCTATTCACCATCATTAAGTAGAAAATTCTTGGGGTATTCCAAGAGCCACCACCCACAACATACAATTTTTGACCTCATAGAATTACATCCGGCTAGAAAAGAAACATGGTTCTCTGTTTGTGGAGACATAGCCTCTATTTACATGCAATATTTATACTTCCTTGCATATCCTCTCTCATATTATGGCATGAAATCCATGAAAAAAGTTATCAAACACTCAAATGGAATGTGGCACTACGCAAAATGTGGTGGGGACTTCCTAGAATGTTAGTATTGTTATGTGCTGAAATTTTAAATGCATGACCACATAGGCCTACTGGAAAATGTCATTTCTTTTGATGATGCTACAACTAAACTCATGGGTGTCCAAGAAAAATACTTGTTCATACTCTCCATTGATCTTGATGCTATCCACGAACTTCATGCAACGATTTCATGTTGTCCTTTCCTCTTCACACTCTCTGCGAAAACAAATAGCTTCAATGGTGTTGACTATTTGAATTTTGTGCTAATCAATCCAGAGGAATCAACTATGGCTTTGCATGTTCCGTACTCCTTCATGATATAGAAAGAATGTCTACTACTTCAGTTGTTCACCACCTTTAAAACTCGTTTTCTTTTCCCCATGCCATGCTAAAGTGTAAACAACAACTTCTATATTCTTTTTCGTTCATTATCATTTCATCTCATGTCGCCCTCTTCTTCTCTTCACTTCATCATTGTACTTCTCTCATTTATGTGTATACACCTATGTTACATGTTGCACCTTCCATCTTTGCATAATTCTCCATCTTTTACCTTTACATGGAGTATATATGTTTTTTTCTTCTTCATTCTAAACAAAATAGAATGTTTTCATCCTTTCAAAGTGTGATTTGTGCATCTAAATACAAACTCTAGATTTTTATGAACGATTTTTGTTTCCTTACCTTAAATCTATTTGGTGATACATAGTTACCGATCACCACAAAAAATACTTCGATGAAGTAAGATTGATTTCAACAACAAAATTTCAATGGCACGACATTAGTGCGTAATGTCAAAGAAACATAAATTCTATTATAAAAAGGTTTTTATGACCAAATAACTGCAACCACTTTACCAAAAGACATATCTACTTTATAAGCTAAAAGGAACTATTTCGAAAATATAACCAGTAATGAAGTTCTTGGTTTTGGGGGCTATGTACTTTATCTTTGTGCTCAAGACTATTGTTTCCCATCTCCTATATTCACTAATACTTGTGTCCCCATATTTGTATCAGGATGGACATGCTAACGTCTTCTGCAAACCCCTCAAGAAATGATCACAAGGGACTCCTTTATTCACACGTCTCCAACAAACAAAGACGACTCAAATATAAATTTTATTTAAACAACCAAATGTTTCCAAGTATACCCCTGTGTAATGTTTCTCTTCCCCAACATCTTGAAGCTTCACTTGGAAACCCATGTCCTTCAACATTCCCTGCTTTGACTATACCTACCCTTCAACTTTCTCCATTCATTGGCAGTTCTTCCCCATATACATTGCATACCCCACCATTGACTCATCCTATTTCACCCTCCCATCCCCATATTTATCTCGAGCCTACCCTTAACCACGCACATCACCAATTTCGTGAAAGGATAGATGAACTCTCTCCCTTACATGATTGCTCCATATGCAAAGAATAATACCAAAATATGAAAACAAAATTCTTACATGGTAACCTCTATTGCTCCTGTGCAACTACAAAATCCACCCACCACTTCTCGCTTGCAAACAACATTGACCCTAGTAACCAACCGTTTGTCCTTGTTGCTCTAAAAAAAATAGACAAAATTCTTATACCTCGTGTCAGCCCAGTTTTAAAAGTCACCCATGAATGAGGTGGATAGTACAAATACATTGGTCATACTATTTGTTTCCCCCAATACATCACTATGATTGACAACATGTTACCACACTTGGTTTCCAAATTAGACATTGTCTTTGTTACTAGACATGGCTCTGACCACAAAAAATATGATTTCATTGTTAGCGGGACACATGTTCTTGTAGCTTTAGAGTAAAAACTATCCCATGATCCCGACTACAAGGATGTCCATATGGACCAAGCTACAATATCTACCTTGCCGACACACCCTACCGATATGTCTTCTCTCGTCCGTCACATTAGCACCTCATCTCCTGAAGCATGACTTGCCTTCCCTAATATCGATGATAACATTCGTGCACAACCCACCCCAAAAAACCTCCAACCATCCTCTTTTGTATCAACACTCCCTAATTCCCATACTAAACATGAAGAAATATCTAGCTACCTGTACTTGCCCATACTAATTCCACTACTTCACTTTCGTGGCCCTCTGTTTCCCACTCTGCTATCAATGAATATACCACAGAAGGTTTGTTCTATATGTTGTTCCCCACACTCTTCCCGACAGGGGTTGCCATGATTGGTCAATCACGTCTTAGAAAAGTTGAAATGAAAGAATATTATGTTCACCTCATACACTACTATTATAACCACTTTGCTAGCATCCAAGATTCTAATATTACTTGTACAATATTATGTTGCAGCATCACAGTCAAGCTATTGTTGTTGTTTTCGTGAAAAGAAACCTTGAAGAGTGCTTTCCAATGACCATTGCAAACCTTCATGCATGCCTCAATGACATGCCTAATTCCATGGTTCCTGACTATATTATGTGCTTCGGGTCAGGCCTCAGAGGGACATGCTCATTATGGAACAAACGCAGAGGTGAACTCACTAATATAGTCATACAAATAGGTAGCCCTACTTTATTCTTCACCCTTAGTGCAACTAGCACCAAATGGCATGACATGCACATGGTCATGCCTGGCACCCCCCCTGGATTGATCGGAGTTGTCTCGATGGAAATTCAACAATATAATCAACAATCCACATCTTGCAATGTTTTCTGGGTTATAACGAGCATACTCCACCCTACATTCACAGCTGAAACAGAGCTTGGGCTCAGAACACAATTTGGGGGCCGATTCTTAACAGAAATAGGCATGACATATATAGGATCTGCCAGCTTAGTGTTAGTCAGGCTCACCCCTCTACAGTGGCTACAAGCATGCAAAGGCGAAGGGTTTCATGGGGCAGACACATTGGCATGGACTGATCCCTGTAGATCCAGATCGAATTTCCCAAATATGAGCACGAGGCAGGTCCTCTAGGAGCTCAGGCAGCGGATCAGCGGTTATATGCATCGATCAAATAGAGGGTTGGCAGATCGTGTCAGGCAAAAGGAAGAATGCATCAATAGAAGCTCAGATATGGAAGACCGCCGACCCGGTCATGAAACGTTTCAAATCTTCATCAGAACGCTGTCTGGTAAAACAATCTGCAAGCAAATAAGAACAGGGATGCTGATAAAAAACTTAAAGGATGAAATCCAAGAATTATTAGGAATACCAGCAAGACTGCTGAGCTTGGTATATGCAGGACACATTTTACAGGAAAAATTATCAGTGCAACATTATGGAATAAAAAGGGATACAACAATATATCTGAGTATGAGGCTGAGAGGAGGAAGCTTTGGATCTAGCTCAAAGGGCACAGCCTTTCGTGATGCAGTCAAGGGGAAAGGAAAAATGCAGAACAAAACTGAGTCACCACCAGAGCAACCAGGTCCACATATAGTAGAACAAAAACTGGAATACACAGTGCTCAATGTCACTATACCAACGGTAACTGCAATTTACTCTGACCTCTCTAAACATTCTGTCATATGTAGATTTAATGGCTTTTGGCCAAAATCCGATGCTTTACATCAATGGATTTATTCCAGCTGGACACCAGAATGTAACATACACCTATGTTCAAAAGGTTTTTTCATTGTAACTTTCCACACAGAAGAAGAAAGGGACAGTATCATCAAAGAGGGACCTTGGTTCTGGGGTAATGCAGGCCTCTTTGTTACCCCTTGGTTCGCTGATTTCGACGCAAACACGATGAAAATCTCAACAACGCCTGTTTGGGTAAGGCTTCACAACCTCCCATTACATTTCTGGCATGATCTAGTATTATCTGCCATAGGGAATTCCTTGGGGAAATTCCTAAAAATTGACGAAGATAGAGATAGCAGAGGAATTTACACTTTTGCCAGAATTTGCGTCGAAGTGGATCTGAGTCAGGGGCTGCCTGATCGAATCTCCTTAATCTACAACAATTCGGAGTGGATACAACCACTGGACTATGAAAACACGACATTCAGATGCCGCAGTTGCAGACAAACAGGACACCTCCAAAATACATGCCCACTGGCCAGAAAGAATTCAAAAGGAAACAAGAAACAGCAAAAAAAGCCAAATGGGTGGCAGCATACAGAACCGTTGGAAGAAGAGGACACTCAGCCAGAAAACACAGTGAAACAAGATGAACCGGACATAAATATGGAACAGAAGGGCACACAGGAAGACAAAGTACCAGACCCTCAAGGGGAGAACCATTTTCAGCAGCAGCAAACTCCACAGTTGGAAGTTAGCGGCAATAAAAGAACCCATGGATCTGAAGGATCTGAATCTGACAAAGAACCTCCACAGAACACACAAGAGAATCAGCAGGCCATCATTGTTCCCCCACCTGACTCACAGGGTTGGCGAAGGGTGGAGAAGAAGAAGGGCAGAAAAGTATAGGCTTGATGTTATTTAATTATTTTTTATTTTTTATAGTGTACTTTGTCCAATTCATGGACAGCTATCTGCATATGCTCTAAGCATCTACAAAATGTAATTTATCTCATTTATGAATATAAATTACAACTTTTTTCCACGTGAAAAAATCCACATCTTGCAATGCTCTACATTCATTGTCAATTCACAATCTTCCTCGACGAGGTCTTGCAAAATTTTTTCCAGCAAAGGACTTATGGTGCAGGTTCTTTCCTAATCATCCTTCTCCTTTTTTATTTTTTTTTCCTAGATGTACAATTTCCTCACAAAATTTCCTTTCTCATCTTTGTAGGTATGGGCAGAAACATAGGGACTCCACACACATACATGATTTCCTTTGGCTGGAAAAAACACCTGATATGGACAACTTTGATTCGGATGACCAAGGCATTGTGGATAGAGTGAAGTCATATTTTGATGAACACATTTATGCTTGGAATCCTCAACTTGTTGAACAACGTGCACCTTATGTACACATCTAGCTAGAGAATGCCCCATGCATCCTCCCATCGACATTAATATTTTCATCCTATCAGCTTCAGGACTACGAGGATCTTCTTAATTGCATTCAATAACATACAAAATTCCACCCCTATTCAGGTCTTCGCAAAAAAGTTCCTATCTTTGTTTGCCGCTATGGAGTTCCATGGGATTTTCATTCCACCTTCACTTTGATGGTTGATGACAGTGGATGAAAGAAATATGTCCCGACTCGTAATGATGACAAGTTAAATGTACACAACCTTGCCATGATATCCATATGGAGAGTAAACATTGATTGTCAACCCATTTTGTCTTGGCATAATGTTCTTCGCTACATCGCGAAATATGCAGTGAATATAGCGACAAAATCAAAAAGTTATAGGAAAATGTTGTCACATGTCTTGTAGGTTGTTCACCCTGAAGCACTAGTTGTTAGTGTTGTCCGAAAATTTTTAACAGAAATAGTTGCCGATAGGGACATCGATGGATAGGAAACATGCCACATGCTACAAAAACTTCCCCTTTCACTTTCTAGCCACTCATTTGTTTCCCTCAATGTTACTCGAACTTTTTTTCGACGTGTTTCTCATGGTGTAGGTTCCCCCTTCCCAACACCACCCTTCATTGTAGCATACATGAATAGACCTCCTTCGCTTGAAACACTAACTCTTCTTATGGTTGCACATTCTTGGTCCTTCTCTGCTTGTCGAACACATAGTGAATGGTAACAAATAAATCATTGCAAGATTTTTCATTTCCTTCCTTGCTATTCCTTGATCCCTTCTCCTACTGATGCATCCTATGCTTCTTTCTCCTGTAGTGAACTACTTCTATACTTCGCTTTCCACACACTCCCATTAGACATTGGCTCCACTAATGCAGTAATCATTGCGCATTGGAAACAAGGAAAGATATGTGTATGTTACATGGCATGTTCATCAAGCCCTTGAAACCCCCCCTTTCCCTACCTCTAGTGACGCCTCCACTAATAATGTGCCCATCCCCATGAATCCATAGACATCGATGAATGGAAATTCCTTTCTTAGCTACACCCTATAAACAACATGCAAATTCATGACCTTGACATGTTTGGACATCTTGACTTTGACTCTAACCAAAATTGGGCCCATACTACCATCTCTCTCCCTTTGCAAGAGTTAACCATACATTTTATATGTTGATTTTGAATGTACCTTGGAAAATTGGTTCCCCATGGGTTAGTCTCTACCTAGGGAAAAGTGTCCAAAATAATTCTTTTCCTATGTGTGACTTTATGAAATGAAAGTGACTTTATAAGTGGTAAAGTCAATGTTAAATTATAAAGTGAAAATTGACTTTAGACATAAAGTAAAATTTGGGTACTTTATTTAATGGGTGAGCTAAAAAATAGAAAGTGAGAATTAAATGCACATTTATTCTCATCCCTTGATCTAAATGAATCTGAGCCATTAGATCTTATGGTTGCCCAAAAGTCATTTAGGGAAACAAAAGGGGGGGAATAAAAGAGAGACTACATTCATTCTTCATGAGCAGATTGGAGAAAGGAGGCTGAGAGCTGGAGAAAAGTTCTAAAGGAGAAATTTGTTGCAGCAAGCTAACGGAGTGATTTCTGGGCAAAGCTAGGCATAGAAGATAGTAGAAGGTACAATACGAACAACATTGAATGCTATGAGCTGCACGTTGTTCAAGAGAAGTTTTGAGAAAAATGAAAAAAATTCACATTGTTTGTACAATGGTACAGAAATCCATACAGTCAGTACAGTCGTATCCGTACAGTACATATTTTCAGCTTCAAGTGAGCACAGAAATCGAGGCAAAGTGGGCACGGTTTTCAAGGATTTTTGGGCTAAAGATATAAGTTTGTATTTTGTTGTTTTGTTTTATCTGCAAATTTATTTTTCTTGAACTTGAAAGATAAATAAATTTGAAGAGATCTTTAACAAGTTTTCCCTGGAGAATATTGAAGGGGTTTTTCCTGGGTCTAAGTTGACAAAAAATTTGTGTGCATTTTTATGTGTGTTGCTCGTCTAGTTATGCCCATATTTATTTTCAGCATGTGTTGATAGGCCCATGTGTTTTAATCTGAAAATTTCATTTCCATAATTCTATATGTTGAATGTATGTTTATGGGAAAGGGCATTTAATTGAATGGGAGTGATAAGGTGAAATTAAAACTCGGTTGGGATTGCAGGAAACATTTTTCTTAGTCATAAAATTTCAACATGGTATCAGAGCCAAAGGATGAAAATTGTTGTTTGAACAATAGAAAGTAGTTTGGGACAACAAACAGTGGTTTAGACAACAAACAGAATTTTTGGACAGAAAACTCAGTTTGGACAAAAAACTTGTATTTTGGGATAACATGTGAAATTTCACACAGACTAAACTTTTGGGACAGCAAGGTGTGCTGGAAAGTTCATTTCTCCATTTTCTTGGTTTTGTAAATTTTGGACAGCAGTCATAGCCATGTTCTTAAGGATAGAGGACAGACGGGATGGGATTTCCAAATATGCCATTTTGAAGGACAGAATTCGGACAGTGTTTGAGGAGGAAGAAGTTTGGGATATAGTGCGGTAAGTGGTTGTACCTCCTATTACTGCAGATGAACTTGCAGAATTCACAAAAAATAATGCAAAGACAAAAAAGGATTTTGATGGATAGTCTGAAGGATCATGTGGTTTTGTAGGTGAGAGGAAACACATATGCATATCTGATGTGGAAAACTCTAACCACTCTCTATCAAAGTACCAATGAGAGCATGAAGATGGTACTCAAAGAAAAATTGAAGAACATCAGGATGACAAAGCCTGAAAGTGTAGTTCATTATCTTGGCAGGGCCAAACAAGTACGTGATGATTTCACTACGATTGGTGAGGTTTTTTCACCCACAGAGTTAGTCATGATAGTTGTAGCAGGACTTCCTAAGTCTTGGGAGATATTTGGAGATGTTGTTACCTCTAGGGAGAATCTTCCCAATTGGGACAGATTTTGGGATGATTGTGTGCAGCATGAGATATGGAAGACTATAATTGGTCAGGTGAGATAGAAGATGAGTAGGATGTAGCCTTGACAGCCAGGGGAATGAGAAAAGGGAAGTCCAAGAGAGGGGCCTCATCATATGGGGCTAAGGGAAAGGAGAAGAAGAAGAAGAAAGACACGGATATGTCCAAATTCAAATTTTTGGCATGTCAAAAGATGGGACACTATGCTGCTATGTGTCCTAAGAGGAAGAACAAGGGGAAGAAGGGTACTGCAACTTCAAGAGAGGTGGAGTAGTTTGCTTCACGTTTTTGCCAGGACTTTTCATTTATTACTTCTACATCTAGTAGGAGTACATCATCCAATGTGTCGTACATAGACAACGGGGCTTCCCGCCATATGACAGGTGCACGAGAGTTATTTTCAGAGCTTTCAGAGAGGGCACTTGATATTGACATTGTACTAGGAGATGACTGCACTGTAAGAGTTGTTGGTGTGGGGACTGTGACCTTTGAGAGGGCGTATTTGCCTCCTTTGAAGGTCATGGATGTTTTATATGTTCAAGGGATGAAGAAGAACTTGATTTCAGTGTCTGTTATGGAGGAGAAGGGGTTTGACGTCACTTTCTCAAGAGGGTAGGTATTGATGCATCACATGGGAGCTTCCATCACTTCGGCCAATGTGATTGGAGTTCGCTCTAGGAAACTATACAGGTTCAATTTTTAGTTGACAGGAGCATTGGTGAGTAGCACATCTAGTAGCACTCAAACTAGTACCACTAGTAGTAGAGAGTTGTACGAGTTATGGCATCAGAGGATGGCTCATATGCATCATGGATCTTTGAGAGTACTGAGGGAGATCACTAATGGAGTTCTTGATTTTAGTGTCAAGCATTATGAGGTCTGCAGAGGGTGTGCTTTGGGAAAGTACACCAAGTTACCATTCCTAGCGAGCGACAGTAAATCTAGAAATATACTAGACTTGATTCATACTGATGTTAGTGGTTGTATGTCTCATGTGTCTATGGGTGGTTATGAATATTATGTTATATTTATTGATGAATACTCTAGGAGGACTTCGACATATTTCCTGAAGACCAAGGGTGAGATCTTGAGTCACTTTAAAGAGTTCAAATCTCTTGTGAAAAGGCATACAGGTAGGAAGAATCCGGTCTTGAGGTCAGAAAATGGTGGTGAGTACACTAATGGTGGGTTTTTTTACTTTTGTACAGAGGAGGGCATTAGGAGAGAGTTCACGATTCCTTACAACCCCCAACAGAATTAGGTGTCTGAAAGGAAAAACAAATCTATTGTTGGGGTTGTTAGAGCAATGATTCATGATCAGGGGTTGCCTTTGCTTTTGTGGGCTGAGGCCTGCAATACTGTTGTTTATCTTCAAAACAGGAGTCCTCGCAGAGTATTGGGTAATATGACTCTGGAGGAGGCTTTCACTAGGGAGAAGCCTCATGTGGGACATCTTCATATCTTTGGATGTCTCACATATTCTTATATCGCCAAGGAGCAGAGGACAAAGATAGTGTTGGAAATAATACTGAGAGGGGGGGTGAATCAGTATTATCAGATCAATCAAACTTTTCTATTTCATACTCAGAAACATATACGCTACTTCAATTAAGTGAACCCGCGTGTACACGCTACTGTGTCTAATGAAACCCGCGTATATCAAGAGATCTTATAATTCAGTTATCTTAATCTTCAGTAAATGCATCAGATCATTATTAAGCATATTAATAGTAAACAGGTGCATCACACAAGAGCCACACACATGAACACCATGATATAAGGTGGAAACCCAATGTGGGTGAAAACCACCTGCTGCAATTCGTCTCTTTCTTCTTTAATAAGAAACTTCTTTTACAATGCACTAGTGCAGTCATTTACCAGCACGCAGGCTGCAACCTGCAGAGGGCTACAACCCTCATAGCTTTTGTACTAGCCGATCCATTTACTAGTACGTAGGTGCCAACCCTACAGAAGGCTACAACCTTCACTCGTTTTCCAGCTGCTCCTGGAAGGGAGCTACAACCCCCCTTGGCTCTTGTACTGGCTGATATGTTTACCAGTACGTAGGTGCCGTCCTACGATCTTCCCGGGACCATGTTTCATACATTTTCATACTAGATCCATAAGACAATCATCATTGTAGTACAACCTGCATCATCAATCACTGAAACACCCAATTCTGAATCACTGTAACCCTGTCAACAACAACCAGACAACATAACAACAACCAGATCCAACTCCATCTTCAAATATCATACTTCACATTGTATACGCTACTTGGATGAACCCAACCTGCGTGTATACGCTCTTTTACCAAAGCCAACCCGCGTACAGATCTGCAAATTCTAACTTATAGCTCTGCAGCTATATCAGACATCAAAACATACCCAGATCATAATAATAAACATGCGTCAGTAGATCTGATCTATCCACAGTCAAACCATATGAAGATAATCATTCCAAGCCTTGAGATCTCGTTCCATCATTCATCATCCTCCACATGGGTGAAACCTTGGTTCAGATCACCAACCCATAACCAGCACTTGGATCACACACTTCCTCAGATCTTCATCACTCATACACTCTCTCACACTTGCACACTTTGGCCTAGTGATCTTTTCCTTATATAGCCTTAGGCCTTGCTCAATGCCAAGAGCCAAAACCATAGTAACACAATACCATCAACTTCAATACTAGGGATCGACACGCCCGTCGAGACACAATGGTCCGAAACCATAGGCACAACTTCCAAGGACTAACCGCCATGGACCAAAGGTACGTTTCCACATACACGCGCTTTTGCTGAAGCCAACCTGCGTGTACACGCTGATTCGCCTTGCTGAACCTGCGTATATCTCTTTCTTGTCCTGCTGTACTGAGATCTGTCCATTAGTTAAGTTGTCATCACCTGTACCAGTCTCTGAGCACCTGTACCAACCTCTGAGTGAGTTGCCATCAAGGACAACACTTGAATCATAATGCCAACAGATAGAACCCATGGCAGAGAAGGATAGCTTTATGGGTTACAAAGAGACTTTGAAATCTTATCGGATCTTCATTCTTTCTAAACGGAGCATGGTGATTAGAAGGGATGTGAAGTTCGAGGAGGAGAGGGCCTATCAGAGATCACGGGAGTATGATGAGAGAGAGTCACATACTTCTCCTTAGTGGGGAGGTCAGGTAGAGGGAGTAGGACCTCACGGTTCTGGATCAACTGGTACATGAGGTACTTCAGTGTCGTTGACATCTGGGCCACTAGGGGCGAGTTCACTGAGCACTTATTTAGGGAGTCCATTGGTACAGAGTTCACATGGCACTTCACCTAACACAGGCACAGGTGTCAGTATAGGTTCTTTGAGGACATGTGTTGGTACAGGCACACCAGGGTCAGTTGGTAGACCTTCAGGCTCACTAGACTGGGGGCAAAGGATGAGGTTGTTGAAGTTTCTAAGTCTAACAGTTAGAAACCCTTCATGTACTTTACTAATTTATTCCTACCTACTTCTTCTATTAATTAGCAACTTATTTACCAAGTAAATATTGGAAATAAATACATGTACATGCTCAACACATTACAGATTATCAACTGAAGGAAACAAAACAAGAACACAAGTGACACCATTGTTTTTTGACCAATGTCCCCAGAAAAACCCAATGTGGGAAAACCGATGCAGCTATCTGAGGGATTTATTATTATGTAGTTTATGAATACAAGCTAAGTTCCAAAAACGTCTCACCCAACTGAGAATAATCTCGGCAGTAGTACATCTCTATTGGGAAGAAGATATTCTAGCTGAAACACCGAATAAACACTCCGGAAGCTTCACAACTCCAATCTGCCCCACAAAACGCCAACATCAGCCTCTAGTGGTAGCGTCAGCCCTTTCTAATCCAGTGTTTGCACATTGTCACTCTGGCTTGGCCTATGTCAACCTCTGGAGGTACTGCGTTAGCCCTCTGGCCCTCTGTGTCACCCACATTGGCCTTCTGAGGCATTGCGCAGCTCCTGGCTGCCTCTGCATGAGCCCTGGCTGATTCTGCATGAACATATGGTTGTTTCTGTGTCCCTCACTCTCGACTACTGCACTAATCCTCCTGGTCCTATCTATGCTTCTCTACTTCTATATTCAATAGCCCTCATCTACAACTCTAATCAGCCTCTCGACATCCTCACCAAACCCAACCCCGGAAATACGAAATCTTGATCAACTTTGTGTGTTCTCCAAGTGACCCTCAAGCCTCCTCTTATACTTTTCTTGTTGACAATTCAATGGCCAAGATTAAGTCCCTAATCAATGGCTAAGATTAGATCTCACTTGATCCATGACTTTGGGACCATTCTAACATAGTTTTATATTAATTCACATTAATATTTTATTTTCCCTAAGTTTAGACTTAGGGACTCCTTTAAAAATATTAATTCTTTTAATATTTCCAAAACTATTTAAAATCTGCCCAAACCCTTTCTGGGTATGGACATCTCATGCACCTCAGCCTCTCCACCAATTTTTGTGGCTAGAGCACATCCGATGCTACCCAAAATCAACATTTCCTCTTAGCGAGGATTGTGCTCTAGCAATAATCCTCACTGAGTATCACCATAATCATCCGGTATCGGTCCCTGTGCTGATGTTAGGCTTGTTGCCCATCATCCGCACTATTGCATCCTGTACTACTACCCATGGCCTTGCCACTACCACTACAACATCCATACTGTAACTCCCTCTCATCCTGTTGCATCATGCTGCCATAGCACTTTCACTACTAATTGTTGCACTGCAACCTAGTTACTGAGAAGTAAGTAACTGATCTCCCAACTCTAACATCTATGTCAGGCTAGAGACACCCTCGATGTTGAAACTCCCCCTGTCGCTGACAAGTGCTCCCTCTCTATCCTTTGTGCTACTGCAACAACTCCATGCATATCACACCATTGCACACCTCTTTGTTCCATCCTGCACTAGTGCAACACTCCCGTGCCTCTCGCACTGCTACCTCACGTTGTCCTAGGTATCCTGCACTATAGCTTCCTCTGTTGCTCCATCTGCATCGATCTCTACTGACATCCGCCAGTATTGTTACTCCTCTTTAGGGTTCTCGTAGCAAGGTCTAATCCAAGAGGCTGGGTACCTCGATGATCCTACCCCTCATCGCTTATAGTCCATCTGACTACAACTCGATGTCTCCCCACTTCCACTCTAGTGGTGTGTGGGCACTCATGGCACAGTCTTCGTCTGTCTCCACTTCCTTATCTACCCTTTTTAGCATAGCCTTGGTCTCAAAGGCCTCTCCCTTGCTCTTCTTCCTTAGACACTAGGTCGCACAATGACCTAGCTCCCCAGAGTGGAAGCATTTGACCTTGGAGAGGTCCTCCTTCTTCTGTTTCTCTTACTTTCCCTCAGATGCTAGGGTAGCATCCACCTCCTCCTCCTTCTTGATTATGATCCCCTTGCTGCTACTTCCTGCCTTGCTCAGCCTTCTGATCTCTTCTTGGCGAAGAGCAGCCCAGATTTCCTTCCAATCTGGAAGGGTCACCCTGCCCAGTATGCTTTGGACAAACACCTCCCAGTATTCTGAGACTAAGTTCAGGGCCATTCTCACAATCAATTCTTGATTCAGTGTGGCCCCTTTGGAAGTCAGTTGATCCCAATCTCCTTCAATCAACTGAGGAAGGGGTTGATCTGTTCTACCTTCTGCATCTCGTATGATTGCAGCTGATTTTCTAGTAACATCCTTCTGTGCACATAAGTATGCTAGTACAATTTATTTAGGGCCTCCTACATCTCATTTATCGTGTCATTTTTGGCAATATGTGGTACTACATGGTCCTTGACCCCATCAACAATGATTCTCTTGGCCGTCACCATTTCCTCCTCATACTTGTCGTTATCTGTTGGGTCAACTAGGCTAGTTGTCATCCTCAAGGCAAAGTGCTTGACATGAAACCTGTCTAGAACGGATAGGATTCTGGCCTTCTAGACTATCAAGTTTGAGGCTTCGTCTAGTTTGTCCTGGTCTCTTACCCAATTCACTTCCATATCACTACTCCTTTAGTTCCCTCCTCGAAGTTCTTGGTGTGACTCCCTCTGAATTTTGATTTCCCTCCTCGAAACCCTTTTGCCAATGTCGAGATGCCTCCACTCCGATCGTTAATCCATTTGCACCGCTGATCCAGATTTCTCAGCTAGAAATCCTTGGTAGCAACTCCCTCCTCCTTCGCCTTGCCTTGTTAGGTACTGTTCTGACTATATTACCCCACCATCTCCACTCTGCAACTTACCCACAGCCTCCTAAACCCCAATAAACTGAAGGATAGAGCTCGTAGGCTCTGCACAATCCCAGCACCAGCAAATCAGCTTCCTCAGCCAACTACATTAGCCCTCCTGGCCTCTGTGCAGCTCTGTACGAGCCTTTCTTTGCCTCCCTTAGCCTCTGCACTCCCTCTTCTTGGCTCAAACTTGATGACGCAAGCACTGCGTCACCCCTTCCTTGCTACTTCTCTACTAGGAATAGCTTGTATCACTCGGGACATCTATTTTTTGTTTTTGATTCTCTGCTCGGCTAATTTCCTCAGTTCTTCTATGATCTACAACCATGCTCCAATACCATGTTGAAGTTTCTAAGTTTAACAGTTAGAAACCCTTCATGTACTTTACTAATTTATTCCTACCTACTTTTTCAGTTAATTAACAAGTTATTTACCATGTAAATACTGGAAATAAATACAAGTACATGCTCAAGACATTACAGATCATTAATTGAAGGAAAAAAAACAAGCACACAAGTGACACCATTTTTTTGGACCAATGTACTCAGAAACACCCAATGCGGGAAAACCGATTTTATTATTATGCAGTTTCTGAATACAATCTGGGTGCCAAAACTGGCTCACCCAACATAGAATAATCTAGGTAGTAGTAGCTCTATTTGGAAGCAGATATTCCGGCTAAAACCCCAAATAAACACTCTGACAACTTCACAACTCCAATCTGCCCCACAAAACTCCAGCTTTAGCCCTTTCTAGCCCAGCGTTTTCCCAGCATTACTCTGGCTTGGCCTGCGGTAGCCTTTGGAGGCACCACATCAACCCTCTGGCCCTCTGCGTCACCAGCATTGGCATTCTGAGGCACTGTGCAACTCTTGGTTGCCTCTACATGAGCCCTAGCTGGCTCTACATGAAGCCCTGGCTGGTTCTGCGTCCCTCACTCTCGGCTACTACGCTAGTCCTCCTGGTCTTATCTCTACCTCTTTGCTTCTGTATTCACTACCCCTAAGCTACAACTATGATCACTCGCTCGACTTCCTTAACAAACCCAACCCCATAAAATCGAAACCTTGATCAACTCGGTGTGTTCTCCAAGTGACCCTCAAGCCTCCTCTTATACTTTTCTCATTAACAATTCAATGGCCGAGATTAAGTCCCATTTCAGTGGCTAAGATTAAATCTCGCTTGATCCATGACTTTTGGACCATTATAACACAGTTTTATATTAATTCACATTAATATTTTAATTTAGCTAAGTTTAGACTTAGGGACTCCATTAAAAGTATTAATTATTTTAATATTTCCCAAACTATTTATAATCTTCTCAAAACCTTTCTCGGTATTGGAGATCTCATGTGCCTTAGCCTCTCCACCAATTTTTGTGGCTATAGAACATCCGATGCTACCCCAAATCAGTAGAGGTTCCCTATGGAGAAGCTTCTTCAGGGAAGATGAGACACACGTGGCTTCAAGACACCTTGAAGGAAGCACAGTCCATTGGTGTTGGAAATAATACTGAGAGGGGGGGTGAATCAGTATTATCATATCAATCAAACTTTTCAATTTGATACTCAGAAACATATACGCTACTTCAATTAAGTGAACCCGCGTGTACACGCTACTGTGTCTAATGAAACTCGCATATATCCAGAGATCTTATAATTCAGTTAGCTTAATCTTCAGTAAATGCATCAGATCATTATTAAGCATATTAACAGTAAATAGGTGCAGAATAATAGAACAGAACATCACACAAGAGCCACACACATGAACACAAAGATATAAGGTGGAAACCCAATGTGGGTGAAAACCACCTGCTGCAAGTCATCTCAATCTTCTTCTTAATAAGAAAATCCTTTTACAATATTTGTACTGGTGCAGTCTTATACCAGTACGGGAGCTACAACCCCCTTTGCTCTTGTACTAGCCAATCCATTTACTAGTACGCAGGCTGCTACCTGCTACAATGCTCCAAAGATCTCCTTTAGCTTTTGTACTAGCTTAGATACTAGTACGTAGGTGCTTGCCTACAATCTTCACACCTCCAGGTACCATTTTTCATCAATTTTCAGACTGGATACACTGAAGCACAACACATAATCTGTAAGGCCACTTTTCATCCAATTTTCATACTGGACCCATAACTATCATTGAAGCTCAAAACAATCATCAAACTCTGAATCACTGAAACCCTGTTAACAACAGTCACCAGAACACAGAGCAGACACAGAACTCTGTAATAACCATCAGATCCATCTGCAACTTCAAATATCAAGCTTTACAATGTATACGCTACTTCGATGAATCAAACCCGCGTGTATACGCGCTTTTGCCAAAGACAACCCGCGTACAGATCTAAAAATAATTTCTCATAACTTGCAGCTATACCAGACATCAGTCATACTCATAACATTTATAGAACAATACATGCGTCAGTATATAGATCTAGAATAAGCATCATAAAGATAGTTCATTTCAAACCATTTGATCCCGATCTCTCCTTAGATCTAGTTCTCCATCAACCGGTGAGATCTCTCCTTAGCTCAGATCAAGCAATGCATCATAAACCCATAACCCTGCATACTGGATCTAATGCTTCATCAGATATTCAAGACATTTCAGATACACTTGCCTAATGATTTCCTTCTCCTTATATAGCCTTAGGCCTTGTTCAATACCAAGAGCCAAAACCATAGAAATCCAATACCATCAACTTCAAAACTAGGGATCGACACGCCCGTCGAGACACAATGGTCCGAAACCATAGGCACAACTTCCAAGGACTAACCGCCATGGACCAAAGGTACTTTTCCACGTACACGCGCTTTTGCTGAAGCCAACCTGCGTGTACACGCGACTTGGGCTTAACGAACCTGCGTGTATGAACTTTCTCTTCTTCTTATAGTCTGATCATCAATTCCTTGCTGCTGACCTTCTGTACTATGATTTGTCATCAGTGAGGTTTGCCATCAAGGACAACACTTATCTCATAATGCCAACAATCTCCCCCTTTGGACTTGATGGCAAAGCTAACTTGTCACACTTAGAACTATCATCTGATTCCTTTGAGCTGTCCTCCATCAGTCACATCTGATATCTCTTCTGAAGATTCATCATCTGATTCCTTTGAGCTATCCTCCATCAGTCACATGTGATATCTCTTCTGAAGATTCACCCAGTTATACATAAGTGAGATATTCTTCTATGAGAGGGTTGCCATCAAGTACAACACATGCATCATAATGCCAACAATCTCCCCCTTTGGACTTGATGGCAACAACACCAAATCACTCTCCCCCTTTGACATCAAGGGCAAAGGGTGGACCAAGATATTCTCTTCCTTTGCTGAATCATTCCACTATCCATACTCCCCCTGAGTACCTGCTGAAATCTCTGAATAGTCTCCCCCTTTGTATATGCCAAGGTGTACCAATCTGTCCATGCTCCCCCTGAGTACATGCTGAATCTCTGTACCGCTGAAGTGTGTTGTACATGCTTTTCCTGACTGTAGGCAAGATCTGCAAAAGATGTTCTTCAAGAAGAACATGACTCTATACATCATAAAAGACCTTCCTATCACCAAAGACTCATACATACATCCATCTCTCAACTAAGTGAGGATATACAAAAATTGACTCATCCACCCAACCAAGTGGGGATACATCAAAAGTTTACATATGACAACCAATCATATTGCATCAATCATCCTAGGCATAGTGGGGAAACCAAAATAGGCCGTTACATGACCTTGACACCATAAAAGAGATATCACAAATGAGATACATGACATAGCGACAATAGATCTAGACCAAGACTTATGAAAGTCACAAATAACTGATATCGCCAGCATCTTGTCAATCAGCATTCAGATCAGCAACCAAGAGATCCTTTTGTTCTTCCTCTGACTTTGATTCACCTGAAATCAACAACAACTTGTGAACTAGAACCAAAGGCTTCTAAGATAATGCCAACAATGCATCATTGGAAGATTATCTGCTCCCCCTGAACCTGTGCCAGATGATCTCTGTCAGACTTATATCAGACTTTCTGCAACCAACATCTGTCCCTGCTGATTTCCTTCAAATCTCCATATACGTGTCTGTATACACATAAACATGCGTATATACGCAGATATCCCTTACGCAATACGCGTACACCATATACGCGACTATCCCCTTGTAAAACGGCGTATGCACGCGAATATCCTTTAAACAACACGCGTACACAAATTTCCATATCAGCAACCTGTAAATGTCCTGTAGAGAATAGGTCATCAACCTATAACAAGGTATGTCTGCATCAATTCATCCCTTTGAACAGAATTCAGAGTCATTCACATTGTATCATGTGAGAAACCACCATAGCCATTTCATCAAGCTCTACATGATCCAAGTATCATTACTTGGGAACATCTGCATCAATTAACATATGTAAGTATCAACCAATCATCATATAGATAAGAACTCATCACCATGTCTCCAATAAAGCAACTTTGAGTAGTCATCCATGTATCAGCATTATGTATCTTGAGCTCAAGCTCATTTGACAAAACTTCTTGATATCATCAACAGCAACAATCCTTATCCACAAGAGTGCCTGTATCATAACTGTATGATTTTTATGCATATGACAACAGCAGTATATGAGTGACCCATCATCAAGTGAGGAAGATGTATATTCAAGCTTTGTACTTCTCCTTGTCCTTATGAAGATCACCATGTAAGCACCATATATGCATCATCAAAGAATCATCCATAAATCTGATCTGAACATCAACTATGTAACCCCAAGAATCATATGAGATTTTATCATAGACAACTCACAACCACATCATAGCAAGATATATCATTTAGCCATATAAGAATCATCACCAAGGATTATTAACCATAATGCCAACAATGAATTACTAAAGGCATATGCTCCCCCTCAACCAGTGCCATCTGTTAGATTTGATCATGTATATATCAGCAATAAGCATCAAAACATCATCATCCTCAAGTTAGGATCAAAAGCACTTCTAGACATCATACAAGTAACAAAACATTTCCACACATCCTCAGCAGACTGTAACCAATAGAGCAAATAATAGACTGAATCATATCAGATCTTTTTTCTGATCCTGTCCCCACTGCTTTTCCTCAGACTGACATATACGCGGCTTTGCAGTGTCTAACTCGCGTATACACGCGACTTCCATTTAAGGAACTTGCGTATGAGATTCAGAACACTGAAGTTTTACACTTTCAGCTCCCCCTGAGTTTGATATGTCTGTGCTGTGCTGTGTCTCAGTACATTGTGCTGACTGTACTTCCTTCTTCCTCCATATCTTCAAGTGTGATGAGGTTTTCTCCTTTTGGTGTGGTGTCCATCCTATGTTCCTGCATTCCTTTGCTATATGTCCAGGCTTGTTACATGTATAACATCTTACATGTTTCATATTCCTCCTGTAGCAATCAGCAGCTTTGTGACCATACATATTGCAAGAAAAGCAATATCCATTAAAGTACCTTGATTGAGATGACCTGTCCGCATAATAGTCTTGAACTCTTCTTCTTCTACATCTAGCTGCAACATGTCCAAGATTATGACATACATAACATTCAACATTATTCATAGGAGGAGTAAAAAATTTTCTTTGAGGAGTCTTTTTCCTTGAATGTTGATGGGGTTGACCTTTCATCTCCTTGTTGATCATTTTGGATTTCTCTTTAGAGTTCCTTGCCTCACCTTGTGAACTAGATTCACCTTCAACAGATTCATGGAAACCAAGACCAGTCTTGATAGCAGGAGACCTTTGACTACTAAGAATATCATCCAAGACTTTAGAACTATCTTGAAATCGTAAAAGCTTATCCTTTTCTTCTATTTTACCTTTCAAGATATTTACCTCAACTTGAAGTTGTTCCTCCTTTTCTAGACATTGCTTCTTCATGTCTTCTCCATCTCTCCTTCCTTCTTCCAACTGATGCCTTAATTTGAGAATCTCCTTTTCTTGTTCTTCATTCAGATCCTGCTGCATTTGACGAACTCGGAAGGCACATTCTAGTTGAGATTTTAAGCTGGTGACTTCGTTTTCTTGTTTTGCAATAGCTTGGAGTAGATCTGTATTCTGCTTCTTTGATTCTTCAAGATCTCCTTTTAGTGAGGGGATTGTAGCTTCAAGATTTTCATAGTAGCTGGATCTATCTTTGAGTTTCTTGATGGTTGTGCTTCTTTCGTTGACTTCTTTTCTTAATGATGTCACTTCATGCTGCAATTTTTGACATTGGTCTTCCTTGTCCTTGAGTAGCTTTCTTACCTTGTTTCCTTCTTCTAGTTGGGCCTTTAGTTTGGTAACTTCTTCTTTGAAGGCACATTCCCTTTTGTTCAATAGATCTTGTTGATCTTTAACTTTGTCTGCAAGCCTTCTAAATACTGCCTCTATTTGACACTTTTCTTGCTCACCCATAAAAGCATGTTCAGTAGTTTCACTATCACTTCCATCACTTTCACAAGGAAATATAGCAGGAACATCAGAGGATAACATATTCATACTTGATAATGATTCTGAATCTGATTCTGAATCTGAAGAGCTTCTTATACCTAATCCCCAATCGACTCTCCCACTGTCATAGTCCTTCTGAGATGTCTTCTTCTTCTTATGAGCTTTCTTCTTAAGCTTCTTTCCCATTGTTCCACGGATCTCCTTCAAGCGATCAAGCTTCTATCCAAGGACCTGCTATGATACCAATTGTTGGAAATAATACTGAGAGGGGGGGTGAATCAGTATTATCAGATCAATCAAACTTTTCAATTTGATACTCAGAAACATATACGCTACTTCAATTAAGTGAACCCGCGTGTACACGCTACTGTGTCTAATGAAACTCGCGTATATCCAGAGATCTTATAATTCAGTTAGCTTAATCTTCAGTAAATGCATCAGATCATTATTAAGCATATTAACAGTAAACAGGTGCATAATAACAGAACAGAACATCACACAAGAGCCACACACATGAACACAAAGATATAAGGTGGAAACCCAATGTGGGTGAAAACCACCTGCTGCAAGTCATCTCAATCTTCTTCTTAATAAGAAAATCCTTTTACAATATTTGTACTGGTGCAGTCTTATACCAATAAGGGAGCTACAACCCCCTTTGCTCTTGTACTAGCCGATCCATTTACTAGTACGCAGGCTGCTACCTGCTACAATGCTCCAAAGATCTCCTTTAGCTTTTGTACTAGCTTAGATACTAGTACGTAGGTGCTTGCCTACAATCTTCACACCTCCAGGTACCACGTTTCATCAATTTTCAGACTGGATACACTGAAGCACAACACATAATCTGTAAGGCCACTTTTCATCCAATTTTCATACTGGACCCATAACTATCATTGAAGCTCAAAACAATCATCAAACTCTGAATCACTGAAACCCTGTTAACAACAGTCACCAGAACACAGAGCAGACACAGAACTTTGTAATAACCATCGGATCCATCTGCAACTTCAAATATCAAGCTTTACAATGTATACGCTACTTCGATGAATCAAACCCGCGTGTATACGCGCTTTTGCCAAAGACAACCCGCGTACAGATCTAAAAATAATTTCTCATAACTTGCAGCTGTACCAGACATCAGTCATACTCATAACATTTATAGAACAATACATGCGTCAGTATATAGATCTAGAATAAGCATCATAAAGATAGTTCATTTCAAACCATTTGATCCCGATCTCTCCTTAGATCTAGTTCTCCATCAACCGGTGAGATCTCTCCTTAGCTCAGATCAAGCAATGCATCATCAACCCATAACCCTGCATACTGGATCTAATGCTTCATCAGATATTCAAGACATTTTAGATACACTTGCCTAATGATTTCCTTCTCCTTATATAGCCTTAGGCCTTGTTCAATACCAAGAGCCAAAACCATAGAAATCCAATACCATCGACTTCAAAACTAGGGATCGACACGCCCGTCGAGACACAATGGTCCGAAACTATAGGCACAACTTCCAAGGACTAACCGCCATGGACCAAAGGTACTTTTCCACATACACGCGCTTTTGCTGAAGCGAACCTGTGTGTACACGCGACTTGGGCTTAACGAACCTGCGTGTATGAACTTTCTCTTCTTCTTATAGTCTGATCATCAATTCCTTGCTGCTGACCTTCTGTACTATGATTTGTCATCAGTGAGGTTTGCCATCAAGGACAACACTTATCTCATAATGCCAACAATCTCCCCCTTTGGACTTGATGGCAAAGCTAACTTGTCACACTTAGAACTATCATCTGATTCCTTTGAGCTGTCCTCCATCAGTCACATCTGATATCTCTTCTGAAGATTCATCATCTGATTCCTTTGAGCTGTCCTCCATCAGTCACATGTGATATCTCTTCTGAAGATTCACCCAGTTATACATAAGTGAGATATTCTTCTATGAGAGGGTTGCCATCAAGTACAACACATGCATCATAATGCCAACAATTGGTCCTTCAAAGAGGGTGAATAGGGAGAGTGTGTCACCTGAGCGATTTTGCAGTTATGTAGCCAAGGCTACCAGCATTGATGATTCTAAGCCTACTACCTATGAGGAGGCTACCAGCCAGGAGGTATGGAGAGAGGCTATGGTGGAGGAGTATGACTCTATCATTAAGAAAAATGTCTCGAAAGTGGTGCCTAGGCCTGAGGACAAGTCAGTTGTGACTTCCAGGTGGCTCTACAAGATCAGGCATGCTGTGAAGGGAAGCATTGATAAGTTCAAGGTGAGGTTTGTGGCTAGAGGGTTCTCACAGATAGAGGGAGTTGACTATGATGAGACATTTGCTCCCGCAGCTTGGTACACTTCTATTCGATCCCTTATTTCTATTGCTACCGAAATGGGTTGATGGATCCATTAGATGGATGTGAATACTGCATTTCTAAACAAAGTTATAGAGGAGGAGGTGTATGTTGAGTAGCCATAGGGCTTTGAGCTACTTGGGTGGGAGACCCATGTATTCCGGTTGAGGCGAGCACTTTATTGACTTAAGCAACCTCTGATAGCTTGGTATTCTAGGATTGATGCAGATGGGTTTCACGAAGAGTGATGCAGATCCCAACCTATACCACATTGTTGTAGGGTATGATCCACTCATTCTTGTGTTGTATGTAGATGACTTGTTCATTACTAGGGGAAAAAGACTGATTAGTGGTTGCAAGGAGGATCTTGCTATGGAGTTTAAGATTAAGGACATTGGGTTGATGCATTACTTTTTTGGGCTTGAGGTGTGGCAGGAGAAGGGGCATATATTTATGGGGTAGGGGTAGTATGTTGTCGAGGTGTTGAGTAGATTCCACATGGTAGCCTATAGACCCATGTCTAAACCTATGATCACCAATTGGAAGAAGCTTCATGCTTCATATTCTAGTTTGGTGGATCCCACATTGTATAGGCAGTTTATTGGGTCCTTGATATATCTGGTCAACACTAGGCTAGATATATGCTCTGTAGTTAACACACTTAGCCAGTTCATGGTTGAGCCGAGGAAGGTGCACTGGGTAGCTGCAAAGCACATTATTCGCTACATGCAGGGAACTATTGATTATCGTCTGGACTATAGAAAGGGAGATGGAGTGAGGTTGGAAGGTTACACAGATTCAAATTGGGCAAGCTATGCTTCTGACAGAAAAAGAACTTTAAGGTGTTGCTTCGGATTGGGTTCAACAATTGTGTCGTGGTTCAGTCGAAAGAAAAACTCAGTTTGTTTGAGCTCTAAGGCTAAGTATATGGTTGTTAGTCAGGCTAGTTGTGAGGCCATTTGGCTTCACAAGTTTTTGTATGGGCTATTTAATCAGGAGTTGAGACTGATGGTTATTCACTGTGATAATCAGAGTTGCATTAAGACCATAGAGAAGCCAGTGTTTCATGACATGTCAAAACAAATTGACATCAAATATCATTTCATAAGGGAGCACTGAAGCCGGAGTATATATCAACAGATGAGTAGGTGGTCGATGTTCTCATGAATTCCTTACCAAGAGGCAAGCATGTCCATTCCAGGGACAAAATGGGTGTGGTGAGAAACACTTTCCTCGGTAAGAGGAAGTGTTGATTTTTAATGTACCTTAGACAAGTGGTTTCCCATGGGTTAGTCTCTACTTATGGAAAAGTGTCCAAAATAATTATTTTCCTAAGTGTGACTTTATAAAGTGAAAGTTACTTTATAAGTGGTAAAGCCAATGTTAAATTATAAAGTGAAAAGTGACTTTAGACATAAAGTACAATGTGGGAACTTTATTTAATGGGTGAGTTAAAAAATAGAAAGAGATACTTAAATGGACATTTATTCTCATCCCTTGACCTAAACAAATATGAGCCATTAGATCTTAGGGTTTCCCAAAAGTCATTTAGAGAAACAAAAGGGGGAAAGATAAGACAGGCTGCATTCATTCTTCATGAGCATATTAGAGAAAGGAAGTTGAGAGCTGAAGGAGTGATTTTTGGGAAAATCTAGGCATGGAAATCAAGGCATAGAAGACATCAAAAGGTATAGTATGAACAACATTGAATGTTGTGAGCTGCATGCCATTAGATAAAAGTTTTGAAAAAAAAATCGTACATTTCATACAATGGTACATAAATTCGTATAATCTATACGGAGACCGTACATTACAGTCCGTACAGTTGTATCTGTAGAGTACATATTTTCAGCTTCAAGTGGGCACAAAAATCGAGGCAAAGTGGTCACGGTTTTCAAGGAGTTTTGGGCTAAAGAGATAAGTTGTATTTTGTTGTTTTGTTTTGTCTGCAAATGCATTTTTCCTGAAATTGAAAGATAAATAAATTTCAAGAGCTCTCTAACAGGTTTTCCCCGGAGAATATTGAAGGGGTTTTTCCTGGGTCTAAGTTGACCAAAAATATGTGTGCATTTTTATGTGTGTTGTTGGTTTGGTTATGTTCATATTTAATTTTAGCATGTGTTGACAATACCATGTGTTTTAATCTGAAAATTTCATTTCCATAGTTCTATATGTTGAATGTATGTTTATGGGAAAGGGAATTTAACTAAATGGGAGTAATAAGGTGAAATTAAAACCAAGTTGGGATTACAAGAAACTTTTTTTTTAGTCATCAAATTTCAACGTTATAGACTTCAATCGATCATCCACCCAAATCCATTATATCCCCACTCCAGTTCCTCGCTTGCTCAACTCACTATCGCCCAGACAACAAGTTCTTTCACCATTGTCCTTACCCCCTTTAGTCCCACTTCCTCCATTCCTCCACTTAGAATGTTGATCCAAGGTACTGTTAACATGGGGAAGTCTCATTTAAATTATTGCCTAAGAGATACATTTCTTGTTGAATTTACTCCCAATTCAAGTCCACTACTCCTACTCACTCCAATAGGTGTTGCAGCATTTAACATAAAGGCACTTACAATCCATTCTTCCCTTCGCATTCCTTTAGTCTCAATGCATCCTCTTGAGGGCCAACCACTTCTACATCTCTAAGAAAAAAATTTCCATGTCAAATACATTTTAATTGATGAAATGAGCTTCATTGGGCCTAAAATTCTTTCATGCATAAACGATCATTTAAGGAAGGTATTTCCTTCCTATCAGAATATCCCTTTTGACAATCAGTCTATAATACTTGTTGGTGATCTTGGGCAACTACCTCATCTAAAGGACATCCCGATGTATGTCAGGACATCGTGCGGAAATTCCCTTTGGCACACCTTTGACATGGTCATCACACTATCTACAATCGTTCGTCAACAAGGGACCGACCCTCTTCAAATTGCCTTCCGCCAATTTCTCACGAATCTCAGAAATGCAACACCAAAAATCGAAGATTGGAACCTTCTCATGTCAAGGACAAATTCCTTTTTGTCAAACGATGAGCAACATGAATTCGACAATGCAATCCACCTATATCCAACCAACCTAGTTATCGCATTGCATAACAAACAAATGCTCAAAAAATTAAATATTCCAATTACATGATGATACACAGAGAAAAGGAACCACCATCCTACTAGTACACATGAAGAGATGAACATTTGGATGCAAAAGTTCTTATTTGCAATGAACAACAATTTTCCCTCACATGTAGCATGTATATTGAACCAGTTCTTGTAAACATAACACTTGGAAAAGTAGTTTCCATTTTTTATGCACCTAGATCAAATCCCCATCAATTACCATCATTTATTATTGTTGACTTCTTCCAATACAAAGGCTCACCATGGGATGCCTTGAACCCATTTATGTTCCAATTCCCCCAATAACACGAGGTTTTCACAGGCAACTTCCCCTTCAAATGGCATGGGGTTTGAAAATACATAAATCACAAGGGATGACATTACCAAAGGCGCTAGTGGACATTGGAAACACAAAACGACAAGGCTTAACATTCACTACCATCTCTAGAGTTCACACCTTGGCTGATATTCACATCTATCCACCATTTCGCTTCAGCCGCCACTCCTGCATGCAAGGAAATTCTTACATTAAATGTAGGAAACAAGAGGAATCCATGCTAGCATCAACGTCTTTACATCCACCTACAGCCTAATCACTCCAGCTAGCCTCTTCTGATTTCGTTTGAGTAAGCATACTTTTGATTCAATTTCACATTAATTGCTTTCTTTTACAAATAGTTACTATGAAACTTAGTTAAAATGCTTGATAGGAAGAAAAAAAAATCAAATATGTTGTCACTTACTGGAAAATCTCTTTTTAGCTGTCCAAGAAGTAGCTTACCGCAGAAGTTGGAAGCCATTTTTCCAAATAGCAAAAGGAATCAGAAGCTACTCTGACCAAGCTTTCCAAACTATTGTGGTGAAAACTAAAACACCCCCATTTTGACTGTATTATTATCATAATACTAATGGGCACCACTATGTATTTGAAACTAGATTTTGGATCATTTGTTATTCATTTTTTCCTTATGTTGTCTTATTTTATTTTTCAATTTGACTTAATCTTATTTTTAAAGTTTATTTTTATTACTGATTAATTTAGGACTTATATTGTTGTCTGACTTTAACCCTTTTATATTGAACCAACGTTAAATAGTCCCTTTGAGTAATAATACACTATCGCAAAAAATATATATAACACACATCTTATATAATGAAACCATATCAGAGCAATTGCATATCAGCGTTTTGGTAATGTACCACCCCTCCAAACCTCTGATCGTCGATATAGCATTATCTTTGATCTTCGTTCTATTTAGATCTACAGTGTGCTATATCACAAGACCTTCGATTTGCTTAGAGCTCCAATACACAAACCAAATATGGGTATGCAATTCATTCAAAATAATATAGCATCCGATTTACTATCCAAAAAATTTATAAAAAAAGTTAATTACCATCAACATCCTTACTGAATCTTAATTATTAGAAACAACAAAATTATTTCTAGATTTGTACAATTCTACTTCTACTTCTAATTCTAATTTAGGCTACATTATTTCCCAAATATTCCATTTTTTTGCATCCAGTTTCTTCTTATGTAACTTTTTACTTTAAACTTAAATTTAAAATAACTATATATAACAGAGATGGGAACCAAATGAAAGGATAAAATATTCAAAATGTTAATATAAATTTTTTGAAATTGTATCCTTTTAACAAATCAAGAAATGAAAAGGAGATACCGAAACTGCATTAAACTCTTTAAATAATAGTTTATGTTGTTGTTTCAATTTACTAAAGAAATTTTGCCCTTAACCTTCTTCATGTGTTCCATAATATTATACTCAATGGTATCAGAGACTGCAACTGTCTTGGATGAGTGAAGGATATATGAATGCGAAACTAATGAATGTATATGAAACTAAAAGAAAATATAAACAAGGCCTTGGAATATCTATCCAAGGATAATGTATCATTAATATATGTGACTTATAGATCTTTTCACTTATAGAATTATAATCTAGATCATCAAACCATTCATGAATATAAAATGAGTAATGATAGCTTCTTTAATTAAATAGTTAATTACATTAGTTGATATAAAGCACTACACATATATGATATTGTTGTTCGTCTATATGCTTAAAATATTTCGATTAAAACACATCAATCGTGATAGTAGTCCAATCACATCCAATAACATTTATGGCAAAGTTGAAATAAAGCAGTAATTCAACTCATAAACATAGCATCAACATATAGATAATAGCACACGATACACATTCACTCTTGTCATACGTAAAATCATAATGGTTCTTATTTCTATTAAGACTTCTTTACAACTATAGTAGTGCAAACAAAAAGGTTTCTATTAACATATTTCTACTGAATTTTGTTTATTGAGACTAGCCTACAAGGAAAAAACAAAAAGATTGGCCAGCAACTACACTTACATCGAATAACTTAGATAAAATGACCAATTATGGATGAATCCAAGACTTTTATGAGCCAGATATTTGGTAATCATTAGTATTAATGAAAGCATATAGAATATCGAAAACCATAAATTCACTGCATTTTGCCATTAATTGACACAACTTGGATCTGGATCTGATTACCTTTATTATAACAATTTCAACGTAATATCACATCCGCCATATCGCAACTTTTGAATCCTTGTCACTTTTAAACCTCTGATTGCGATACATGTTGCAGAGCTGATTATTCCATCGTAGCACGCCTTAGATCATACTTGCCGACAAAATATAGAAACCCATAAAATTTTTGGCTCGTCTATTACCCAGCAACTGTAACCAAAACCATCTAATCCCATAGGAACCACCTTTAAAAAATATTTGCAAATAAAGATTCATAAAACAATATAAAGAAGACAAGTAAAATAACTCTATAGTTGTCACGGAGATACTTCCCCGTGAAATTGATATTTGTTTTAGAAAGGAAGCATGCCCAATATTCATTTCAATGGCATGCTCTATGTATTTATCTATCATTTCTAGTATATTGTGTGGACTCGATACTATTTAAAATAAGAATTGCTCTTGTCAAATTTTCCTTAGTCTAAAGCTTTTGCTATATCATTTAAATTCCTTTAAACAGTTAAGGCTTTCTATACCCTCGTTGTTGCTACATGTTCTAAAAGTTTCTTGATTAATAAGTCCTTCCAAATGCTACCTGTTCTCAAAGCTTTGTTGATTAATATATCAATATGGATTTTTCCAAATAACTCAATATACAATGCAATGAAGTGCTTAGTTTACACACATTTCATTTACCGTAGAACTTCTACGCACTTGTATACTGAAAAAACGAACAAAATGTTTTAAACAACTTGATCTGTCATAATACTTTGGGAACTTATCTCTCCATTGCGTAAACACATTCTTGGCATGTTGTTGGTTGTAGAAATAAAATCAAAACTGACCAAATATGTGGTCCATTTCAAGACTGCATTGCTCCATTCAAACCACACCTAGCTTATCATTTCATGTTGTAATTACGTGGGAAGGACTTGTTCAAATACATGGCAGTTAAATTTCTTATCGGACCTGCTTGTTAAATGGATATCGGATTTTTTTGGAATTCTCGTCGTAAAAATACTGATAAATGGCTGTGGACCCAATCATATTATAAATCACAATTCCAAAGCAGATTTAAATTCTATATCAGGTCCGAGGGGTGAACCAACTATATCGGAAAAGTTACAATGGGATAACTTGTGATATATGACAGGGTATGATGTGGTCCATCGAAGGTCAAGAGTATAACCATATTAGATTTTTTCGAGACATACCATATATAAAACTCCAATAAATGGGATTCTCTGATTTGGGACAGTAGAGCAAAATACATGGCAAATGAGTCTAGCGAAGGTGGACTTAACTATGGTTGTGCCAACAACACAGGTCCTTAAACCTTTGAAATTTATTTGGGAAAGGTTTTAATCGCCATTTTTCTTAAAATGACTTTTTAGGATGTTCCGATATAATACCTTTGTGTCGAGGCTTTAAAGTTAAACCTAAACTTTATCTCTCTTTTTAATTAAGTTTTTTTGGGATCTTAAAACTAAGATTTCCTTATCTTATTACTAATTTTTGGATTATAGCCTAAATTTTAAAATGGTCCCTATTATTTATTAATTCTATTATTAACTATATTAGGGGGTTATTGAGTCATATAACACTTATGTATCATTTTACTCAAATGTTGCTTTTACTTAGTTCCATATCACCCACTGCTCCTATTGACGTTTCTTTGCACCTCTTCGTGCAAATGCTAGTAATGAATTTCCTATGACATTGTAAAGATTAGAAAATGGGAAATTTATTTTTTTATTGTGATAATGGAACTCAATTTGAGTAATAGTTATTTTGTAGTATTATGCCAGATTTAAGTAGTATGAATATTAGAACTATTATGTAAATATGTATTTCTAAATGAATATATGTTAGATTTTCTTTTAAATTTAGAAACCATTGAATTTTATAATTTAATAATTTAAATTTATAATATGATCAATAAATTTCATAAAAAAAGTCAAACCTTCTCTTTCTTTAAACTGTAATATTTTTTTATGTAACCAGACATGAAGAATATTGAGATTTTTTAATATTTAATTATAATTTTAAATATTTTAATTAATTTTTTATAATTTTTAAATAATTAGATTAATAAACAGATGATATTAAATTCGTATTAAAAATGTATTTTAAATTCAAATTTAAATTTACAGGCATATAAAATTTCAGAAAGTATACCTATTTTTATAATTAACACCATCTTCTTTAATATTGGTAATCATAATTAATAAGAAGATTAATTTTATTTTTGTTGGATTAATAAAAAAATCATTTTTCTAATTTATTAGTAATTCAGGTATAATAATTTTCTTAATTAATTAATTAAATATTTTTTGAATTTTCACAGCGAACTAATATTCAAAATTAAAACTTTATTATTATGATTTTGAATTAAAATTTTCAATTATTATTTATTAATTTAATTTCACATTCTCCTAGTAAATTGTAAAGAATTTTTCAAAATAATTTATTTCTTATTTTTTTATTTTGATAAATTATTAAATAAATAACAAATACCTAAATCAATTATTTTAATACATATTAATAAAATATTTATTTATAAACTTAACTATTTTAATTTCTAAAATTATTAAAATTCTTTATATCAAATATAACATTGTTTTATCTTAAAATTAAAATTTATGTAGAAATTATGGTGTAGATTTGCAACTGCTCATGAAGTTTTAATCAAAATCACAAGACACAACTTACTCTACTGCTCTGCGGAATTCAATTCACAATTTAGAACATCAATCACAAACATGAAATGAGAAACAACACACGCACACAATATTTTTCTAGGGGAAAGCAATCTCCTAAAAACCCCTATGCATGTTTGCATTAATCTTATGAATAGAGATGTACTATAATTACTTTGTTCAATTGAGCACAATCTACAAGTGAATAACCTATCGCTATGCTCACTAAGAAGCTCTGACCTAGACTTAGTAAATTTATGCTTCAGCTTGAGCCCATATTTCCTTGTGAAATTCCTTGAGAAATTAAGGTTGTATTATTTAGGAAATTCCTCAAATTGATTAGACAACTATGAAGGTTGATTATCTAACTACATGCAACACAGTACACTCAAGACTAGTCTACAACTAATATTACACTACCTTAGAATCTCCACCGCATATGGGGAACCCAAATTCTCTACATGCACTAGCTATTTTGGGTTGATTGATCAGTTAACTAGATGATCACTGAGTTAGACTTAAGTCTCACTGCACAACTGACTTTCCACTAGTTCCTCCAATAGTTGGAACTAGTTTAACTTAAAAGAACTTGCAATAACTAACCTTGATTGCTACAAATTCACAATCACACATGCTTAACTGAACTCTAACTCTTTCAACTCGAATTTACTTGGTAGACTAGGTGACACAAGCCATGTCACACAAGTTTAACTACATCCAAATTCTCTATTGATGTGGAAATTTGAATTTTCTCAATTTAATCAAGGCAAAATCAAATTGAGAATTTCTTGCTGCGTTTGTCAACACTCCCTCTCAGCAAGAAAGGGGTTATCAACCATCCATATCATGCACATGTGGAACTCGAACTTACCTATTGAAAATTCCTTTGTCAAAATGTCAACATCTTGTTCCTTTGTTGGAATGCATTGTAGCAACAATATCCACCTCTACACACAGTGCTGCAAATGGTGATAATGGATATCTATATGATTGGATAAATCATGAAATATAGGATTCTTAGAGAGCTTAATGGAACTCCTATTATCATGTTAGATCATAGTTGGATCCATCCTCTGACCAAACTCTCCTATAAGTATGTTTTCCATCTAGATCACCTCACATGATGCTAGACTTGTAGCCATGTATTTTCCTTCTATTGAGTTGAGCACCACAGACCTTTACTTCCTGTTGTATCAGGAAACCATTGCAGATCCATCACTGAAAATTCCACCTGATGTACTCTTTTAGGGAGATGGGATCCCTTCCCAATCTATATATGTGAAGCCACACAACTTCACTCCCTATGTCCATTTGTACCATAGTAAAAACCCGGTAGTGCCTCTGAGGTATCGTAAAACATGCTTAGTTTCCTTCCAAAATAATTTGGTTGGCCTAACCATAACTTGGCTCAGTTGGTTGACTGCATAACACATATCTGGTCGTGTCTTCACAAGATACATTAGTGAACACACTAGCTGTCGATAAATAGTGGCATCCACTTCCTCACCTGAAGTGACATCCTCATTGCTCCAGTTGGTCGTTGGAGCTTTCTCCATGGGTTTACAACTCTCCATGCAGAACCTTTGCAGTATCTCATTTTCATACTTGTCTTGAGACACAAATAGTTCCCCATTGCCTTGCCATGCTTCCATCCCAAGGAATGCATGTCCTTCATTTCAAATTCCCTTGCAAGATCTGATCAACTTCTCATCACTAATCAAAATACAATCATCAACATATAAGAAAATAATAAGCAATTTACCTTCTACCAAGATGTGAGAGAGGTTTGCATACAGGTGATATAACTGTCAATCTTGGCGTACCAAGCACATGGTGCTTCTTTGAGATAGTACAACACTCGCTTGATTCTGCACACATGAGACTCTCAATCAAATGTCTCAAAACTTTATGGTTGCTTGATGTACACCTCCTCCTCTATTACCCCATTGAGAAATTTTGTTTTTACATCCATCTCGTGGATCTTCCACCCCATCTATGTAGCTAGAGAAAAAAATGATCTAATGGATGACTACCTTGCTATAGGAGCAAAGGGTCTCCTCATATTCAATTCCATCAACTTAGGCGTATACCTTGATCACAAATTTGTCTTTATACTTCTATATGCTTCTATCCGCTACATGATTTACCTTGAAGATCCATCTCAAAGCCACAACTAATTTATATTTCAGTCTTAGGAACACTTCCCAAATAATATTCTTTATAATGGATTTGTATTATTCCATAATTTCATCAACCCATACAGGTTTCTCTACTAATTCCTTGAAAGAGGATAGCTCAATCTCTACAAGCTCAGCGATTAAAGCCATGTAGTCAATGTACCTCTCAAGTGACCTTCTTTGCTTGCAAAAATTTGAAGGATCTCCCACATTCTCCTCTTCATCTTGCACAAGTCTATCACCCTCCCTTGTTATTTTTCTGCCTTCTCTAGATGATTCTGCTTGAGTGGATATCCCCACTCTCTACTCCTCAATTTTGGTTGCTCCACAACTTCTTGAGGCTCCTTCTTTCGAGCTAAAATCTCATATTTTGGTGGTATCTAAAACTCCCTCTCAAGAGGACACCACATCATTTTCTCCTCATCAAACTTTACATCTGTTCACACAACTATCATTCTGAGGGAAGATAAGTACACAGTATAGTTGTGAGGAGTTTCTATGTAACACAAAAATACCCCCAACTTTGTTGTGGAATGAAGCTTCTTCCTTGATTTTTTGGAGACATGGCAGTAAACATAGGCTCCAAAAATCCTAAAGTGCGACACATCCAACTTCCTCCTCAAGAAATCCTCCTTCGATGTAATAATACCAAGAATCTAGTGAGGACTCTGACTCTGCTAATAGACTGATGTGTTACATGCCTTAGCCTACAAATACATGGATAGGCCTTGGTCATGTAACATAACTCTCGCAACTCCCACAATGCTATGGTTCTTTCTCTCAGCCACCACATTCTATTGTGGGTTATGGGGTGTTGTCAGCTCTCTTCAAATGCCTTCTTTCACAAAAAAAAATGAATTCATTTGAAATGTACTCACCTCCATTATTGCTCCTCAGAGCCTCCACCTTCTTTCCAGTTTCTTTCTCAACCAGTGCCTTGAATTCTATGAACTTGGAGAATGTCTCATCTTTCTTCCGTGTGAATAATATCCAACACTTCCTTGAGAAGTCATCAATAAAAATGAAAAAATATTTGTGTCTACTAGTGGAGGGTGTCAATAAAGTTTCAAAAACATCTTATTAGATCATGAAATGTGGATTTTGTGTACTCCCCAAAGTACATCCTACTACTTAAGTCCTCCTTTAGGGAGTCGAGTGGTTATTTTCTACATAATCTTCAAGGTGCCATGACACAAATGGCCAAGTATTTTGTGCCAAAGTTCACTGACATTACGGCTCTACACTTTCTACACCTTAGTGCTTAATGAAACACAATCTTCTACATTTAGCTTATATAGATTCTTCACACTAACTTCGATCTGCTTCACCTGTCCTATGGCTATGTGTCCTAGGAATTCTTTCCCTTTGCTAAGGATCGCATCATAACCACAGTCTTCCAAAACTGCAACAGAGATGAGATTCTTGTTTAGGCCTAGAATAAACATGACATACTTGATTCTTAGAGGGGAGCTTGACACCCTCTAAAAGGTAATTGTACCAATCCTTGTTGTTTTGTACCTTCCTTCATCCCCCAACCTGATGTGCATCTGTAGATCTTTCTCCTCCAGGTCACTGAAAAATTCTCTACACCCTGTCATGTGGAACGAGGCACCAGAGTCCAAGTACCACATGCTCCCCATCATTCTACTATACATGCATATGATAAGGGTGAAGTCAAGCTTGAAGTGTGAAGCTAAAGCTTCACCTGTTGCTCCTCCTGAGGTTTTATTTCTTTAATTTTTGTGTGGACACTTCGTGGTATAGTTCCCGAATTCATGACAATTGAAGCATTTAACTTTAGACAAATCTTTCTTCTTTCCCCCTTCTCTAGATTCTAGTTTGGTTTGGGATTTCTTCCCTTTTCCCTTCTTTCCCTTTCTAATCAATGCAAATTTTTCTTCATCCCTGCCCTTGAATGAAATTTCATCTTTGGTATCCTACCTTATTTCCTTGTGTACCAAATCAAACCATAAACGTTCCCAATTCAGTGTTTTCTCCCTCCCATTCACCAAATCTTGGTAGTTATGCCAACTCTTGGAAATACGTAGAAGGAATAGGCTTACCAAGTCATCATTAGAAATACTAACACCAAATATTGCAAGCTCATCACAAATTTGTGTGAACTTGCTCAGATATTGTTGAATAGTGTCATTCTTCTACATCTTGATATTTTAAAGTTTATCCTTGAGCGCTATTTTCCTATGGTCACTGCTATTCTAGAATAGATCTGTCAGTGCCTACCACATTTCATAAGGAGTTTCTTTCCATGGATATTTGTGACAATGTGGTCACGTGCTCTGTTCAATATTATTCTCCTCACAATGGCTACATATTTCTCCATTGGGCTAGGTTTTGGGCATCAGATTCTGCTTGTTTTGCAACATATCTCTTGATGTATTCTAGCAAGCCATTTCCATCCAATATTTCCTCCATGGGATCCTTCCATGCAATGAAATTAGAGTTTCCTTCCGAGGCATATTCTAGTCTCAGTCCATTAAAGGCCATTCTCCCAACAGTGAAGAGATCCTATTACATTGAACTGCAAATTCGAACCTCCTAAGAAGAAACTTCAAAATTCCTGCTCTAATGTGAAATCTGTTATGGTACCATCTAGAAATTATGGTGTATATTTGCAACTTCTTATGAAGTTTTAATTAAAATCACAAGACACAAACATACTCTATTGATCTGCGGAATTCATTTCATAATTTAGAACATCAATCACAAATATGCAATGAGAAATAACACACATGCACACAATATTTTTCTAGGGGAAAGAAATTTGATAAAAACTCCTATGCATGCTTTCATTAATAGATGAATAGACATGTATTGCAATTTCTTTGCTCAACTGAGCACAACCTACAAGTGAATAATCTATCTCTCTTCTCACTCAGAAGTTGTGACTGAGACTTAGTCAATTTTTGCCTCTACTTGATCCCCTATTTTCTTGCACAATTCATTGAGAAATTAGGCCCCTATTATTTAGGAAATTCCTCAAATTGATTGCACAATTCTTAAGCAAGGAAATTTTTAAGGATGTATATTTATCTTAAGGTTTAGAAACCTTGGTGAATCTCAATAGTCCATGATATGCAATCTATAAAATGCTTGGCGATATTTTTATAAAAACATTCAATTTCTTATAATTTTATATAGTCTCTAAACATAATTTTGGAAATTTTAAAGGTAAAATGATTTTACACTATAAAATTTGGGCGAAATATTGTTAGGAAAAATAGAAAGTAATGAACAGTTTTTTTGGAAAGAGCATGAAAAATTAGCCCACCTGTGAATATTAGCCCCTAAAATTTTCCATGTTCCTATGGTTGATCATTTGACTACATGCAACACCTATACACTCGAGACTAATCTACAATTGATGTTACATTGCCTTGGAATCTCCACCACGGCTGGGGAACTCGAATTCTCTACATGCCCTAGCAATTTTGGGATGATTGATTAGTTAATTGGATGAACACTAAGTTAGACTAAAGTCTCACTGCACAACTGAACTTCCACTAGTTCCTCCAACAGTTGGAACTAGTTTGACTATAAACAACTTGAAATAAATGACCTTGATTGCTACAAATTAGCAACCACAGAGGCTTAACAAAACTCTAACTCCTCCTACTCAAATTTACGGAGTAAACATGGTGAAACAAGCCATGTCACACAAGTTAACTACATCCATGTTGTATGTTGATGTGGAAATTCAAAATTTCTCAATTTAATTAAAGGAAAACTAAAACTGATAATTTCTTGTTACATTTTTCAACAATTTAAATGTTGATCATCTAAATTGTTAACTAGAGTCAAATGGTGGCAATGCCACTATTTTATTTTATTTTTGTATAAAAATACAATCTAGTGACATTACAATGTATTGTTATCAAGCTTAGTCCTATTTAAGAAACAATCTTAATCATTTGAAATAGGATGACCACAACTTTAAAATCAAAGTCAAAGTTACATATTAATTTCTTTTAAAAGAAATCTCATTAAAAACTATTAAGTTTGTATAATAAATAAAGCAATATGAATTTGATAATATTGAAACCAAGTTAAATCAACAATGAAACCCAATCAAAACACCGAGAGTTTTTTGATGATCAAAGGATTAATCAATAAAAATTGGTATAAAGCACAAATATTTGTCACCTTACAACAACAAATAATATCTGCAATTCAGAAAAAGAAACACTAATTCATCATGAAAGAGTTTCACAAATATTTGTCACTTTACAACAACAAATAATATCTGCAATTCAGAAAGAGTTTCACGTAATATTTTTCTTAAGATCTGATGGATTATATTGGTCATAATGGATGTTAATTGTTATCATTATCAGTCTAAAATTTGATTCCAAATACGATATTTAATTAATCTCTTTTTCCATTTTTCCAAAATTTGATTTTTCCTTTTCATCATTGTTATAAAAACTTTTTCCATTTTAAATTTTACTTTGAATTAAATATATTTATTTAATAAACACAAAATATAAATACTTATTTGATATTCTTGTTCAAATAAAATTTAAAATTAATATACCTTTTATAGCAATCTACACATGTATTATAAATAAATGATACATTTATTGATTGGGCTTTGAGCATTTTAACAAAGTACTTCCAATTTATGTTTATTAGTGTTTTTGTTTCTTCAATGAAACATATACACCATTATTTTTTAAACATGTATTACAAAGTGGAATGGAAATGTGGACATCATGTGAACATGTATTATAAAAAGGTGGTGCATTCCTAGTATTAATATTTTTTATAATCATATTTTAAAAAAATACTAGAAATATCATTAAATTTAAGATGTAATAATTTATAAGGGAAAATAAATCTTCAATTTCATCTTATTTTATTTTATGAATACATATATTGTTTTAATTATCTATTAATATAACTTTTAATTTATTGATATATTTTTTATTCCAAACCAAATAATATATTATATTGTTGAAATGACATAAATATTTTCAATATTATTTACATTATTTTTAATGATTAATAAGAATATATATATATATATATATATATATATATATATATCTATCTATCTATCTATCTATCTATCTATCTATCTATATATATATATATATATATATATATATATATATATATATATATATATATATATATATATTTCAAATTTATATTTAATTTAAAAAACAATTAATATATATATGGATCGTAAGTTAAAAAATTTACTTACTTAAAATAAATTATATTTGTTAATTTTTAGTCTATTATGGGAAAAATAATCATTGGCAAAGCTAACATTCATGAATCTTTTGTATTTTACTAAAAATAATAAAGCTTTCAATAAATTCATTTTATTTTAAATAAAAATATAATTTTTATTTTAATTATATAAATATTTTAATACAATTTTATATTTGACTAGTTAACATATACTAACCTAGATCCATCTTAGTTTCTGATCTACCAAGTCAAATCTCTTCTTACTCTAAAAGATATTTGCATCTCAACATATTTGATCATTCTCCATCTTTGATAGAGATTGGCAGATCCAAAGATAAGATGGAATTAGGCTTGTTTAATTCTCCCCTTTAACTAAACTATATTCCACACTAATACCAAGGGTTCTTATAAACCTAGAGCTCAAAAACCACCAACAATTTGACCAAAATAAATGTATACTAATTAAATAAATATATTCAAATTTATTTTTAATAATAAATAATAAATATTATTTTATTTTTAATTTTACTTTTACTCAGTAAAAATGTTTATTTCTATTTTATTTTTATTTTTATTTATTTTGACAAAGTCAAAAATATTTACAAAACAACATTACAACATCTAAGATACGTTTAATTATTTAATCATTTAAAACCATTTTCAAATAATTACATTTCTAACTTAAGTATAGCTAAAAATTTATTTGAATTTATCAATTCATTTTATCATAAAATATAATTGAAATTTTAAATATATAGATTTTCAATAAAATATTTTTTATTGAAAATATATAAATTTTCAATAAAAAATTTTTTATCAAATAATTTTCATCTTCATATATATCATTTTCATTTTAACTAAATATACTAAAAATATATAAACATATAATTTATGTATACATATAAGTAATGGCATGCCACCATATAACCCTTGTTTATTAAAGAGAAAACTATTTGGTAACTTTTTTTGGGTGTGATTATCTATATAAAACTTTTATATTTATATTATGTTTTTTAAAATAGTTTTTTTTAATAGGTTTATATTTATTATTCTATATTAATTAATTAGAAAGACAACTTCCTAACAGCATCTAAATTGTAACGCATCATACGCTTGAACTACGGGGGCAAAACTTTGTATAAAATTATTTAAGAATTTTATTTTTTATTATTATTTTATAACATTTAAAATGGTTTTGATATTTTTGAATTAAAATTAAAATTTAAAAGAAATTATATTTGTAAATATAATTTAATAAAATTTATTTGTTATATTTTTGAACTGTAAAAATTTGGGTTACACAATTATTAAATTTAATGTGGCCAAAACCTTTTTAAAGTTTAAATTTGAAAATTAAACGTTCCATCATTTATCTCAACAATTTTAAAGTTTAAATGGACTCATGCTCTCGATAGCCTTTTTCCTAGCCTCCTGCACCTACAGAATGACAAAGCTTACTAGGCACTTGCCAAAATTGAAAAATTTAAATCACACACAAAAGCTAATGGATGCAGTAATTCACATCTTATATAGGATAATTTTGAGAGTGTATATGAAGAGTGCAAAGACCAAATTTAAATCACACACAAAAGCTAATGGATGCAGTAATCCACATATTATATAGGATAATTTTGAGGGTGTATATGAAGAGTGCAAACACCAAATTTAAATCACACACAAAAGCTAATGGATGTAGCAATCCATAGATTATACAGGATAATTTTGAGGGTGTATATGAAGAGTGCAAAGAACCTTGGTATTTTCGTGATAGACATTCAGGAAAAAGAAGCATCAACATTCCGCCATTTTCCTATGAAATTTGACCATGAGTGCTAAACGATATTTAGTTGATCAATTAATGTTGTATACCACCCTGGAAAATCAAATGCGTGAGTTCTGGAGATCAGATTCTGTTGGTGGTAATTTCCAATGATATTCAGATACATGGGCACAGAGTCAGAGTTCCCAAATGTGAGCAGTAAACTGTTCTATTATTCTGCACACCTGCAATCTCCTTTGGCACTGGATACAGTGCCTAGTGGCTTTCGAGCGTAACATGAGAGGAATCGAAGAGCAGATTCACAGTTGTAACCTCTGGCAATGGCGCACTCTACCCTATTGAACTAGGTTGCTACCCGTGCTCACATTGGTATTCACTTCCCTGAACTGGAGGTAACTGATTACCCTGATTTGTTGTTGTAGGAAGCCTTTGAATAGTATATAACCCTCCCCCTTGGCTCAGTGCGGGACCAGAAAACCCCTCTTGTGATGAAGGACGTAAGTAATTGACATAATGATATATCTTAAAGGGGTGATTGTAGATGCCATCTATTTATAAATAGAGTGGTTTCAAAATAGTGTGCAAACAAAACTTAATTAAATATATACATACGCGTTTTTGCCAATTCTTGAGACAATGAATGAAGTAAATATACATATAGAAGACCGAACTTATATGTAGATGCATGGATTGAAGAATACATTTAAATGGCCATGTATAGCATTCACAATTGGGTGGATAGCCCCACACATAGCTTGAAGCAACATGATTGGAATAGCAAACAAAATTGTTGTAGGTGTCTTCATACACTTAGTACAAAGCATATAAAGCAAGTTCAAGATGTATCGAAGGTTGCCATCTTTGCAGTTTTCCCCATTTGAGTTTTTGGGGTAATCTTTATTGTTTAATATGGTTGATTCTTGTGTGATTCAGTTAATCAAATCATTGCCTGCAATGGATAATGCTGACGAATAAGAACATAATGCAGAAAGTTGACGAATGAGTAAATGCGACATTTTACTATGCATCTGTCATTACAGGCAAGGGAAGAAATATTTTGTCTACCTTCCAAATACTCAGTGGGTATGCTCCTCATTCATCAGCTTTTGAAGTGCTTAGTTTAGCCCATATGCATGCTCCTTCGGACTAACATATCATTTTAATGTTGCAGATTACAACATGGACAATTTATCTCATGAAAACTGTAAGCTTGTTAGATGATAATATTCAATGCTAGTATACAAATTGATTGCACGATGCTCATTTCTGAGAAAATGTTGCATTTTATTATTAAGTACAGGAACTATAATACATTTAGTACAAGATCTATCTGCCACTGCAGACAAGGCAAGCAAATGTTAGGCTTGCTCTCAAATAATGTCAGTGGGAACGTATGTCATTCATCAGGTTGTGAGGTGCTTTGTTTAGCCCATATGTATATGCTCAAGCGGAGCAACAAATTATATTTTTTTGGCAAAATACAATATTGACAATTTGACTGTTCCTATTAGAATCTTTCCTCGGTGCCTTACAAGACCTCATGGGCTTTTCCATAATATCTATTAATAAAGGGAACCTGCTGTAATAAAATTATTACTTACAAAAGAATTCAAAAAAGTCCAACAACTACACTACAAACATGACAAATCCTAGAAGAAACACACACAAAGGATTATATGTAACAGGGGTTGAGTACAAAAGAATTCAAGAAGTCCAAACAACTACACTTCAAACATAGAAAGTCCTAGAACGAACACACACAAAGGAGTACCTTAACTTTGGAAATATCTGGAGTGTTTGGAGTCTAGACAGGATAAAATTTGTAAAACCTCATGTTCTCAAAAGAACCTTTTGTGTCTGGACTTGTGCTCTCGATAGCCTTTTTCCTAGCCTCCTGCACCTACAGAATGACAAAGCTTACTAGGCACTTGCCAAAATTGAAAAATTTAAATCACACACAAAAGCTAATGGATACAGCAACCCACAGATTATACATGATAATTTTGAGGGTGTATATGAAGAGTGCAAAGACAAAATTTAAATCACACACAAAAGTTAATGGATGCAGCAATCCACATATTATACATGATAATTTTGAGGGTGTATATGAAGAGTGCAAAGACCAAACTTATATGTACATCCATGGATTGAAGAATACATTTAGATGGCCATGTATAGCATTCGCATTGGATGGATAGCCCCACATGTAGCTTGAAGCAACATGATTGGAATAGCACAAAAAAATGTTGTAGGTTTCTTCATACACTTGGTACAAAGCATATAAAGCAAGTCCAAGATGTATGGAAGGTTGTCATCTTTGCAGGTTGCCCCATTTGGGTTTCTGGGGGTAATCTTTATTGTTTAATATGGTTTATTCTTGTGTGATTGAGTTGATTAAATCATTGTCTGCTATGGATAATGTCGATGAATAAGAACATAATGCATAATGCTAACGAATGAGTAAAAGCGACATTTTATTATGGATATGTCATTATTGGAAAGGGAAGCAATTATCTGTCTACCTCCCAAATATTCTCCGTGCATGCTCCTGATTCATCAGCTTTTGAAGTGCTTATTTTAGCCCATATGCATGCTCCTTCGGACTAACAAATCATTTTAACATTGCAGATTGCAACATGGACAATTTATGTCATGCAAACAATAAGCTCATTAGATGATAATATTCAATGCTACTATACAAATTGATTGCACGATGCGTGTTTCTGAGAAAATGTTGCATTTTGTTATTAAGTACAGGAACTATAATACCTTTCGTACAAAATCTATTTGCCACTGCAGACAAGGCAAGCAAATGTTAGGCTTGCTCTCAAATACTGTTAGTGGGTACGTACGTCATTCATTAGGTTGTGAGGTGCTTTGTTTAGCCCATATGTATATGCTCAAACGGGGCAAAAAATTATATTTTTTGAAAAAATACAATATTGACAAATTGACTGTTACTATAAGCAACTTTCCTTTGTGCCTTACAAGACCTCATGGGATTTTCCGTAATATCTATTAATAAAGGGAACCTGCAGTAATAAAATTAGTACTTAAAAAAGAATTCAAAAAAGTCCAACAACTACCCTGCAAACATGACAAATCCTAGAAGAAACACACACAGAGGATTATATGTAATAGGGATGAGTACAAAAGAATTCAAAAAGTCCAAAGAACTACACTTCAAACATAGCAAGTCCTAGAACAAACACACACAGAGAGCAGTATCTTCACTTTGGAAATATCTGGAGTGTTTGGATTCTGGACAGGATAAAACTTGTAAGACCTCATGTTCTCAAAAGTAACTTTGGTCTCTGGAATCATGCTCTTGATAGCCTTTTTCCTAGCCTCCCACACCTACAAAATAACAAAGCTTACAAGGCACTTTCCAAAATTGAAAAATTTAAATCACACACAAAAGCTAATGGATGCAGCAATCCACTATATAGGATAATTTTGAAGGTGTATATGAAAAGTGCAAAGACTAACGATTCAGGGTCCCTCGGTTATGTGTAAGAAATGCCCACTTGAGGGGAGTGTAAGCACCCAAAAGAAAACTGAACTGCGTGACAAAGTCCACCATGGTCTGCCCGACACCTGTGTTGTCTGGCAAGAAGATAGTTGGCGGATTTGAGAGCAACCGACATCCAAACTTGATGTCGTAGAGCTTGATAGTGTAGTCCACTCTGTTCAAATAGGGCAGAGGAATGGATTGGGTATACAGCGGCATCTAATGGAGATATTTGAAAAATGGGGAGTCTTCGAACATGAGAATGATTGCAGAGTGTGGGTAAAGAACATGGTCCAGATTGCAGTAGGAAATGAATGATAGAGAGCCCTGGCTCAGACCCATGAGACCATGGAGTGTCGGGTACCGGTAATGGCACGCCCCCGAAGATGAAACTAGTGATTTTTAGAACAGGTGAGCCTTGGATTGGACTAAAGTTCACAGTATCAGAATGGAGGACCCTGTCTGCGAAGGTCCCGTTCGCATAAGAGTAGCAGTATTGGCAGAGGTGATTGTTGTTAGAGGTTGTGGGAACTGGAAAATTGTTGGTATCTTTTGTGCAAACGGGTGAGCTGCAGGGGATAGGTTGGTAAGAGGTGGAGATAGTGGGGTTGAAAGTGGAACCAAGAGCCGATAAGGGATTGCATTCCAACCATGACATCTCGCTGCCTATATCGACCACCATTTCTTGTTTCTGAGGTGGGTTTCCCTTGACAGTGCCCATTGGATATGGAAATAACCCTGCAACTGGACACAGGGAAGGACTTAGCAATAGAGCACTTACGTATATATTCGAAGGTAACCAGAGGACCTTTTGGCGAATCGTAAAGGGTTCATAACACATTACATACACCAAAGGATTCAAGTGAATTCATCGCCCTTGAATTGCAAAACAACTCGAGGACCTCTAGATATGACAAGAGACAGAGAATTAGCTAGATTAAAGAAAACAAAAAAAGAATGAACAGGCTTAGGGTTAAATGCACCCATTGGAGCCACCGAATAGAGTTAAAATAATTGCAAATGGGACTATGGTTATAATAGTGCAAATCAAGATTTAGTTGACTTGACAGTTAGTAGCATCTAATGGTGGAAAAAAATTTAATCGTCTAATAATGGATTTGACGGTCAGGATTATGACAGAAAGGTACCTGGAGGAGTTGATTTCAGAGGGGAACACCTTACGGTGTAATTACCATGAAAAATGTTTAATACATATTATAATGTGTCATATAATTTATCATTTAGATATAGCAGTATATATCTATATATGCCCCATACCATTAAGAGAGAGATGAATGCACAACAAGGGTGTTTTGCTCAAAAGTTGGCAATTAACCAAGTTGTATTTTTTCAATCTATTCACACTGGTTTTAGCTCCTTGATACTACCTGAGAACTTACATTTTTTCCGGGTGAATTTTAGCTCAAATCCACCACTGTGACATCCATCAAATAATTTATAAGCATCATTTCATCAAACATTTGGTGGACAATTGATAATTTTTTTGTCTTGTTTTCATCAATGGCCCAATCAAGCCCATATTTGAAACTTATGCTCTCATACCATTTATGATGTCCTCAACCTCCAGCTAGGAAACACCACGTATCCACAACACAAAATTCGTTAAATAATTTAGAAATAATCATGCATAAGCACAGCCATGAGTTTATTGATGAATTCAACTACCAATAATCCTTTCCTGAATTTAATAGACATTTGTATATTTAATGAATAATTAACACAACAATTAGAGTTTAGTATACGAAACAATAATCATCAAAACTGCATAAATGCATGGACAATTTGTATTTTGATACACTAGGGTAACTCATACAGAATAATACATTTATCCAATTACTCATAAAATACCATCTAACAACAGGTTAATATCGTAAAGTAACACATGGTCTATTTACCAACACAATAACTAGAAATTACATACATACATACATACATACACACACACACACACATATATATATATATATATCCCAAATAATTATGCACAATAAAGTACACTACGGGATCTTAAAAGTTTTAAATAAAAAACCTTAAACCTATGATTTCATATTACAATTCCATAAATAAAATACAATATAGTAAACATGGGGCATCATGGCACATATAATAATTCTAGAATTTCTAACACAATATGGTACATGGGAACTTATCTGTATAAAATCACTGATTGACTATGGGCTCTTTGCGTTCCACCCTACCATAGACCATGTTGTTCGAGAATTGCAACCATGGGTCACTCTTGAGCTAGGATTGCAGGTAAACATGAAACAGTAATTGAAAATAACCATATATCTATAGTTAAGGTTTCAACCCAACGATCACGTTCTCCAGGACTTGAGGCACCTTCCAAGATATCTTCCAAGGTGCCAACCCACAACCGTGCTGCTCCAGAGCTCCAAGCACCCTCTAGGCCATATCAATTGCCAAGATTCCAACCCAACAACCATGTTGCTCTAGGGCTATAGGAATCCTTTAGGAATAAACATAATAGCTCCCAACTAGTATCAAAACCCATGTTGGGTGCTTCATTTTTTGGGAAAAGAATTTTTGAAACATTTTGACCAAGCCTATCCAAAGGGAAGTTGCAGAGGAAACAACCGAGGGAAAGGTAGAAGATACACTAAGATCTGTCAGACACTAATGTTGGTAAGAAAAAAATATTGGGACATGAAAGCGCAACAGAACCGAAAATGTTGTCAATGAGAAATGGAGTAGTGGCAACCGAGCCACAAAAGCAACCAAGGAGGAAAGTGTGTGACATCTGAGGAAGAGATTGGTAGTTACAAGAAGGCAGTGAAGCCCATATGTCAAGATGTTGTCACTGAGTCTATTCGACTTAACCTTCTTTTATGTTTCTCTAATTTTGAGCTACTTTGTATGTTGATTCTTCTATTCCTAACTAAAGGGTTGTAGTGCCAAATGTAATAATGATTTAAGTTAATGCGAAGAGTTTGGGATTTCTCTATGTTTCTGAATGTGTTAGTTTGCATGGGCCTCTTTAAAAAAAAATCTTATGAATGAATGTAGATGTATTCTATTTCTTTGCATTCTTTACAAGATACACTTTGCGATGGTCATATGTCAGATGCCATGATTTCTAGAGTAGATGAGAATGATAATCTTTGTGTGACTCTCCTTGATGCTCGGTCCTAATCCCTATCCTAGTAAGGTCGCGACACGCTTCAAGTGAGATTCCTTACACGCCTTGAGTAAGGTGAAAATGTCACCATTATGCTAGACTACATTGAATCGTTTATTGGCCCCTATGTTTGAACACAGGGTCTCCTTCTTTTACATTTTTCTGCGAACAAATGGTTTCTTTGTCAAGACCTGAAATGTCTTAAAGGGATCTGGAGCATGATGTCAAGGAATTTAAGAATGATATTCAGGATTGGTGGCATGAGAAAGTAGAGTAATTTATTTCTCAACAAGCACATCTCCATCACAAAAGTGAGAAGCGAATGAAGGAAGAAGTTTTGTGGAGCCTGCGAGTGATTAGTACGAGATATTTTGGTGTAATTTCCCATAATATGTTTACAATTGGTTGCTAAGGTTGCAACTAAAAAAAAGATCAACAAACAGAGTAGATCTCCCCATACCTAGACTCGAGCTGACCTAGTTACTTAGTGTGTTTATTTATGGGAACAAGCTACTTTAGAAGGATACATTATCGAGTTTTTTGCAAAAGGCCATCTATCCTTTTCCAAGGTCGAGGTTGTGTTCAAGTCAAGGTTTCAGGGAAGGATAATGAAGGATTTTTCATTGTGGGTTAAATATTTAATGGTGGAAGAGATGTTGGTTCTAACCCATGGCCAATCTATGACTGCTTAAATCCTCGATACCGAGGGAGGGTTATAGGGGAGGAACATTACCTGGATGCAAGCTATGAAAACATTGGAGAGATGGATGCAGATGACTTTCAAAAGGCTAGATATATGAGGGAAAAAAGGATAGTGTGGATATTTGAGGAATGGTAATAGAAGGCTTTGTAGGAGATCCATAGACAACAAAGGGAGTTGCACCAATTAGGAGTGGTGTTGAGTAGCCCAGAAGCATGAGAAGGAGGAGTAAGTCAATAGGAGTTGTGGAATGAAGGGGCTGGAGATAAGGTAAGGACTCAATAAACATGATAGGTCAAGATCACTACAATAATGTAGGTCAAAAGAAATAGTAGAGATTTCCTCCCGCCAGGAGAGATGGAGACACCAGATGGATCAGGCCTTACAGGCCAAAGGGAAGGCTCGAACGATAACATGCACTTCATTATGAGGAGTTTGTTTTCTGAAGATTATGCACCTCGTGAGAATATTAACTTATTTCCAAAAATTTTAGTTAGCACTTCCCTTGACCTTACCTTGGAGCTTTATCAAAACCTTGATCAATTTCTCTCTAAGCTAGTTAGAATTATAAAGGTTCACAAAGCATATAATACCTACAAGACTGGTATCTTTGGTGGTAGAAATAGTAGTTGTAATTTGGATCTTCAAGGTTCATTGCAACCCGGTTCATAAGAGTTCATACTTGTCTCACCAGTTCAACGATGTATGTCTAGCAACATGATAGGATCTTTTACTCAATATCCTGGGTTCTCTGGTAAAGGGAATGAGGATTTCGAGATACATTAGTACTTGTGTTAGGCTATCTGGAGTTCTTGATGAACTCTTATTCCACTAAGCTAATTAATTTCAGACCACTCTCCAAGAAAGAGCATTGAGGTGGTTCATCAAGTGGTCTGGCCTGCAGCAGAATCTAATAATAGATGAAGTTCATTGGGAATTAATTCAAGAATTCAAACTTCCACTGACTAACCAACAAGGGTTATCTGAACTGTGGGAAATCAAGTAGCGAGACCAATTCTCCCCGACTCATCAAGTGGTTTGCCATAAGAGTTCTTGAAAAACCCTACAATCGATAGGTTGATTAGCTGGAGCAGTGTTCAAAGCTCTGAAGTTAGGTCAGAAGCTCTATTGGATCCACTTGAGGGGATGCGTAACTATTCACCATATCCACTTAGTTGGTACAGAGGTACGAAATTTCCCTATTTTTAATGGTGTGGGTTTCGTTATTGATTTTATTGATGAAGTTGATTTGAAAATTTTGGAATCACAGAAGGTACCCTTACAGGATTTCACCCGTAAAGCGACGCGACAAGGTGGTGGGGTTCCCATTGAGACCCATTCTATTATGTACCAAAGCTAGGTTATCCTTTAAGAGTTGGAGAACTTCTTGTTGATGCTCGATGTGATCTTTCACTGCTTGAACCTTAGAATTTTCTCTTAAATATGATGTGATGGATGGTGGGTGATATCCATAAAGTGCCATAAATGGGGTCATTTTTGTTGCAGTATGGAAGTAAGTGTTATAACACCATTCAGCCAAAGGCAATCATTTGACCCATTATGTCTGTTTATCAGATACAAAGCAACGAAGATATCCTTCCAAAAATTTGCTTACAATCACATTTTTCCCGTCATATTGAGGATGATAAGATGAGCTATGATCTAACTAAGTACCAAGACAAGAAAATAATTATGTCCAAAAATTTTCAGTGAAAATGGGATCTTTGTCGCTTACAATAATCTATGGGTTTCCGTGTAGCTTTTGAATTGTTTCCATAAATGTAGTAGAAATTGTATTGGCTTTAAATGGCTGAGATATTGCACAAAGTGTGCATACTTGGTAATTCTGTCAACTACCACCATGATGACACTCTTTCCTTCACACTTGGGTAAATCTATGATAAACTCCATTGAAACCTCCTCCTAACGTTGACTTGGAATGGATAAAGGTTGTTATAGACCCGAGGTCTTAATTGTTTCAACTTTATTTTTTTGGCAAACCAAACATTCCACCACAAACTTTTGAATATCAGATTTAAGGCCATCCCAAAAAAAATCCTTCTTAACCCTGTGGTAAGTTTTTAAAATCCTGAGTGTCCTCCTAAGGGAGAGGCGTGCAATTCCTAAGAATCTTTTGTTTGAGTTGGGAATTATTAAAAAGGAAGACCCAAGAAGCCCTAAGTTGGCATTCTCCCCGACTCAGTTGCACATGGTGAATCTAAATTGTATCCTCCCAGTTGGAAAACTAGAAGAAGTGGAAGTATACATAGCAGGGGTAAATGTGTATGCATACTTTGAGGTCATAGACAACATGGGACACAAAGACCCCTATACAACATTGATGGGGATATATTGGGCCTTTGAAAACTATGAAATGATTGGCCCAAATAGGGAAACAATTACTTACGAGGTGGATGTAATTAGGGTGATTAAACCCTTGGATCTGTATCAAGGCCCTAGGTTCACTGAGCTTGTGGATGACAAGGAAGAAACTGAATTACTAGATCAATTATACCAGGTCAAAGTATGAAAGAGGGAAGATTACATCAACCCTACAATAGATAGGTCGATTAGCCGAAGCAATGTTCAGAGCTCTAAAGTTATATCTGAAGCTCTGTTGGATCCACTCAATGGGATGCGTAACTATTCACTGTATCCACTCAGTTGGTACAGAGGTACGAAATTTACTTGTTTTTAACTGTATGGGTTTCGTTATTGATTTTATTGATGAAGTTGATTTGAAAATTTTGGAATCACAGAAGGTACCCTTACAAGATTTCACCCTTAAAGCGACGCTGACAAGGTGGTGGAATTCCCATTGCAACCATATTATGGGGTGGGAGACAGTTAAATTTACTCTGACATGTAGATTCGGCTATTCAGAAGACTGCTCGCCAAATATCATTAAGTACAAAGGGTAAAGTAATCGTCACAAACATATATAGAGTTATAAAGATAGGTGGACCAGGGAAGGACTCCCTAAGAGTTTGTGGGTGCATAGCTTCATCCACACTCTGGGAACATTCCCCCAGGTGTGGTACCTTAAGGAAGAAATAAGGAGCCAGAACAATGGGTGGGATCGCATGACAACCCAATCCATCCGTGATTTATCTTTTGCCAATGATGACGAAAGGATAGAAGTTGCCTTGAAAGCAGTCAAGAGGCTCCTATTGGTAGTGGGAGAGCTTAATGAGGACTATTGTGACTGGGATGGATTCAATCATACCTATGAATTTGGATTTCATGAGGTTGAGGCCCATGGGAAGATAAATCCTGAACCTGAGGGAGAAGATTTAGAAGGGTTAAGGCATTTGAAATTTAAGGAACTTGAAGGGGAACGAAATGTAGAATATGGGCCTGCAATGGCCGGTCTGCAGCTACAACCTCTAAAGTTGCAAAATCACAACATTGGGATGGAAGAGAAACCAAGAATGGCCTCCATCGGGGACTATTGGGATGAACAAACCACCAAGGAAATCTTCAATCTCATGAAGGAGTATGAGGACCTTTTCTCTTCATCTGTTGCAAATCTCAAAGGAATTAAAGGGGATTTGGGAGAAATGATGATCGTGTTGAAGTTAGATGTGATACCAGTGAAACATCTACCATATCAATCAAACCCAGGGGTTAAGGAGAAGGTTAAAAAAAATATTGATAATATGTTAGAAACGAGCCTCATCTTCCTAGTTGATGACGCTGAGTGGGTTAGTACGATTGTCATCTAGAAAAAGAGAGATTCTAAATAAATTTGTGTCTATGTAGATTACAAGAGCTTGAACAATGCCTGAATCCACGACTTCTTTCCTACTCCATTCACCAACGAAGTCCTTCATAATTCTACACGTAATGTATTCTACTGCTTCACAGATGGTTTCTCTATCTATCACCAAGTTCACATTGCAGAGGAATATAAGAATAAAACCACCTTCATGACTGAATGAGGCTCTTATGCTTACCATGTCATGTGGTTTAGGTTGAAGAATGCGCCCTCGTATTTGGAAGGATCATAATTGTTGCCGTCTGCAACTATATTCATAGGTTCTTGGAGCTTTATATGGATGATTGGAAAATGTATATCTTATTGAAAAGAGATTCCAACTTGCTTAGAGTGATGTTTGATCACTATAGGCAACTACAGATTTATTTGAACTTGAAGAAATGCATTTATGAATATAGTTCGCAAACGAGGAGTGTGTGTAAACCCTGCCAAAGTTGTGGTAATTATAAATGTGCCTCCACCAATTAGTTTCAAGCATCTAAGATCAACTCTCGGCCACACAGGATAGTATCGCAGGTTGATCCATAATTATGCCCTAATTATTGCACCACTAGAGAAGTTGTTGAAGGAACCTGAGGAATTTTCCTTGATTCATGAATGTGAAGTTGCCTTCAATATGCTAAAAGAGAAGCTGGAAAGTGCACCAATCCTAGTTTACCCAGATTGGAATAAAGAATTTCATGTCCATATTAATGCATCAGGGATCACTCTAGGAGCTATTTTGGCCCAGCCCAGAGATGGTAACCTAGATCACTCGATTTAATTAGCCAGTAGACAACTTTCCACTGTGGAAGGGAACTACACCACTACTAAATGGGAATCTCTTGCGATGGTGCACTCAATGTAGAAATTCAAGAACTATCTTCTGTGTGGTCCATTCAAGTTCTTTACTGACCACTTTTCACTTAAGTGACTGGTAAATAAGCCTGTGTTCGAAGGGAGGATTTTCAAATGCTATTACTGTTTTATGAGTTTACATTCAAATTCATTGTGAAGACAAGAAGAATTAATGTAGGGCTTAATCATCTCTCTTGGCTAGAGTCGGTCGAACTTGGGGGTCCATAGATGACCAAATACTAAATGCTAATCTATTTTGGGTTGAGGCCATCCCCAACAATTTTGAAGACATCGCACTATTTCTAACCATTGGAAAATGTCTAGAAGAGTACACAGCAACCTGGAGAAGGAATATGGTGGTTCGAGTTGTGTATTACTAGCTAATTGCAGGTCAATTATACAAGATGGGTCTCAACTAGATATTAAGATGATGTGTCCTCAACCATGAAAAGAAAGATGTGTTATGGGAATTCCATTGGGGAGTTGCGGGAGGACACTATGGAGAAAAGCCACCGCGAGAAAGGCACTTCAAGTACGACTCTAGTGGCCCGCACTTTTTTGGGATGTGAAGGAGTATGTCAAGAAGTGTGATGTTTTCCAATGGGTGGGATGACGATCCCACCAGGATGAACTTCCTCCACATCCCGTATGTGCACTCCACGCATTTGAAAAGTGGGTTATCAAGTTTTTAGGACCTATTAATATACCACTGCATCACTCACATGCTAGGTACATTATTAATACTATAGAATACCTCACCCAATGGTTCGAAGCTACACTAGTTAAATATTCCATTGTTGACACCGTTGCTTGGCTCATCTTCGAAAATATCATCACTTGATTTAGGTTCCACTAGAATCTCACCGGTGACAAGGGGACCCACTTCATTAATGAGACAATCATCGCATTACTACAAAACTTCATAATCTAGCACCATAAAAGAAACCCCTACCACCTGAAGGTAAACAACATTATCGAATCTTTCAGAAATATCCTAGAGAAGGACCTCACCAAGATTTTCTCAGCCAACTGAGACAACTGGGACGAGCGGGTACTAGCTACCTTATGGGCTTACCATACCACCATCAAATGGTTGCATAATTATACATCATTCCATCTTGTTTATGGCCAAGAAGCTATAGTACCTGTTGCGTTTGTCATTCCCAACCTCTTTATTGCACAGAGCACTCAAATGTCAAAGAATGAGTCAATTGAAAAATAACTAGATGAACTATGGGAGTTGGATGAAGCTAGGTTTCTAGTTGATTTTCACTAGACTATTGAGAAAGATAGACGGAAATCATGGTACTATTGACACATCAAGAGGAAGTCCTCTGCAGCTAGGGACAATATTCTCCTATATGACAGTAAGTTTATAAAACATCATGGGAAGCTCCAAATGCATTAGTTGTGACCATTCATTTTTGTGGAAGTACGGGAGTCTGGAGCTGTGAAACTTGCACATCTAGATGGAATCCTATTTCCTGGTTGGGTGAATGGTGCATGCGTGAATCCCTTCCATGGCCGACCCACTTCTTAATCAATTGATTTGATTTATGGAAGGGGATTGTAGTTAGGATTAGGATAGTGTCAGTTAGTTAAATTTGAAGTTGAGTCAGTTATGTCAATAATGTTAGTTGCGAATAAAGTGACTTGCTTCAAGTATGTTTGTTAGTTGAGTGCATCCCTTCGAAACTTATTGTGGTCAAGGAACACAATTCATCGTAATTAGTGATAATTCCTAGTGCCTTTTCGAATTTGGTTCAAATCTCTCCTGTAATATCCCTAACACATACTAGTTATCAACTTTTTTGTTTTACCTACATCTTGTAATAATTGACCATAATGACCATCCACCTTTCAACTTTTTACGTCATCTAGAACAGGTCTAGGTCACAATTGTCGTTAATGCCACGAGTTGAATCAAGTATAACAAGTTGTTGTATTTATTATTAAAACGATCTAATCATAAGCAACATGTCAAGTATTTCTATATAGTTTGCATGTCAACGTTAAGTTCCATTGTAAAACATTAGGTGGTAAAACTACTCACTCTAGCTTTAGTGTCAAATTCTCTTGGTAATTAGTCCAAATTTAAGCCCACTGTGTCTATTGTGTATAGTCAACGAGTTATAGTCATGAATAAAGTATCCAAAACTACTATTCCTACCCTTTTGTCCCACCCTAGAGTGACAGAACTTGAAAGTATTTTTGGTAAATATGAGAACCTCACACTTGTCGACAACGATTTATTAAACTCCTACCATTTCCCCGTGCTCAAGTGCGAAGTCTTCAAAAATATTACAATTAGGCAAGATGGCAACCACTCTTCTAGGATAAAAGAGGAATTATAAGGATTACAACGATCCATGCTAATGAATTTGAGGAATTTACCAGTCTTTGGCACTTCAGGCGCTACCATGAAATGCACCAAGTTTCTTATTATCTGTGTGCATGGAGATCCCCTATGGATCGACAGGGAATGCCCAATACGTTCTAGTGACATCCAACAATTGAGAGGGCTATTTGTTTTGGGAACCACATTGTCCTTTGCATTCTACACCACCTCTAAGCGAGGGAAGAAAATAGGTGAAAACAACTACTATACGAAGTATTCTACTCAGCGTTGTAGAAAAGGAGCCATCATTGATCTTATTAACATTCCAACAATCAAGTTCTCATGTCACATAATTGGTATGAAAATCATGCACCATTACATAAAGGGGGAATGCACTTTGGATACCATCTCTGTGATGGAATCTTATAAAAAAGGGGAACAATTGAACCAGTGCAGTTATTTGTTGAATGAACTATTTGAAGCCTATAGGGATGTTTACAAGGAGGAGACATATTTCATCTATGGATATCTAGTCATCTCTCTAGAAATGATGACGTGGTGCCATCTTGAAGGCAGAGAGCTAGCCCCAATATTTCAAGATCTACCCTCGGCACTCAGGTACTCCCTATGATGGACATTAGGGGACCTAATCAACAAAGAAATCAACGTCCTTCATTAGATGGTATGTCAAGATGCTCACTGTCACAAAATCCATCCCCAAAATCCAAAAATTTCGTCTAGATGACTATTCACATGCCATATGGTTTGGTGTTCACCATGACACCACTTGGATTCACCGCAAGGTTGTCAACCTGGACACGTTCTGTATGCATGCTCTGCCTTACATTCTCTCAAAAGAGGTATTCCACATTGAAGTTTTGTCCTGGAAAGGAATCATTGGTGAAGTCTAAGACAAAAAGTGAACATATTATTTTGGAGAGATGTTTCCATGAAAAATAACTAATGAGATCCCCTCTCCCTCTTGGAAGTGAGAAGTAGAAGAGATGCTTAATGCTATCTTAAATAGATTCTAGATAACTGTGATATCAATCTGAAACACCCTAGAAGCTCTTGGGTTGTTAGTAAGTTCCTTACCCATGTTTTCTGGATTTCTTAATGTTATTTTGATCAATACTTTTCCATCCAGCCCAGTGGTTACCTCCCTTCCCCCAGTGGGACCTCATTCTGTTGCTGAACCCATAGTTTAGTATTCCCATTTGATTGTTGTCTGAACTCCCTTAGCTTCCGAAAAACTCGTTCAAGTTACCTCTGCTTGAGTCATCGATCTCACCAACGAAGAACCACACTCTCTCGCCAACACACAAATCATTAAATAAATCCTACAATCTACCCCCACTATGTGCCCCAACACCCAAATTATTGAATAAATCCTACAATCTACCCCCATTATGTGCCCAATGTCCCACAACCCATCAGCACACACATCCTCCCTCTCTGCAACCATTTTAGACATTCCTCCAACTAGAAACCTCCTCAGTGTCGAGACTGAGTTGGAGATTGATTGTGTAATTAAATCAATCATCGACACTGATGCAAGCCTGTTACCCTCCACCTACTACCATGACACCCGATGACCTTCGAAAATTGTCATCATCTCAGTTATTTTCTTCCATTCAATTAGGTGCTCGCTAAGAAGAAGCACTTTACAATACCATGATAGTCGAACATGAGCAACAACAGTAGCAACTTCTCTCCACTACGGCTGAGCGCGATCAAATTCTCTAATAAAATAAACCACTGCAATAATAGGTCGATGATATCAATGCCAAATTGTAGCCTCTTTGGCCTACCATCACTGAGGTAGTACCAACTGCACTGGAGGGCTTCTTAACATGCACCCTCTCATATTATTGTGACCACATTAGAACTACATGCGCCGACCTTATTTCAGCAAATTGGGAGCTTTAGAGGACTATCATAGTTGGCCAAAGAGTGCTCCCTAATCCGGCCACCCAATATGTCAATGATATTGAGTAAGAGATTGCTGATGTGGCTTCACTGAAGACCTCCCTTCATCTGGCTACCAAAGAGGAAAAATAAATCTTCACTCAAGTTCACGATTGGTTGGTGTTCCTTTCCAAGAAGAATCAGTCGATTTATGTCTGCCACAATAGTCTCACTAATTTTTCAACCAATCTTTGACCACACCTGACCTCGATGAACAAAAGCATCTTTTTTCACAGACTTAAAAATGCTCGAGAAATAGATCCAATAGATTGAGGATGACTTGCACACCACCAAGGCTTTTCTCTACGACCTCAAACCACCAACACATGTCCATTACCAACAATTGTAGAAGCTCAAACATAAGTAGATACTCAGTGGAATGCTCTCCTAAATGCACGACCCAACCAATGGACAGTTGAACTTATCGTGCAATTTATTGAGAAAGTTATCACTTTGACAGATCCTTAGCGGTCGACCCTTGCTCAAGATACCCATTTCAAGACTGCAACCTTCCAATCTATCCTAGAGTTGGGTCCTTTGTTTGAAGGATAACTTGTAACACACGAAGGAATAGTTCAAGAAGAAGCATCACAAGTAGGAGCCCTGCAATAACAAGAAGAAATAGAAACATCAAACAATGGTTGACTCGGGATAAGTCAATAGATTGTGGTCAGGGCATGTTGGGTCCTTCATTTTGGGAGACATATTTTTTGACACTTTTTAACCAGCGAAGGAAACATCTGAGGGAAAGAGAGAAAATATGTCAAGATCCTTTAGACGCTGAAGTTGGAAAGAAGAAGATATGGGGACATGCAAGCACAGCCCAGCCGCAAAGTTTGTCAACGAGAGATGGAGAAGCCGCATCTGAGCCATAAAATCATCTAAAGAGGAAAGTATGTAGCATTTGAGGAAGAGACTAGAAGTTCAAGTGAGCAAAGTTTATAAAAGCTAAAGGAAAATATAACAAGATGGACGTGAAGCTCATATGAAAAGATTTTGTTGTTGAGTCTATTGGACATAACCTTGTTCTGTGTTTCTCTAATTCTGAGCTATTATGTATGTTGATTCTTTTGCTCCTATTTGAAGGCCCATAACACCAGAATCTAATGATCCTTTAAGTTAATGGGATGAGTGTGGGGTTTTTATATTATTATGAAGGGGTTAGTTTGCATAGGCCTCTTTAAAAAAATTACTATGAATGAATGTAGATGTCTTCTGTTTCTTTAGATGCTTTGAAAGTTACACTTTGCGATGGTCATTTGTCAGATGCCATTATTTCTAGTGTAGATGTGAATGATAATTTTTGCACAACTCTTATTGATGCCTAGTTCTAATCCCTATAATAGTAAGGCCGTTGCACGCCTCGAGTGCGATGCCTTACTTCTCTTGAGTAAGGTGAAAATGTCGGTGTTACGTTAGACTACAACAAATCCTTTGTTGGCCCCTGTGTCTAAACCCATGGTCTCTATCTCTTACAATTTTCTGTGAACAACCCATACTAAGGACTCACCAACTGGTTGCCCCAGGACCAAAGTCAAAATGTCATCCTCCTCTTGGAAATTCTCATATGTATGATAATCCATAGTGATAATGAATGAATATTCATCCTTTATTATAGAAAAGTGTACAGACACGCACTTTTTTCCCACATTTCATGACCTCTTTGCCATGTTGCACACTGAAACCACGTGGACCCTAATGTCCACCTATCAACACCACATTTCATTAACATTGTTGCCCATGCCTATGGAGTTGCATGCCCCCCATAATCTTACTGTGTAGTGGTATCATAGCCAATATATTTCATATTATTTATTATTAAGATATTTACAAATTACATTGTATTTACAATATGGGCCCTCTGACCACTTAACCAACGCCGACACATAGGCCATGGCACACTGGAACGATAATATATAACATATATGTATCGAAACATAAGCCACATATCATAAACGCATAGGCATGTAGGTCGACAATATACATTTGGCTCACCAACCTGATAACAAGTACATATATTTATATCATAAATGGTTCGGGGGTGTTATAAAAATGATCAGATTCATTTGAGACATATACATATTCATAATTTCGATAATCTACAAATTGAGACACCACTAAAAACAAAAAAAGAAAGCTTGACACCGATCCTTCTCAAAAGTGCCCTTTAGATTTTCAATCAATGTAGAAAAGTAATTGAATTTCAAATACTTAGATTAATCTTAAACATATACATATACCTATTGTTTATTTTTCCAAAGTTTGTCCCTATAATAAAAACTAAAGAAATAAGTTCACATTTATTCTTTTTCATAATACTCTATGCTCAATACTTCGTCCTGAGGGTGAAGCTCAATTGACGATCATTGTGATCAGAAATATTGTGTAAGCTAAGAGATTGAAGGTTCAATTCCCCCGGACATAACTCAGCCTATGTAGATAAAAACAAGTCGTAGGCCCCAAAAAATAATCTCTACACTTCAAAGCGATTTCAATCGACCATAAAACTTGAATGCAAGTATGAAAGTAAAAGGTCATATAAGTTTCCAATAAATAAATACACTCTCCACTTCAAAGTGATTTCAAATGACCATGCAAGTAGGATGCAAGTATGAAAGTAAAAGGTCGTCCCAATTTCCAATAAATAAATACACTCTACACTTCAAAGCGATTTCAAATGGCCATGCAAGTAGAATGCAAGTATGAAAGTAAAAGGTCGTCCAAGTTTCCAATAAATAAATAAATACATACACTCTCCACTTCGAAGTGATTTCAAATGACCATGCAAGTAGATGCAAGTATGAAAGTAAAAGGTTGTCCCAGTTTCCAATAAATAAATACACTCTACAGTTCAAAGTGATTTCAAATGACCATGCAAGTAGAATGCAAGTATGAAATTAAAAGGTCGTCCCAGTTTCCAATAAATAAATAAATACTCTCTACACTTCAAAGTGATTTCAAATGACCAATATAAATCCATATTAACTTTAGATTTTTCATGTACCAAAGGATCAAATCTCTCAAAATATCAACGAATAATAAATCCAAAATTAAAATAAATCTATAAAAATACGAACCAATTAATAAATGAAAAAGAAAACATTTCAATCTCTCAATGGATATTATCCATGTTTCGTTTCATTGAATTTTCACCTAAAGAATTTAATATTTCTAAACGCATGATAAATCTAATTAAAATAAATCTCTAAAAGTACTGACCAATTAATAAATGAACAAAGTTACGTTTCAAACCTCAATGGATATTATCCATGTTTTATCTCAATTAGGCATTTGTACGATGAATTATGATTTTCCCTATGTAAACATAAACATAAAATGGTACACCAAAACAACTAGGCATTTGTATGGTGAATTTTTTTTTTTTTTTTTTCTTTATCAACATAAACATAAAATTGTACACAAAACCCATGTGGAAGCGAAATTACACAAACCCATGTGAAAGCGAAATTATTTTTCTAATTCGTGCGAAAAGCAAGGATTGTTGCCGAGTATAATAAATTATTGGCAAAGTAATGATTTACTAAAACCCATTTTGTAACAATGGCCCGTAAATTTCAATTGTTGTGTCTATGTCATGAACTTCTTCAACTATATTCTCATTGGAATTTGTTGCTTCACTTGGATTGCGCGTAATCTCGTCTTCTTCCTGATTTTTATAGCACTCTGGTTTGCCCCACAGTACAGGGTACAATCCCACCAGGATCAGCATTGTCCCCACCGTACTGCAGAAAAACATTCAAATACACAGGGATAGAAACTGTTATAAACTACTAAACAATAAAATGGGTTCATTGCACATGAAACATTACTATCCACAGTGACAAATTACGATGCAGCAAACATTGAAATATGACGCTAACAATATTGTAATACCAAGTATAAACATCTTCTCATTTGGATAATTAGATAACGAGACATGAGAGTAGTTTTTAATTTCAAAAAATCTCACTAAAAACAATTAGCTACATATATAAGTTATTTTATTCGTATACACAAACTTATATAAATATATCGCAAATGCTGAACACATCTCTCAGTGAAACAATTTTTGATTTGAACTAATATCAATTTACATGAATTTACATATATATTTTAAGAATTAAGAATTAAATATTATGCAATACATTTTTTTTCAATATAATGTAATACAAAATTTCAATTCGAGAAAGATTTAAATCTAATGAAAATGCATTATATGAAGTCAGCTAAATTTTTCAAAAGATAAAAAGTTTTATTTATCTTCAAGTTCAATGAATTTATGTGAGTTGCAATTAATGATACGGAATACACATAGCTGATAAGTTTAATATTGCAACCAATCACCCAGATGTTTGATGTTTTATGCTCACAAACCAATCCAATTACACCAGATTGCACTGCTCCAAGCATACAAACCATTGCAGCCATTGATAATTGAGCTGGCCAATTTTTCACAATTGGAGCCTGTAGTTAAAAAGAGGGATTATTCAGTTTGAAGTGCCAAGTTGATTAACATGGTCAAGAATAAGATACAATTGACATTTAAGAACATGGTGATCATTACTTGAAAATACAATCCACACTGCCCAAATGGTAAGGGACATCAAAAGAAGTATGAAGCCCAATATCTTGTTGTTTTCTTTGAAATTATATGCTTTTAGATTGCTATAAAGTATTTTGATTGCAGGGCCCTTGTGAAATGTTATTACCATTGCCCCACCTAGAGAAATAATGATGCCCAAGGCCTTTGCTTGCCCTCTCCTGCTCCTAATATCAACATCCTCTCGTCTGAAAGAATCGACCTCAAGTAAACATGAACATTGGATTGTGCATCTAATACAAAATATTCCATTAAACCCAACTTTGTTAAGTGCAATAGAATTCGTTGGTGAAAAAATTAATATGAGAATTACCACAGGACAAAGATATTAAGATAAAACTTTTACCTCAGAATAACAACCATCACAAACATCACAGACGTGATGGGTCGGATTAAATTCATTATTGCTAAAGCAAAAGTAGAATTAGTATCGTACAATCCCACTAAGAACTTACACGACGAAGATATTAGGCAACAAATAAATCCTATGCTATCGGGCTGTATTGAGTGGTGGTTGTATATTCCCACTGTTCGATTTTGGCCCTGGTAAAATCGAAAGGTGGGCATATACAACGACCGTTCAATTAAAACTCGATAGCATAGGATTTATTTGTTGCCAAGATATTAAGACAGAACTTTTACCTCAGAATAACAACCATCATAGATGTGATGGGTGGGATTAAATTCATTATTGCTAAAGCAAAAGTAGAATTAGTATAGTACAATCCCACTAAGAAAAAGTTCTTAGTGATTGTAATCGACCTACAAGGTGAAAAATCACTATCCAGTTCAGTTCTTAATCTGTACTTGTCTGATAACATTACACAAAGAACAAGGACATTAAACTACTTGCAATCTCAACTTACCAACAGAGTGCAAGCAAGAATCGACAGAAGATGGGCAATGTCAGAGGTGGCCTTTGATTTCATAGATAGAGAGCATATTAACAGTTGTATATGGCCCAAGTGATCTCTGTTTGTAGCAGAGAATATGCAGAAACATGGACTTTACAGATCAATAATAAAGTAATACACCAATTGACCTTATGTGTTTCTATATAGAGTACTTGGTTGTTTACGATGGTCAATAATGCAACATATGTTTCTTTTGTAAGGAATTAATGGATTAACAAGAGGAGCTACAAGGCAGCTAGTCCATGCCTAGGGCTTGACGAAAACTATTAGACTAGTGTCACCATAATCCAAAGAATAGTGGGGCACAGTTCCTACTTTAACAGGTCAGGTATAGATGACAACCTTGTCCTATTTGAGGTGTCCTTGATGAGTAAGCACCAGACCATGCCCGCTTCTCGAAGTCCGACTCCACTTCGGATATAACCTATGGATAGAAAAGGCATGCGGGGCATGTGGCTTGTGCCTCCCCAATGGAATGATTTATGTTCGATACAAGGGAAGGCTAGAGATAGAGGGCATATGCTTCTGCCTTCTTGGCTCAGGCGGCTCTAGTTCTGGCTCAGCAGGCTATGGCTCCCACTACTCGTATGGTTATTCATAAGGTCACACATTTACCAAAGTGAGAAACCAAGGGACCTAAATGCCAAGTGGGGATTGGCTCGACTCCCTAAACGACAAGTGCAAGTGGGGGTTGGGTTCAGCGAACCAACAAAAGCAAGCAAGGGGTGGTACAATGATCAAATATTCATAAGCATGGAAATAGTGATAGAGATAGATGCATTTATCAAAATAATAATGCTCATACTCTCACTCAGATGGTGTAATCACAAGCACCTTTATATGCATGGAGAGTCCAGCTAGCCCCCTCCTAGCTCCACCCGTGGAAGACTTGACTTTTCATGCATAGCTTGCATGCATTTCATGTGTACATCTACCTTTATAAAATACATCACAACTTTCTTAACGTGTTCGAAAGCTTCCTTATCATTTTACCACAAGGATGGAAGGATAGATGGATTTATTGCTTAGTCCAGACAGAAGGATTTCATGGAAGGAAGGGTTTGTGAAGACAGAAGGATGGATTTGTTTCTTTATGCAAGGGCTTGTGAAGACAGCCAGGATCCAGGATTGAGCGAGGGATACTACAGATAAAAGGAAGGTACAGCTAGAATCCAAGGATGTAAGCATGCCAGTGAGGAAGGGATTTAAGGGTTAGTCTAGAAAGACAACAAGTAGGGATAGAAGGGTTTGTATAGACAAATTGATTTATTGCATGGATGGAGGGATGGTTCCTGCTGAAAGTATTGCTAGCATACAATAGGAATTGTTCTTGTTGTTAGTCATCTATCTGAGAAACACGAACCAGCCCAGCCAAGACTATGCATGAAATAGTACAATCAAACAGGCATAGTTGCCAGAGCGAGAGGTGGGAAGCTTTGATTATGAAACAAGAATTCCAGCATTCCAATCACACCCCACCCACTTGGTCTGAGCTACTTATAAAGCTCTAGGTATTTTTTCATTTTATGTTTGACCTATTTTGTTCACTCATTTCTTATTCCGGGCTCCGCAACAAAAAAAAAACAATAACACCACAATAAACAACATTGGATTAGTTTCTTGTCTGTCGTTCCTACTCTATTTAATCTATATTGTTCTTTCTTTATTTATAATCTATCTTGTCACTAGAGTTCATTCCATACATAAATATTTATGATTTTTCATTTCATCAGATGGAGAACCATAATGTCATGGCTTTGCTTCTCCTCCTGGTAATGTTATCACCATATTTTGCTTCTTGCTATGCAGTTTCATCATATTCTAAAATGTCCTCTGTTTAACCCAAACCACCAAGCCTGAAGCCATCCCCTTGCTCTAAACCAAGCAAGCATCACTCTGCTTCCCCTTCCCCTGCTCCCAAACCCTCCATAGAGCATCATCATCATCCCAGTTTTGGGGGTTGGCCTGCTGCCCCTTCCCCTACTTTTGCCCCTGCCAAAGCATCATCTCATGAACCAGTAAAAAATGGGACTTTGGATCCTTCCTAGATAAAAGCATTGTAGTCAGTAGGAGTCATAGTGGGCACCGATCCTTGCAAAACAGATGTACAACAACTCGTGATCTATGATGGGCATGACCCTCTTAGGCATCTCATTTCACAGCAGTTGTAGTACTACTCGTCCAATGGTCTACTATCCAAGGCCGCCCTAGGAAGCATGAAGAGTTATATACCCTAGTGATCCAGCAGCACCAACATAAGTAGAACCACTATGCTTTCAAGGGTTCAGAGAGGTCGAGCAAATTCTATATGTGGAGCTCCTTCAAAGAAAAGGTTAATTGTAGCACTAACAACATTAGTAGATCCAGCCAAATAGCCCAGAGGCATCATAAGCAGAGGTAGTAGCAGATAATCATTTGCATAAGCCGGTGATCCAACAACACTAGCATAAGCAGAACCACTATGCTTTCAGGGGTTCAGGGAGGTCAAGCAAATTCTAGATGCAGAGCTCCTTCAAAGTAGAGGTTAATTGTAGCACTAGCAACATCAGTAGATCCAACTAAATAGCCCAAAGGAATCTTAAGCAAAGGTAGTGACAGATAATCATCTTCATAAGTTGGTAGCTGTTGCTGGTAGTTGGTAGCTATTGCACGCTCGCCACTCTCGCCATGACAGTCTCCAAACCATTTTCATGCAGTCTCGCCATGCGCATTTTAATGCAGGCCACCTGTCTGAAATAAAACAACAATATATCATTTGTCTCCACAAAATGATACGAGATATTAGTGAACATTATCCCAAACATTAAATGTCTAGGAATTAATGTTAGCATTAAGCTAACATTGTGCTTGTCGTGCTTGTCTAACCGTGATCAGAAACAAATAAATAATTATAACATAATGTTTTTGCCTCCCCACCTTGGGAAGAGGCCAAATAAGATGGTAAATGACTATATGACTTAAAACTTTGATTACACCAGATTAACCAGCCCTAATAAACAACTCAACTAACAGTAACCACCTCATTTCCAATTACTATAGTCCCACGCCATTACTAGATGGTAGGGACTAATAATAAGAATAGCTACGAAGCTATAACTTATTGTTTAATCACAATAACATTTACCCTTGGGCTTTGAAAACAGTTAGTCTAACACCTCTTTCCGATCTAATTTAATTTGGGGAATTGAATCAACTTTGATATTAGGTTCAGGCCTGCCATTATACCAAAACATATTTGTGTTAGTAATAGGAATAGTTAAGGACTAGGCAGAATTTAACGTTCTCGACAAAGAGTTTGGAAACTTCTTCGCAGAGAGATTTTCAGAAAAAACTATTGGTGGAGAGTTGGTAATAGATTTGTCTTTAGTGCGACTTTTTGGAAGTTTTTCCGATGGGTTTTTCGGTCTAATGAAATCACAAGCTTGATGGGTAATCCTACACAATCTAAGTTCCCTAAGGGTTTGTCAGGGTGATGAATCCATATATACAGTCAAAAAACCAGTTTAAATAACACAAATCAAGATTTCATGTCAAATTTTTCCATTGGATTCTGACACCGGAAAGTCCAAAATGGCACACTAAAGACAACTCCATTTGTAGTTCTCTTGTTAAGAGTTTTTCCAGGGAAAACTCAATGCAATTAAGACAAACTAGAGAATTTTCTTCATCTCTCGTTTAAGATTTTTTCTAAACTTAGAATTTTGGGTCCATAAAAGTTAGGAAACTTTTTTACAATTTTCTGAAAGTGATAACTTTAGAAAAGCAAAATCCCTGCAAAATTTAAGAGTTAGACGACACTTTCATACCAATTATATATGTGTGTGTGTGTGTGTGGACATATTGCTAGAGAAATTTGGTGTTGACTTATTGCATATAAATTCAAGGCAAGTATAATGAGTGATAGAATGAATCACCATGGGTTTTAGAGATGATGATTCATTTTAGGAAAAATATTATATCATCACAATATACATAGATTGCACTAAGACATGGACTATGGACAATTTTTGGAGAATTTTCATATTTAATCACTATTATTTATCATTTAATAAATTAGGGTGAGATAAAAAAATGGTGACATTTTAACAAATTTGGCCATATCTCATTTTTCTTTTTAATGTAATCATCAATAAATCAGTTGAAAATATCATCTTGGAGAGGACAGAGAGAAGCTACAAGTGATTTTTCAAATAATTTGGTGTTTCTATTTTGATGTTATCGAATTTTTGTTTCAAGCAATTTCAGAATTCTCAAACTCTGCAGTGATATAGTTCAGTATAAAATTAGTAATACATATCAATTCTTCATGAAAATGAAAAAATATCATATTATTAGAAACTAGATTTAAAATTAAATCTATAATATAATAATTACAATAAAAATTTGATATATATATATATAGATGGACATTTTTGACCCTCGTTCATAAAGAAGTTAGCATATATATATATATATATATGTATATATATATATATGTATATGTATATGTATATGTATATGTATATGTATATGTATATGTATATGTATATGTATATGTATATGTATATGTATATATATATATATATATATATATATATATATATATATATATATATATAGATATATATATATATATATGTATATGTATATATATAACAATTCAATAAAAGGCATATGCATAAAATCATTTTTCCCCATAACCCTCTATATAAGAATTTCTATATATTAAAAAAAATAAAAAATAATGAAAGATATGTGAAACCTGGCTCTTGGTTCCAGCGTGCTCCACATCATACAATATGTTATAAACATGATTATTTAAAAAAAAAGGAAGTGTGTGGGGCCTACCACACATGCCCGAATGCACTCCAAGCACTGTATATCATAGTTCATATATATATAAAAGTTATATCGGCCTCATGATGCCAACCACATATTTTATATATATATATATATATATATATATATATATATATATATATATATATATATATATATATCTATAGATATCACATTTAAACTAAGGTTTAAAAACATTGACCCTACTAATCAGATGCTTATCTCATTAATGATAGAGATTAATAGATCAGAAAGTTAAGGTGTTGTTGGATCTCAAGCTTACGTAGGGGTTAGTGCAATGATTCACCCCGACAGATTTGATGGCTCAAATCAACCCCATCCAATAGTTGAAATTTTGATCGGATCTCAACTTGTTGGCCCGTTTACAAGCTTCTGGCGATGTGATTGACTAATTTCCGCCTCCCTAGCATGGTTACTATCCAACATTGATGCTATACCCTCAATGGAATAAGGCCCATCTCCATCCCATGGTTGATTCTTTCCTATGCGACTCAGCAAGATGACGGGCCATGTGGACCTTTCACCATGACCCTGGTGATACTCCACTGACCCTTCAACCCTTCATGGCCTACTGATCTCAACAAGACCCACTTAAATGTGGCCATACCAATGGTGTGGAGACCAACCCATAATATAGATAGGGCCTCTCATTCATGCCTAGCACCACTACAACCACCATCCACAACCATGATCTGCATGGATACACCACACATTCAACTAGGGGGGTACATATGAAGTCGAATGGGGATTCACACTCGTTTGAGCTATATTGACATATGTAATGTATAATTACCATATTGTAAACAATTTACATGTAGAGAATAAAAAAGGTCTTCATTGCTTACCCACTCTGAGCTCTGATCTTTGTTTTTGCGCCCCATGGCTTCTTACTGAGTGTCGTTAGCCTCCCCTTCCTCCCATTGTTGTCCCCCGTCTCATCCATCTCCCATTCGGGTTTTTCATTTTCGCAACCTCTGGTCAGAAATCCCTATTGGTTGCACTGACCCAGGATGTCTCTCTGGCCGAGGAAATCCCAATCTTCAACTCCTTGGTTACAGTTGCGCCCAAGTTTTAGAAGCAAGGTCCTTCACGCTTTGGGAAAAAGGCAGATGAAATTCCAAAGATTGAGATTAGGCCCCCCCAAGCTCATTCTCGTGCCCTACATCTCACTAATTGTGGCCTTATTGTCTAGCCCATGGGCCTATGGCCCTCTCTGTGCTCGATTCAGTTTTGGATCGAAAATAATTGGGATCTTCTCATTAAGGGAGAAGTCATCTCATCATTTTTTGGTAAGGGCTTCTACACTTTTTACTTTGAGAATAGATTGGACTAAGACCTGGTCTTTAGGAGTGGTCCATATTTCATGGGAGCCCACGACCTCTACTTGGATAGATGGATTCCCCGCTCCAGCCCAGGCAATGATGTCCCTTCTTCAGTCCCTACCTGGGTGAAATTGCCTTATCCCCTACTTCATTGCTAGAACGATGCAACCTTCTGTCTGATTGGGAACTCTTTCGGGAATTATATTAACTATGAGCTAAATGATGGACTCTTTTCTTGTGCAAGGATATGTGTGGGATTCGACCTCGAACAAGGGTTCCCTTCCACTGTCACTTTTTGTATGGATAATTGGATGCATGTTCAGGAAGTTGACTATCACTAGTTTCCCTTCAAATGCAAAATTTGTCATGAATATGCTATTTTTTCCAAAAGCTTCCCAAAATACCAAGACATTTTGACGAATCAGTAAGGAGGCATGAATGATTAATGGCAGCAAGTCAAACAAAGAAAGGGAAAAAAAATCAACGCAGTGGGACCTACGCAAATGCTAAGGCCTCCGCCCTAAATGAGGGCTCGACCCAAAGTAAGCCTGACCCTCCCCAAGGGGCCTCCAGTCAAGAGGGTGTTGCATGTGTGGATGTCAATCGCTATATGGCCCTGGTAGTTTCCTAGGCTGATGGTGGTTCCTCCATTTCCACAAGAGATACTAACCTCAGTGATCCCGAGACTAAGAAGCTCACTTTGGTCCCACAAAAGTAGAAAGAAATTCCTCCAAGAAAAGAAACACCGAGTAACTGAGAAGATACCACAAATGGAGAGGAACACGAAGAAAATTTCTTATCCTCCGTGGAACTGACGGGACCAGCAATACCCATGAGCTTAGCTGATGAGAAATCAAAAGGTGCAAGGGCTGAAGATATGGACATGAATATTAGAAGATTGGGTTGAAAAAAAAAGAGAGACTACTAGAAAAAATGGAAAAAGATAAATAGCTAGGGTTTCAACATACCATCCCTCGGCAGTTAGCAGACTCGGGGTCCAAAGGAGGAAAGAAAGGAATCATAGTAGGCTCTGCGAAAGGGACACCCTCTTCAAAGAGTAAGTAATGAATATCATATCGTGGAATTGTTGGGGTCTTGGTTCTGGGAAAATAATAATGGAAGCAAAATCATTAATCCAAAAGGAAATACCACTAGTCACCCTCCTCTAGGAGACAAAGTTAGGCGATCTAGAAATTTCCTCCATTGACTCAAAAATTTGTGGGAAAAGTAATATGATAGCAAAAATCTCGAGAGGCGCTTTGGGAGGCCTTTACATGATGTGGAATTAAACACAAATGGAACTGTTGAGTTCTATAAAAACAACCCATTAGATTGTAATTACCTTTAAAATTTTAGAGCTGAAACAAAATTGTACTATAGTCAATGTATATATGGCAACACATTTTTGAGAAAAATAAGTGTGTTTGAAGTCCTTGACAAAGTTGCAAAACTTTGGTTATGGACGCAATTGTATCCTGGGAGGTGACTTCAATACCTCTATGGGCCAAAAGGAGAAACAAGGAGGCTCCATCATCCTTGATTCCTCACAAGAAAAAATGGAGGTTATAATGCTCAATCTCAACATTTTTGATGTCAAACCTACTAAATTACTCTACACATGGAATAATAAGTGCTCTGGTCCTAGCCATATTGATGTTCAACTTTATCGTTTCCTCACATCTGATAGTATCCTATCTTTGAATCCATGTTTAAAATATTTTATGCTTCCTTGGTGCGGCTCGGACCATCGCCCTATTCGCCTCCTCCTCTCACCCTCCCATAATCTTGGGCCTATTCCTTTTAGGTTCTTCCCCCTCTAGCTCGTCTCTCTAGGGTTCTCTAATTTGAACTCTCTTTCTTGGTCACATTGGGTGGAGGGAAGGGAAATCTCTATCTGGGAATCCAAAATCAAACGACTAAAAGGAGATATTCAGAATTGGCTCAAGGAGAATAAAACAGAAAGGCAGTATGCAATAAATGATACGGAACAACATTTTACATCCATTTAGGGGAAAATTGAGGTTTCCCCAGTCACATAAATTGAATTTCAAAAAGAAGTTGAGACATTCAAGGCCCTCCACACCCTCCTCGAATGAGAAGAAGAATATTGGGTGTTAATATCTAGAAACAATTGGCAATCTGTGAGGGATAGTAATACAAAGTTTTTCCATAAACAGGAAAACTTTAGAGAGAGAAAAAATAACATATCTCAGATCCAACATAGGGTGGAAACAATCACTGAATTCAAGGACATTAGGAAAGATTTTATGGAATATTTCTAGGATCTTTACCTTGAAGGCTTTCATATTGATCAAGAAAGTGAGGAGTTCCTCTTGGAGAAAGTCCCCACCTTGGTTACATCATAAATGAATAAAACCCTAACCATCCTTCCATCAGCTAAAGAGATTAGAATGGTCATCTTCTCATTTCTTCTTGACAAAGCCCCGATCTGGACGATTGCACTGCTAGCTTTTATCAGCAATTATGGGAATTTATCAGTAAAGAGCTCCCTTCTTAGCCCTAATCCCCAAGTAGTCTAACCCCTCCTCCTTTTCTAGATTCCACCCTATTTCTCTTTGTAATCTCTTCTACAAGGTTATTTTTAAGTTTCTCACCTCTAAACTCAAAAAAATCATGCCACAATTGATCTCAGTAAATCAAGGGGGATTCGTGTCAGGTAGGAAAATATTTGATAACATAATCCTTCTTTAGGAAGCTATAGACTCAAGTTAGAAAAGAGGGGATCAAGGCATGGTAATTAAATTGGATATGGAAAATGCCTTTGATAAGGTAAGGCATAGTTTCCTATTGAAGGTTTTGAAGAAAATGGGGTTTGATGCAACATTTACAAAATGGGTTTCTCTATGCATCTCTTCTCCATGGATAACTCCTTTGGTTAATGGTTGAGTGGTGAGATTTTTCAAAGCTTCTAGGGGTTTGAGGCAAGGCTGCCCCCTCTCCCCATTTCTCTATATAGTAATGGTAGACTCATTGAGAAGAAGTCTGGAGCATGAAAGAGAAACCCACAAACTATTAAGCATCAGATATAAGGAGGGGATTAGAAGTATCAACCACAAGAAGTTTGCGGAGGAAAATATCCTGTTAGGAGGAGCCTCTGTGGTGATTGAAAAACTCTTTAAAGTTAATTTGGAAAAGTTTCTCGACACTTCTAGAGGAGCCACAAATGACAACAAAATTCATATCTACACTTGGAACATCTCTCCTTAGAAGGCCAAAAAGATCAAAGAAATTATGGGATTCAAAACTGTTCTGGATTGGAAGGATTTCAATTACTTAAGAATTCCAATATTCCTAAGGAGAGATGCTCCCTATGCCTCGCAGCAACTCCTAGACAAAATCAAAACCAAAATTGTGAATTGGGGGGAATTTGGTTGAATAATGTGGGCATGACAATATTATTGAAATCATTGTTATCATCCATTCCTCTATACCAATTCTCAGCTCTTCAGGCACCTAAGTATGTTTTACATCAACTTGGAATATATATCAGGAAATTTATATGGGAGGGAGGGAAGCAGGATAATAAAAAATTCCACCTGGTAAACTGGAAGACTATCAGAGTGCCAAAACAACATGGGGGTCTTGGAATCTGCGACCCCTCTTTGGTCAATCTAGCTATGGGGGCCAAACTCTTTGGCTGCTGAAAATGAGGCCTGAAAATTGGTGGGCATAGGTAATGAGAGTTAAATATTTGCATCAGCATAACAATAGGGAAGAGCACATCGAATCAACTCAAGGTTCTCCTACCTGGAAACTACTCTAGTCATCTTTGGCTCTCATCTTGAGTAATCTCTGCAAAATTTCGAGGAATGGTCGTTCAATGATCGTTTGGTCGGACCCGATCTTGGGTCATCCACCTTTGGGTATAGATCCCTCAATCTCCCCTCTAAAGGAGCATTTTCTACAGGTCACAGTCATGTACTTAGATAAAATTTCAAATCGGGAGAGGCTAGGCTTCTGGACAGGATGGACATTTGCTAATGCCCTGGCTCATTTGATCCCTATTCGATATACCTTAAAAAAGAAATTAATCTGCTAGGCCCCCCTTATGTAAGCAATGGAGGATAGGTGGGGGTAGAAGAGCTCCTCCTACTTGATTAAGGAAGGCTACTCTCATATGCTCTTTAATGACCAAATTCCCCCAAAGTCTTCAATATGGAGAAAAATATGGAACACAAATGCAATTCCCAAAGTAAACTTCTTTTATATGATGTTCTCTCACAAAATATTTATCACCGCTGAGAACCTTTAGAAAATGGGTTCTATTGGCCCCTCCATATGTCCCCTTGGTGAGAACTTGGAGGAAAACGTTACCCATCTCTTCCTTATATGTCCATTTTCCAGATCGGTTTGGTCCACTTCTCCACAGAACGTGTTGGCCTTCTGATCTCCCCCTCTTCTTTGCCTCATGGCCCAAAAGCTATGTGGGCTCCCTTCAAGCCAAGATCTCCTTTAAAGAACTCTGGATCGTGCTTCCTAAGTATGTTTGCTGGCACATTTTTTTATCTCGAAACAATACAGCCTTTATTTCTTCTCGTCCTCTTGTTAGGTCCACCACCCTCAAATCTCTTTTGTCTTGTTTTGAATTCCACCACGCATCCATTGATCCTTCTCTTGACCTAGAAGAAATGACCTACCTAACTCCTTGGGTTTGGCCCCTCCTTCCTCGAACCTTGTGAAAACATGTTCCCCTCGGCCTCCCTGGATCCTTTGTCTGTCTCGTGATGAACTTGGTAAATGGAAGCAGAGATGTGATTCATGGATTCTCCAATTTGATGGTGCCTAAAAAGAAATCCTGGGGTGGTAGAAGGGGGAGGGATTCTCAATAATCTTGAAGGAATAATAATTGATCATTATGTTCGGGGCTTGGGAATGAAAACCAACATATGACTTATATCTTAGGCTAATTTTAGCTCATCAAAGGGGAATTAAAGAAGTGAAAATTTTGGGTGACTCATTCTTGGTCATAAAGTACATGAACTCCAACTCTTTAACCCATAACAAAAATTTCAATTAGATTCTCAAAAGATCCCTTGGCATGCTCCCTCCCTTTGAGAAATTATAAAATTTTCATATACTAAGAGGCCTAAATCTGGAAGTAGATACACAAGCCAATAAGGCATGCCAACTGAACAAAGGCCAAACTATGGTTAATGGAATTGAGGGTTTCCTACCCATCCCCTAAGTTTAAGAATGATTGTCTATTATGAAACTAGCTCACAAAAAGATAGAAAAGAGAGATCCACGCCTTAGAATTCAGCCTCTTCGAGGGGGCAACCTCCTTTACATTACATAAATGAACAATTCTTGGATGATACAAATGACAAAACCTCCTTTCTATATATAGGAGTCTAAGGAGTCACAATATAATCCAGCCGACCTAACAATAATAATATAAAGCCACAAAAATAACAATAGAGGGATTCTATGGGGCACATAAATAACAATATGGGGGTAATAGGGGCACAACAATATAAATAAGGGGTATAACTACAATAGTAATGGGGTAATCACTAGTATTATAGGGACCCAACATGCCCCTCTCCTTCAAAAAAGTGTTGTCCTCAACGCTTGAGTAGTTTTGGATACTTCTGCATAAAATTCTCATCCTCCCATGTGGAATCTTCAGCGGATAAGTTCTTCCACTTGATAAGATACTCTGAAATTGATCGATTTCGTAGCTGTCGAGTTCTTGTTTCTGTGACTGCTTCCGGTTCCAATATAATTTTTCCTTCCTCGTCAAGTTCTGGCAATATTGTTTGAACTGGGAGCTTGTCGCCTATAACCTTCTTTAAACATGAAACATGGAAAACTGGGTGCAATCGAGAAGCTGCAGGAAGCTCCAATTTGTATGCCATAGTACCAATCTTTTCCAACACCTTGTACGGACCATAATACTTTGGTGATAATTTATTATCCTTCTTAGCTTGCTTTAGGGACATTTGCTTATATGGTTGTAGCCGTAGGAATACCCAATCACCTACATCAAAACTTCTTTCACTGCGATGTTGATCTGCCTGTTGTTTCATTCTATTTTGTGCCAACACGAGGTTATCCTTTAAGAGTTGGAGGACTTGTTGTTGATGTTCGATGTGATGTTCCACTGCCTGAACCTTAGAATTTTCTCTTAAATATGATGTGATTGATGGTGGTTGGTACCCATAAAGTGCCATAAATGGGGTCATTTTTGTTGCTGTATGGAAGGAAGTGTTATACCACCATTCAGCCAGAGGCAACCATTTGACCCATTGTGTCTGTTTATCAGATACAAAGCAACGAAGATATCCTTCCAAACATTTGTTTACTATCTCAGTTTGCCCATCAGATTGAGGATGATAAGATGAGCTATGAGCTAACTGAGTACCAAGACAAGAAAATAATTCTGTCCAAAAATTTCCAGTGAAAATGGGATCTCTGTCACTTACAATAATCTTTGGGTTTCCATGTAGCTTTTGAAATGTTTCCATAAATGCAGTAGAAACTGTACTGGCTTTAAATGGATGTGATAATGCACAAAAGTGTGCATACTTGGTAAGTCTGTCAACTACCACCATGATGACACTCTTTCCCTCAGACTTGGGTAAACCTGTGATAAAATCCATTGAAACCTCCTCCCAACGTTGGCTTGGAATGGATAAAGGTTGTAATAGACCCGGTGTCTTAATTGTTTCAACTTTATTTTGTTGGCAAACCAAACATTCTGCCACAAACTTTTGAATATTTGATTTAAGGCCATCCCAAAAAAATTCCTTCTTAACCCTGTGGTAAGTTTTTAAAAATCCTGAGTGCCCTCCTAAGGGAGAAGTGTGCAATTCCATAAGAATCTTTTGTTTTAGCTGGGAATTCTTACAGAGGTATAAGCGATCTTTGTACCATAACGAATCATTTTGCCAGCTAAATGTATCAGAAGTACTGGAATCTTGTTGTAGCTTTCGAATAAGTGCCCACACTTCTTCGTCATTCTTCCATTCCTCCTTTGCTTCGTTTATCCAATCTGGTTGGATAATAGAAATGGCACACAACAATGCTTCCACATCCTCATCCTTTCTTGAGAGTGCATCTGCCACCACATTTTGCTTCCCTTTTTTGTAGATGATTTCAAAGTCATAACCCAACATCTTTGTGACCCACTTTTGTTGCTCTTCAGAGGATAATCTTTGTTCTAAAAAGTATTTAAGGCTATCATGATCCGTTTTTACCTTGAAGTGTCTTCCCATTAGGTAGGGTCGCCATTTCTTAAGTGCATGGAGTATTGCCAACATTTCCTTCTCATAAATAGCTTTGCTTAAAAACTTTCCCTTGATTGGACGACTTTCAAAAGCAATGGGTCTTTCATCTTGCATTAGAACAGCACCAATTCCATTTCCTGAAGCATCACATTCCACAATAAAGGTTTTTGTGAAGTCCGGTGTAGCTAAGACCGGTGCTTGGCACATTGCCTCTTTAAGATGTTTAAAGGCCTTTGTTGCTTCCGAAGTCCATGAAAATGAATCTTTCTTCAATAATGTTGTTAGAGGTGCTGCTATTCTCCCATAATTCTTAACAAACTTGCGATAATACCCTGTCAACCCAAGAAATCCTCGCAGATGCTTTATGGATGTGGGGATTTTCCATTCCTTAATGGCTTTAATTTTGCTAGGGTCTACCTTAACTCCTTCATGAGATACAATATGACCCAAATATTCCACCTCCTGGACTCCAAAGAAACATTTGGATCTTTTTGCATATAATTGTTTCTCCTCCAATAGTTGTAGCACCTTGTCAACATGTTCAACATGATCCTTCCAAGACTTGCTGTAGATTAGTATATCATCAAAAAATACTAACACAAATTTTCTAAGGAATGGTTTGAAAATTGAATTCATCAAACCTTGAAATGTTGAAGGTGCATTGGTAAGGCCAAAAGGCATGACCAAAAATTCATAATGACCCTCATGAGTTCTAAATGCCGTTTTCGGAATGTCTTCAATCTTCATTCTGATTTGATGATATCCCGAACGAAGATCCAACTTGGTGAAGTAAATTGATCCATGCAATTCATCCAGTAATTCATCAATGACAGGAATGGGGAACTTATCTTTAATAGTGAGCTTGTTGAGCTCCCTATAATCTGGACACATGCGCCATGATCCATCCTTCTTGTGCACCAATACTACTGGAGCTGAGAAAGAACTTTGACTTGGTTGAATTATACCAGCCTCTAGCATTTCTGCAACCATACGTTCAATTTCACGTTTTTGGACATATGGATATCTGTACGGCCTGATGTTTGGAGGAACACTTCCTGGAATCAGATGAATAGCATGATCATGATCACGCATAGGTGGGAGACCTTTGGGAGTCTCAAATACCTTGGAATGATTGTCCAGGACTTTTTGGAGATCTGGAGAAATAGATGATTCCAATGTGGAAACATCTAGCGAACATAATTGTGCAATTACACCTCTTTGCTCCTTTTTTAGAAGCTTTGTCATGCCATTAGAGCTGATTATCTTACCTGGTTTCCCTGCAATACCCCTTAATTCAACTTCCTTTCCTTCCACAGAAAATTTCATGAAAGGTTCTTGAAAATTAAAAGCTATTGTACCCAAGGATTGTAGCCATTGGACTCCTAGTACAACATCAACACCTCCCATTGGAATGGAAAGCATTGGGCTAGTCAATACATATTCTCCCATGGATAGCTTGATATTATGGCACTTTCCAGAACAATTTATTGTTCCTCCATTTGCAATCATCACTTGACACTCTGGTGCTGGATATAGGAAGCAATTCAATTCTTTTGCTACCCTACAATGAATAAAATTGTGGGTGCTTCCTGAATCAATCAACAATATTACCTTTTTCTTCTTGATTTGTCCTTCTATCTTGATGGTTTGAGGAGTGGTAATTCCCGCCAATGCATTACAAGATATGGTCGGATTTATTTGTTCTTCATCTAGGCTTTGTTCCTGGAATATATCCTCTTCTTTTGACCTTTCTTGCTCCTTTTCTTCTTCCTCTTCACAATCTATGTAGAATAATTTCTTCTCAGCACACTTATGACCTTTTGTGTATTTGCTATCACAATTGTAACAAAGCCCTTTTGCTCTTTTTTCTTCCAATTGTTGTGGTGTCAACCTTGTAGGTTGTGGAAGACTATGGGCAACAACACTTCCGTCTTTATAGTTGTGAATGGTATGCTTCCTAGTTGCCATAATTTTGCTTTCCATTTTTCTTGCTAACCTGAATGCCTTCTCTAATGAATCAGGTTCCCAAAGGCGCACATCATGTTGGATATTATCCTTTAAAGACCCTATGAACACATCAATCCTATGCTCCTCTGAAATATCTTTTACCCTTATGTTCAATTTTTGGAACTCCTCAATGTGCTCCATTATTGAACCCTTTTGTTTGAGACTTATCAATTGGCTAAAAAAAGTGTTGCTTTTTGTATCCTCATAATGTGCTATCAATTCTTCCGTAAAAATTTCCCAAGTGATAAATTATCTCATTAGTGATAAACTACACACCTTTTTTCGCTTTATAGAAGCCTGATATTGAATCTGATGTATCTCTGTAATTTTGGATCATCCAATTATGAAATTACTACCTGTAGTAGCCTTCTGCGTCCTCTTTCCAATGCCACAATTCTGAGCCAATTAGGATTCTCCAAGGAATAGTTATGTGAAATCTCCCACAATGACTTGCTTTTAGACTGGTTCAGTAGAGCGAACTTGTACGACGTCCCACGAGTCACTGTTTCAACCTTTGAATCTGAAACACACACACAAGAAACTACAGTCTGTCTTCTTTCTGTACCTTCTTACGAAATTTCAATCCGATCCTCAGAGAGAAAGTTATGATGATTTTCCCCAGGTCACCTGTTTTGAATGTAATTCAGGAGTCTGCAAAAAGACCAACTTCCTCAGATCATATCTCCGCAAATATCGCGAGAAAAGCTCTGAAATTCGGACCCAAGGTTCAGCGCGATTTCTTCTCAAATGGGTTTTTTTTGCGACTTCTGAAACGTCACAGAAAAAAGTTATAGCGAAAATGCCACGATGACCTGTTTGGAGCAGCGAAACCCTAGAATCAAAAGCTCTGATACCAAATGTTATGAAACCAGCTCACAAAAAGATAGAAAAGAGAGATCCACGCCTTAGAATTCAGCCTCTTCGAGGGGGCAACCTCCTTTACATTACATAAATGAACAATTCTTGGATGATACAAATGACAAAACCTCCTTTCTATATATAGGGGTCTAAGGAGTCACAATATAATCCAGCCGACCTAACAATAATAATATAAAGCCACAAAAATAACAATAGAGGGATTCTATGGGGCACAGAAATAACAATATGGGGGTAATAGGGGCACAACAATATAAATAAGGTGTATAACTACAATAGTAATGGGGTAATCACTAGTATTATAGGTATAACTACAATAGTAATGGGGTAATCACTAGTATTATAGGCATGCTCCCTCCCTTTGAGAAATTATAAAATTTTCATATACTAAGAGGCCTAAATCTGGAAGTAGATACACAAGCCAATAAGGCATGCCAACTGAACAAAGGCCAAACTATGGTTAATGGAATTGAGGGTTTCCTACCCATCCCCTAAGTTTAAGAATGATTGTCTCTATTTCTATGTTAAATTTCCACTCCTCAACTAAGGTACTCTTCCCAAAGTCCCTAAGCCAGGTGTGTATAGATTATATAAAACTAAAACCTCACCCTCCATCCCTACCTCTACTGGGATTCCCCCCTCTTATCTTCCATCTGGCATCATTTCAATCATCCCCTCTCACCTCCCCTCACACAAGGTAGCTGTATTTCAGAGTATGTGAAGCCACTTGGCGTGGTTGAAAGGTTAAGTGTGGGAAATCTCTAGTCCATCCCTCATATTTGGGTTCATTACCAGAATGATCAAGTGAACTCAATGCGAAACCCCTCAGAGAGAGAGCCACATTTAATCCTCCTCTTTCACATTAGATGGTTCACCCGCTTGAAGGCTCATATTTGTGAGGTGAAGGTCACTTCGTATAATAGTGCAATTATGGAAACAAAGTGGGATCCTAGAGGCATGCAAGCCACTTATATACTTCGTACGAGGCTCCTGTTCAGCTCAATGTATAAAGCGTGGGGTTACAGTTCGAAATTCTGCATGGTGAAGGTGTCTAACTATGTCATGTGGGTTGTTAGCGATAGGTATATTCGGCAGGATTTGGGTTACGATTGGATGATCTTAGTTGATGGGGGATGCCCCAACCCCCAGTTTAGGGAGAGTTTTCCCTAGGTAAATCTGGTTTGGTTTGGTGGGTGATATTGGTCAGGGAATTTTGTTAAGTTCTTAGTTCCTTTGAAAGTGAACGGAAGCTAGGTGGAAGGTCTCATAGTGTTATTTTCCATGGATTCTGGTTCCTCGGGATGTCGTCGTCCATGCTCGAGTAGGGTGATAGGTCACACTGTGAAAAATTGGGAAAATTTCCCTCCTCTGGCCACTTACTCTCACCCTACTTGTGGAACATGTTCAAGTGAGCATGCATAATTAAGTGTAGATATCGTTGATTTTCAATTGCTCCTTCAACAAATGAGGATTGAGGCAAGTGAGATGCAGGAGTTGAATGTGGAGACAAGCAAGAAAATTGGCCAAATTGAAGATGAAGTTGGGGCACTCAAAAGCATGCTTGAGGACCTCAAAATCCAACTTTTCAATCAGAACTCCCAACTAGCAGAAGAAAGCCTTGGCTTCGACCTCAAATGTCCTGTTATACCAGATGATTAGTGTATTTTAAATATCTAATTTTAAATATATTTTTCTCCTATCACAAATCTGTAAAGTTTATACTAGTATAATAGTAGTTGTCTAGTCTTGTTTTGAATTTTTGAAGAAAAAATGGGTCTGGTTAGATATACTACTCTTGCAACTTATGAAGCCCAACATTGGCATTGTAATGAAAATGTAAATCTCTCATTTTTATCCTAGAACACGCACAGATTAATATAACCAGTACTCTTTCGTGTTAAAAAAAAACAATTTACATGTAGACTTAATATAACTCAACCTGCCTTAAGCCTTGTAACCTAATGATTTCATACCCATTACAAACTTTATAAAATCATATGTGAATCAAAGTGTATTTATAACCACCATATATATAATTTTGACAATTCACAACTACAACAACAACAACAACAACAACAAAAACAACAGCAACAACAACAACAACAACAACAAAAAACATAATGCATTATAAACGTATTGAACACATATATGTCTTAAATATAATGTATATTAAAACATATGCATGTTTTAATTTAAAATTTCAACCTCCCATTAAAACATACATATACACATTATTTATTATGCCTTATATATCTATCTATCTATCTATCTATGTATATATATATATATATATATATATATATATATATATATATATATATATATATATATATATATATATATATATATATATATATATATATATATATATATATATATATATATATATATATATCTATATATACCCCTTTTAATGGCGACAATTCCTTGCACATGAATTTTATCCCTTTGAGTCCAAAATTGATTAGTTTCCCTCAGTTTATCTTGCAATTAAACTCAATTAATCATCTTGAAATCTTTATTGGCCCCTATACTCTGATTCTTGGGTGAAGTTTCACCATTATTCACATTGGGATCTGATACCACTGTAATTTCCCTAGCCTCTAACTGGGAAAAACCACTCAACTAGTACTACATGCACCATTAATTTATCTGAAATTATTTGCGGTAGCAGACATGCTTAATTCTTCCATTTTCCTGGGAATTATAATTATAAGGAAGTCAAGTACTACATGTCATGCAATCATTAAATATCACATACAACATAATTAAACAACAGAACATAAATAATTGACATCAACAATATACTTCGAGTTTTCTTGAAGCTAGGGTTTCAACAAAAGAACATTAATTTAACACAACCTAAGAATAAACATATATGTACAAGAATTTGAATACTTATATGATAATAAGGAGATGGTTGGTTACGGGATCTCCACGTTACACCTAGCCAAAGATCATGTGGTTAATAATCTCAACCATAAATCACCCTTGGGTTGAGGCAACAACTCTAGGAAATAGTTGAATAACAAACAACAAAAACCTTGGCCACGACACCAACCCCAGTAACCTCAATCTCCAGCAATAGACTCATGTTGCCTTGACCGACACCCAAGTGGCACAACTAGAGTCCCTCAGTGCTACCCAACTTCTAGGGAGACTTACAGTTGGCTAGAACAATCTAAACTTGCAACTCTAGGAGCCTTGTCGTTGTCTAGTGTCTAAGTGTCGAACAATAAAACCGAAATAAACCCCAAAATTGGTGTCAGAGGCCAACTAGGACTCTTTGACTGTCCCCAAATCAAGTTCCCTAATAAAAATCCATGGTACCAAGTCATAATTACGGCTAACAAACCCTCATAGCCTCCCATCTCCCGGATCCAATTAGGTGATCACATAAAATCTAGATGCATCCCATTGGTGCAATTAATTAAATAATTTCACTCTAGAATTAATTGAATAATTCTAATGTCCAAGACCAGGAAACCCTGACTCCTTAGTCACTAGCCGAAATATCCTCTCCATCCAACCATGAATGGTTGAATGAATCCGTCACCTCATAAACTACACTTATTTTATCTGAATGGACTTATCTTGCCATGTGGCACCTTCTAGAGCCACATGGGCTCTGGGGTGCACTTTTCACCAAAAGAAGCTCAACACTTTCCTTTTTCCTGGAGTTGTCCCCCCCAATACTCTTTCCATGGAGTAGGCTCCGCAACCAGCCTTATTTTATTAATATATAAAAATATGTACAAATTTACAATATTTACATTTTGGCTCCCCTGGCTAGTTAGTGAAAATTGGCACATCAGTATCCAATGCAACTACATGGGCATGCAGACCACATAATATATCATTCAACTCACCAACGTAAGAGTCAAAAGTATCCAACTCACTAGCCTAAGAGTCAAAAGTACATGTATTTGCATCATAAAAATAAGGTAGGAGTATTACATCAGATATGGATCTTATCATTCCATGTAACCAGGAGCTGTGGATCATGACTCCAATATCGAAAATTCATAGCTTCTTCTAACAATCCATACAATTCTAAAAAATTCCAATTAGGCTTCCCAATCAGATTCAATGGACTCAAATTGACTCTTATGAAGTAGAACATTTGCCCCAAAGCTCTTGAAGGCTCATAAATATTTTCCAACATATTGAGGCATCCCAAACACTATCTCCATCATGACATAGCCACCACAAGAAGGCATACAATGACCAATGTCCAAGCCTTCTCAACCTCAACTAACTAAAAAGAAATGATCTCACTCATTTGGGATACAAACTTTAAATTTCAACTATGATTCTTAAAAATAAATAGCCCAACCATCTAGATTACCTCCAAAAAAAAAATATTCTCCCCTCACTTATGAACCTTCATGTCTTCTCAATCAAACAACGATACAAAAAAATTGTTACATCCTACATCTGGCTCAGGAGGGTCAACATAGTAACATAAAACAAGAATATCCTTAGGCTCAAATCAACCTTTTGATTTCTTTCCAAGACACTATATATCTCAGAACCATTACAAGAAAAAATTCTTTAAGGAATATTTTTACATACAATGTTCATTCATGAAGGAAGTAGTAGTTAAAACTCAAGCAAAACTATACAATACATTCAAATCATCACTCATACAAAGTGGCCAACATAATTAAACATTGTTCTAGCTCTTCATTATAAACATACTCAATAACCCAACATAGTAATATTCATGAAAACACTAAGAAATAATATCCTTCCATTAAAAACATATAAATAATCACACTTATCTAAGTCACTTAATCTTCATATAAGATGAATAGGAGGACTGTAGGCTCAATTATGCTGTAATATTTCTTGCAGTTAACCACCCTTGAGCTAGATTTAATTCTTTTAGAGGAAGCTTCTCTCAAAGTTCCATAAACTTCAAATTAGGGTAAAGGATATGGAGGACACTCTCGTTAATATAAAGGGTTCATGGTTATACTCTCTCCTATCCTTTATCTCCCTTTTCCTCTCTATTTACTGCGTTCTATTTGTTTGATATGTTCTCTTACCTCTCTGCTCACCCACATGCACTTTGCAATTTTTTTCCTTCTCTACATTCTCCCTAGTGGTCATTCTCCATATGCATCTACTCCATTCACTATGAGAATTTGGTTTCATTCCTTGGGATACATGGAAACTAGAAAGGAGTATGTAGCCTATACCTATGGAGCAAAATGGTACCACTTCCCCATTTTTATCATAACTATTGGAAATTAGGTAGTTCAACCTACCAAGTTAGAGATCTAAACAATTAATTCAAGATAAGATAAGAAACTTTACCAATTCCCCCTTACAATTTCCCTCTGAAGCAGCATGATCTATGTTGGATGCTCTCTTCTTCAATTTTAATATATTAAACAAGGATGAATATTACATCAATAAAAATATAGAAAAAATATCTGTGCTTGTCATCCCAACATTAACAATCTTAATTACACATTACATAATTTGGGGATTAAAAATGGGTGTTACATAATTCTCAATGTCAAAGGACAAAAATGAAGCAAAAAGGTAGAAATACAACCAACAAACAAACTTCTTCTATCCTCCAGGCAAGTAGGATTTCCTCCTCTACACAAAAAAAAACAAGACTCAAATAAGAGTAAAGAAAAGAATAATGAAGGGCGTGCTTGATGAGGTGATGGAGGCGAACCCCCTCATATTGACATTAAAAAAATGTATACAATAGAATAGTTGAAAAAGAGGAGAATCCAAAGTAAAAAAGGTTCACATAATTTGAAGTATGAAGAGACATTGCTAACATGGTAGTAGACAATGCTACTATACCTCATTGGGCAGCATTGAGAATTGTTAAAACCCAGTGGATAGTAAAACAATTGACTTAACAAAAACCATTTTTTTTTTAAGAACAATCTTTAACAATATAGAATATAATAAAGAAGAAAGGAAGTTGCAGATAGAAAAGGTCCACATTTAAAATAAGAAAATAACTCAAAAATCAACCTCATAAGTGAATGTTTCAAGAGTTCGACTTTTTGGACTCCTCAAATTGTATATGATTATTGGGGATGCTATCACATATTCTATTTCGGAGCAAGAACTAGAAAATATGAAATTAAAAAAAATAAAAATTAATTAGCTAAAGGAAGTGTTAAATCCTAAATCTTTATTTATAGAGCCATTAGTTATTGTTGCTCCGAATTAGATGCCTCAAAGTACACTAGGGACATCAACATCCATAAAGAAAGCTGCTAAATTACTTAGTGGAATGGGATTGTGTGTGGCAAAAAAACATTAACAAGTGATTAAACATAGTTTTAAAATCTTGAAAGGTTAGCTAAAATCTAAGGAATATGCCACAAATAAATTTCAGCTTTACATAGTAATTGCAAAAGATTTCGAACGTGACATGTTTTTGTAAAAATTATTTAAGTACTTTCATTGCTCAAGTATAAAGTTTAAGTGATTTCCATTGAATTAATAGGGTTTACTCTAAAAATAGAGGATAAAATAGGTAAAAGAAGAATGGTTAACAATGATATAGATGCTACAAGAATCAATTTTGAGTTGCAGGAGGATCAATGTTAAAAGTAATGCATTTCATAAAAACTTTGAAGTGTTGAAGATCATGAGGGACCACAATTTATAAGATAATCTACACTTATAATGAAGGGATGGTTGGACGAAGAGTTAAATGTGGTTAAAGCTTCATGAGACAATGAAAATAAGAAATTAAGGAATTAAGGGGTGGTTAGTTACTTTTGTTAACAACAATGAAAACCACATGGTACTAGTGGAACATATGCACTTTGAATTTAAAGAAATTGAAGAAAACATATTCTCATTTCACTTTAAGCATGATATCATGGTTCCAGCATTAAAAAAATATATTAAAGGATGGTTCAAAACATTGTTGAAACATATTCTTAACCCATAATAACTACCAAAAGGAGGTTACATAATAACAACCAAAAGGAGGTTACAATAGAAATGCTCAGGTCCCCCTGCCCCCAAAATCCTAATGGGAGAGAGATCATTCCATCCACCATTCCATCTACAAATTTTGTGTGTATTTATGTTTAAAACAGTTTCTCCTCTTTCGTCGTCCCAACCCCTGATCATCCATCTTTATTACATTTACCATTCATTTATAAAGTTAATTCCTAACTACATTCTCGCTTTCCTTTCAGGTTACTATTACTATTTTATTTGGTCCATGGGAACCCATCATAGTCTATTAATGCATTTCTTTTGTTATTTAAATATCAGTGCAATGGGCACACACTTTATTCAAACTCGACCATCACTTTGTGATAAATTGACTCTTGCAGAGCGCTATTTTGGAGTTCTTAACATTTGTGGTTTCAGGTCTTTATATAATCCTGAGATTTTAGTTGCATTTTTCCTATCCATCTTGTGATTATTAGCGATTGAAATCATTTAAAACTCCAGAGACATTTCATTCTCTGTCAGGTGAAAATGTGGAAGTACATTCAATCATTGGAAAAGCAGGTGATGATCTAATGCAACCGATTCTGTAATAATGGCCGTCAAATGTCAAGGGTGTTGTCCATATCATGGACATTTTCAAGTTCAACTGTATTTTCACTGGAGCAAGCTACTTCACCTGGACACTCGTTTTTATAGTCCTCTGCTTTGCCCCATAATACAGGATACAGACCCACTACAATCAACATTGCTCCCACCACACTGCACACATTAAACATTAAAAGCCACAGGAATAGAAACTGTTATACAGTGAACATTAAAATGTGATCTGTGCTTATAAAAATCTACAATGGCAGAAATTGATTAAAATTTGTTCAGGAAATGTTTTTATATGCTAACCATCCTGTATTAAGATTGTCATGAAGAACGAAATATTGCAAGATTGCTGCTACAACGGTACACACTGGATCGAAGATTGCTACGAATACAGGTCCCATTTTGTGTATACACCACGCTTGCACGAATATTGCAAATGCTGAACAAATCAACCCCTGAAACAACCATATGAATTCCGGTCCATTATAAAATTTAACCTATGCTCACTTGCTCTGTACTTAACTATGAACTTAGCAAGATTGTGACTTCTGAGAATATATATTGCAAATGCTGAACACATCAACCCCTGAAACAACCACATGCATTCCGATCCATTATAAAATTTAACCTATTTTCACTTGCTCTGAACTTAACTAGATTGTGACTTCCAGGAATATTTTGAAATCCAAGGGCGTAAACAAAATCAAACAATTGAGTTGGCTCCTAGCAACTAGATTCCAAAACAGCAATCTTACCCACTTCAACAACGAACTAACAAATGCAACCAGGTAAATATCTATACCGAATACACATAACTCAGAAACTCAATATTCCAACCAACAATCCAGACGCTCCATGTTCTATGCGCATATACCAAAGCAATCACACCGGACTGCAGTGCTCCAAGGAAACACATGATAGCAGTTAATGATAATTGAGCTGGATACTTCCTCACAACTGGAGCCTGCGTTAAACACATAAATCGCAGTTGTCAATTTGCAATTTTAAGTAGATTTTTGTTGGATTTGATTTTTTGGAATCTTATGAACAGGGGCACGCTCAAATTACGCAAAAATAGAAATGGAATCTACAACTGCAAGAAAAATGCGGGCAGGCCCGAGTATGGTGATGGTCACCTGAAATATAATCCACGCTGCCCACGAGACAACGCCCCCGAAAAGCAGCATGGACCCCAAAACCGTGTTGTTTGCTTTGGAATTGTATGCATTTAGATTGGCTGTAGGCATTTAATTTCAGGACCCTTGTATAATGTCATCACCATTGCCCCACCTACAGAAATAATGATGCCCACAACCTTTGCCTGCCCTCTCCTGCTCTTAATATTGACATTTTCCAATCTGAACGAACCACATTTAAATAAGCACGACCATAGGATTTAACACTAACTTAGTTATCATCAATAGGATTCGTAATCGAAAATTTTAATTTGGGAATTGCATCTGGAGGAATTTATCGAGATCGATCTTCTACCTTAGGCTAGTGGCCATCACAAACGTGATGGGTGGGATTAACTTTAATATTGCTGAAGCAAAAGTAGAATTAGTGTAGTACAATCCCTCTAAGCAAAAGTTCTGACTGATTGTAATTCTGCATACAAAAAAAGTGCTCTCCACTTCAGTGCCCTACTTGATTTGTATTTCTGAAAGCATTGCAGAAAGAACAACAGCAATACACAGATTGCAACCACACTTACCCGCAGAGTGCAAGGAGGAAAATCTAAAAAAAGATGGACAATGTCATAGGCGGTCTTTGGCGTCTGCAACAATCGTAGATATAGGGTGTGTTAACTGCTATGATGGCGAGAATGATATGTGTGTGAGAGAACGTAAAAACGTGGAGATAACTGATAAAAAATGAAGTGCCACCATCTAAGCTACTTCTTAGCTAATTGATGGTGCTTCATGCAACATACGTTTGTGTTGTGAGGAAATGAATGGAATAATAACAACAAGAAGTATGGAACTATGGACTATGGTTAGATTAGAATAACATTCAGCGGCATTGAATGATGAAGTGTCTCTTCTTCTGGACTATGGTTAGATTAGAATAACATTCAGCGGCTTTGAATGATGAAGTGTCTCTTCTTCTCAAGTTACAGGGGGTTTAATTAAGGAAGATAATCTGGAATCTCCTTCTCATATTGCAGCAGATTGGTGAACTAGTTCAATCTTTTGATCTTCCTGCCAAAGGTCTCCATATTGTCTGCATTTATTGCACTTCTCACTTGAAATGTTAAAAAAATTCCTCAAAAAAATCCATAATTTTAAATCAAAGGAGATACATACCTATGAGAGGTAAAACAGTTGGTTTGAGTAGGCTTTAGTCAAAGGAGATACTTACCTATGAGGTGTAAACCAGTTGGTTTGAGTAAGCTTTAGTCCCCAGCAGTTCAGGTTCAAAATTTATGGGGAGATACTGTATACTTATGAGGTGTAGATCAGTTGGTTTGAGTAAGTTTAAGTCCCCATCACGTCAGGTTCAAACTTCATGGGGACTTCATGGGGAGGAGTTGAGAATGGAAACCACTTTCGTGGAATTAAACTATGCCAAGGAGCATCCAAGCTCTGCCAAGCTTGGCACAATCCTAATGATAGCATCTGGGTACATCATTATTCCATCAAGTAATGGCTGGCCCCGGCCTATACTTATGGGGAGATACATACTTATGGCTGAGTGGTTCAAAATTTATTGGGAAATACATACTTATGAGGTGTAGATCAGTTAGTTTGAGTAAGTTTAATTCTCCATCACTTCAAGTTCAAACTTCATGGGGAGGAGTTGAGAATGGAAACCACTTTTGCGGAATTAAACTACCCAAAAAACATCCAAGCACTGCTGAGCTTGACACAATCCTAATGATAGCATCTAAGTACATCATTATTCCCTCCAGTAATGGCTAGCCCTGACACATACTAAACATAGTTAAAACAAATATGAAAATTAAAAGAGATACATCAGACGTACAATCACAATCCCCTGCAGCATGGTAGCAATTCAGCCAAGCGAGCTAGAAAGGAGGAGGAAGCAAAAGAAGTTGTGATTAAAGGGAAGGCTTCAAACCATTAACACTTCAAAGTTCAGATAGAATCCTCTCCCACATCCTCTATCCTGCATTCCCTGTTTTGGTTTTCAGATACCCAGCAAAAGATATACGGATACGATAACATAGGTAAAACTTTCCTTGGCATAAATTCAAGCACTGCTGCAGCATAATGTCAAACCCTTCCATTATTAATTTTGGTGACTATATTCCTTCAGACACAGAATCAACCTCAACACAGCAGAAATGAAATTACTTGTGTTGCAGGATGACCCCTGCAGACAAACATGAGGTTCTCTTTTATATGAACATCTTGGACCCTCCTACTATTTTCTAACTTATGCTTTGTATGAAGTATATATCTCAGAGTAGAAATCTTGAGACTTGGACTAGTGGAATTATATCGCCTTCTGAAATGTAAAGTAGCTTATGTATAATTTTTCCTGCAAGGCAGTATAAAGTTTTTCATTTACAAAAAACAAATTCACAAAGTCCATACCGTTCAAGAACATAAGCAAAAGGAGCAATGGCCAACGTAGCAACGGTTTGTCTGTATGTCACAAAGACGAAGTGGTTCATTCCATGTTGCAGAGCGACTTTGTTGAGGATATTCATCCCTGCATATGCCGCCTGAACTGCAACCTGTGAAAGATGGGGCATGAACTTTTTCAGTTTCTGCTGACAAACGCCCATTTCCACTAATTCTTCCTGTTGCTGCTGATTAGCGCATTGCTTCCATTAAAGATTAAATGGGAAAACCATATAGTGAAATAAGTACCATCGTTTCGCATTAAAATAGAATATTTATATTTACATTGGAGATTTTTGGAGATTAACATACATATCTGCATTGTAAAGTAATGGTACTCACATGAACAAGACACGCTACTTTGGAGTCTTGTGCAGGGAGCCATCAAATTGCTAAGATTCAAAACCAGCCAAGGGGAAAAGGTGGTGGGGCCATCCGACTTAAATCACTAACGAGCCGAGGAATATGTTGTAGAGCCGTCATAAATTATTTAAAAAATGTTAGCGTCTAGACATTGATTCCAAATTATGTATATACAGCAAAAATATAAAGTACCATAGAGTAAGTTAATAATTAATTCATTGTTTTCTTTTTCATTTTATGTATTGAATATTATTTTATTTTCATTCAATTTAGTAAAAATAATTAGTCAACCATACGATGTTTAAATCATAAATTATTTAAAAATGTTAGTGACTAGACATTGATCAGAAATTATGTATATAGAACAAAAATATAAAGTACCACATAGTAATTTAATAATTAATTTCATTGTTTTCTTCTTCATTTTATGTATGGAATATTATTTTATTTTCATTCAATTTAGTAAAAACAATTAGTTAATTATATGATGTTTAATATTTTCTTTGCTCACTAATAAATGGGTTTATTATTTTAAAAGACAAAGATAAATAAAGGAAGATTATAATATAAAAATTTAAGATTCTTAATCTAGTTCTTATAACCATAAAATTATAGAGTTATAATTTTCCTATAAATTGGTTTACTATCCTACAACCATAAAATTATAGAGTTATAATTTTCCTATAAATTGGTTTATTATTTTGTAAAAACAAAGATATAAGAAAGGAAGATTTCAAAAAAAGTGGTTAAATTATAAATAACAAAATTATAATATAAAAATTTAAGATTCTTGAGAGGTCAATCTAGTTCTTACAAATATAAAATTATAGAGTTATAATTCTTATAAATGTGAACTTATAGGTTAAAAAATAGTTTACGAGTATAGATTTATTTTAACCATGTATTGAATATTATTTTATTTTTATTTAATTTACTAATTATCATATGATATTTATTATTCTCTAGTTTTTATGATAAATTGGTTTATGATTAAAAAAAAAACAAAGTATAAGAAAGGAAGATTTAAAAAAAGTGACTAAGTTATACACAACAAAATTATAATATAAAAATTTAAGATTCTTAATCTAGTTCAATTTGGATCTTACGAATATAAAATTATAAAGTTATAATTCTTATAAATGTGAAGTTATAAGTTAAAAAATAGTTTACGAGTATAGATCTATTTTAATAATAGATCAAAGATATTTCTTCTTTTATAGTGCAAAAATTGAAATATATATATATATATATATATATATATATAGATATAATTTTACATTGTGTAGAATAAACAACTTAAACTTGCAATTCAACAATTTATTGCTATATTTTACATAAAATTGACGAAAACTATACATGAAAAGGGGCCAAAATTTAAAATAGTGACACCACTTGAAATATTTTAATATGTACATATATGAATACCGAAATATTTTAATTAATATAAACATTGAAATATTTATTTACAAGACTAGATCCATCTTAACCCTAAATCTATCAAGTGTCGAGAGGGACACAATCTCTTGAGATGCAAACCTCTTTTTTAACTGCAGAACTTGAGGAAAGATTTGCACCTCAAGAGATTTGGTTCCTCTTGGTGCTCGATAGATCTGGAGTTTAGATGGATGTAAGATGGTTTCAGTCGTGTGCAGTCACACAAAATTTGTTGAACATCTAACTTTTCAGATCATTTTAAAGATGCTAAATAAGTTTAAGATTAATACGGTTATTTTAATTTTAAATTTACTCAACTACCTCCAATTTTTGAGATGACAAACACTGTTAATAACTTGAATGATGAAACATGATGAAATAAAACTTCTAAATGCAAAGTGACAATGTAACAATGTTGAATGATAAAAAATATGAATAATAAGAATGTAGTCAATTACAAATAGTCTTCATTGTGATAATTCGCAAAATATTTCTTCTACTGTTTTTATCGTCACACTTGTTAGTCTTCCCAAATTTTCATATCAATCATATGAATAGGACGGTTGAAATCATAGACTATTCAAATCTTTAACTCGAGCTATTGTAGTAAATGTGATACCTTGTCTCTCTTGCTCTTGAATATTAATAATACATTTCTCCAATGCCAATCATTGTGGCTTATGGAGTGTTAAACCCCAAGTAAGTTTCAATGGTAATTGTTTTCTATTACTCAATTTTAATGGAAACTGACTAACAATGTTGAATGATGGAAAATGAGAATAATAAGAATGTTGTCAATTACAAATAATTTACAATTCCAAGAAGAAAACATTTCATAAAGTTTTTTTTGTGATAATTTTTTTCCATAATGTCATGGTTGAAAAAATGTCAAAATTTTAAATTTTTCCAGCATTTCAGTATGCTAGCATCAACATTTTTAGTTTTTAGGTTGTTTTTTATGTTTCTTTTTTGGTTTTTTGGCTAGAGTTCTCGTTTTGATTTTACAATTCCCATTTCAAAGTTTACATTGTTGAAATCAAATAGGATTAGAAATCAACATATATAGTGAAATCAATAAATTTAGTGCAAGCAATCAAATAGGATAAGAAATCAACATCTACATTGAAATCAATGCATCTAGTGCAAGGAATCAAATAAGATTAGAAATTAACATCCACACTGAAGTTAATGGATCTAGTGCAATCAATCAAATAAGATCAAGAATTAACATCTACACTGAAATCAATTCATTTATTTCAATGGAAAATAAAAATATTCATGGTTTTCTAGATACAACTCAGTTTTACCTTTTGTAAAAGCGTTGCTTCCTATTTCTCTATGGTTAATAATGTCCAATATTATATAATATTATATAATATCAACATTTGTCTTTGTGTGTCTCTTTCTTCTTCCCTCTCTCTAACCCCTCCATATTTGTGCCTATATCCCTCCCTCTCTCCTTATTTCTCTCCCACTCCCTCTCTCCCTTATCTCTCTCTTTATGTGCCTCCCACTCCATCTCTGTATCTCTTTATTCTTCCCTCTCTCTGTCCTTGTCATTTCTTCTTCTCTGTCTCTCTCTCCCTCCCTCTTCCTCTCCCTCTCTCTCTCTTCCCCTTCTCTACCCCCTCTCTCTTCTCTCCCTCTCTCATCTCTCCCTCACTCTCTGCTCCCATTCTAGGGGTGATTTTAGGGGCGAATGTTCGCCCTTTGGTGAAATTAAGGGGTTTTAAATTTTTAGTGGGCGAATATTTTGTATCATAGTACATTTTTACAAATCACCTCAAATAGCCCACCTTATTTTAAGGGAGAGGGTAAAAAAGGTAAATTTAGCCCTTGAAATTAGGAGTTACAACCTTCCATTCGCCCATTTTCAAGAATAGGTTTTATTTAAGTGAACCCATTCGCCCATTTTCAAGAATAGGTTTTATTTAAGTGAATCCTATGGGCCAAAGGCCCAAATACCATATTTATAAAAGAGGTATGGTAAATTAATAAAAATATAAATAAATGAGAGGTATGGTAAATAAATAAAGCATTTTTTATATTTACTCCATAAGTCACCTTATATACATGCAAGGGTGTAAACAAATAAAAATATAAGTAAAGTGGAAGTGTGGTAAATAAATAAAACGTCTTTTTATACTTACTCAAAAGGTATGGTAAATAAATAAAAATATAAATAAACTAGACGCATGGTAAATAAATAAAACCTCTTTTTATATTTAGTCCATAACCCTCGTTCTATTTATGAAGGCTCAAGAAAGAGGTTTTATTTAAGTGAATCCTATGGGCCAAATACCATATTTGTAAAAGAGGTATGGTAAATTAATAAAAATATAAATAAGCGAGAGGTATGGTAAACAAATAATATATTTTTTTATATTTACTCCATAAGTCACATTGTATTTATGAATGGTATGGTAAATTAATAAAAATATAAATAAACGAGAGGTATGGTAAACAAATAAAACATTTTTTTATATTTACTCCATAAGTCACCTTATATTTATACTATGGGACAAATACCATGGACTAGATTGTTATTAATACCATGCAAAAAAACATTATTAACCCTAATATTAGTATTAATAAAAATAAAAATGGCACATGGTATTGACCCATGGTATTCACCAAAATGGCACATGGTATTCACTTGGAATGTAGCCTATTTAAATGGGGGAATTAAACCAGCATAGATCCATCTTTACTCTGGATCTACTAACCCCTGAGAGTATCAAATATCATGATATGCAAACTAGCATAGAGTGAAAAAATATTTGATCCGATCAAGAGTAAAAATGGATGTTGTAATTTAATGTATGTTAAACATTTTAGCTTGGTTAAAATAAAAATAAAATAAAAATCAACTATTAATTTTATTAATTTTTATAAATTACTAATAGTGATTTTTAAGCTCCAGGTTTATGATAACCCATGGTATTGACCCATGGTATTCATGTGAGCATAGACTATTTAAAGGGGAAATTCTATCTTAGATCCATTTTAATTCTAGGTCTACCAAGTGCTCAGAGGGATAAATAGATTTCATCCCCCTAAGAGTGGTAGATGTGGAGTTAAGATGGATATAGGTTGGTTTTTATGATAATGAAGATATTAAATAGACTTAGGAAATTATATTGTAAAAACATCTTAAGGTGAATGGTTAAAGCATAGACATTGGACAAGTGTATTTGTATACTTCTGCTTTAAGCTGAAACCAATCCAGGGCTAAAAGGAATGGATTGGTTGCACTAGTCATCTTTCTATAACTTTCCAACATATGTTGGAGTAAACAGATTGTAATTTGGGTAATTTTTCTAATTGCAAACGGGAACATACTTGTGTATTGGCAGGGTGGTTACGAGGTCCCTAGAAGTGGAGTAAACAGATTGTAATTTGGGTAATTTTTCTAATTGCAAACAAGAACATACTTGTGTATTGGCAGGGTGGTTACGAGGTCCCCAGAAGTGATGAATTTGAATTTTTCTTGGTTTTATATATAGTATTAGGTTTTTTCTCATGCTTTCTGTGAATGGCACGGGTGAATTTTATCCTACACCCACTAGGTTATCGATATGTAATTTCGGTAATTTTGATTTCAAAAGATATTTTAAAGAAATGCAATGATTTCATTTGTGTATTCAATAAACACAAGATTTTATAATTGAGTAAAATATTCGCCATGCCTGGTGAGAGATTCGCCAAAAAATTATACACACATATCATATTATTGATAAAATCGCCTTCCATTTTTCCTATATACCATGGAGATTCGCCCATTTATTATACATGTAAATTTAGGGGGGGTTCTTAAAATTTTCTCTCTCCCGTTCTCTCTCTCTCTTTCTTCCTTCTCTCTCCGCTTATCTCTCTCAATTCTTCTCTCTCCCTTTCTTTCCCACCTCCCTCTATGTAATGTCCCCTAATAATAATAAAAAATAAAAAAACAAGATAATACAATATTAAAATATATGTAAATAAATAATAAACAATATTAAAGAAAAGATAATAATGGTAAATAAATAGTAAAAAATAAAGAAAATATAATATAAATAATAAATAATAAATAAAATATAATAATATTAAAATAATAATAAATAAAAGAAAACAGTAAATAATAAACTGGAGTTCTAAATAAATATATATAAAATTAAACTATACAAATAGTAAAAATAAGTAAATTTGGCAAAAAGTAAAAAGGAATCTAAGAAAGAGTTAAGTTGAGAACTATAAAAATAATAAAAAAAATAAAGTTAAAAAAAAGGTAAAAAAGAATAAAATAAGAAAGTTAAATTAAGAGAAATATTATATTAAGTAATAAAAGTTGCATGTTTACACATGGAATGTGTGCATGTAGATCCCTTTCCATTTTTTGGTATATCTAATGGATGACGAGGAAGATGAGATTCATCCATTCCTTCATCCATTCTCTTGGGAGAAAAGTTTAGTGAGACAAGGAATTCCCTAGAAGTCATACATTGATCGAGGGCTCGAGGGTGGCCAACTGTAGCAAGATTATATGCAACTGATCCTGTGGTTTGGTGGAGAGTCACCCCCAAAACTTTGTTGCGATTAGTGGGATTCCAATAGCATTCATCTCCGAAATCACAAGTAAGGAATATAATCGCTATAGGTAAGTTGTCTCTGCTCATATTTTTTGAAATTCTATGGTAAAATAGTTGTCTGTTGATTATAACACGCATAATTGATCTAATTAGTTGTATATTTAAATTTGTGAATTGTGACATATGGTATTAGATATTTAGCTCAAACTCTTAGGGTCTACGGGAATTAAAATTTCAACTACAATATTATCGTGAAAATTATTGTTCCATGTCTATAATGAAATCTATCATTAAACTTTAATATCTATTTTTGGATCTGAAAAACAAGATTTAAGGTTAATATCATAATTTTTTAAAATCTAATATAAAAAAATTGGAATGTTTAGATCAGACTACACTTAATAGAGTTTAGGCTTCTGTGATCCATATCAAGTTAGAGAAGATTCTTCGGCGTAAATCACATGGAATACCATTTGTCGACGCGTTTCGAACCAACCAGTGTGGTTCATTGTCAGGACAACTTGTCCTGACGATGAACCACACTGGTTGGTTCGAAACGCATCGACAAATGGTATTCCAGACTACACTTATTCCATTTCAAAATTTATACAATTAAATGTGCCTCATCTATAATTTTTAAATAAATATTAGTATTGGAAATTCTTTTGAGAATCGTTGAATGAATTTATACAATTAACTTTGCCTCCACTCTAATTCTTAAATAAATATCTGTATTCGAAATTCTTATGAGAATAGTTAAGAGAATTATGATTCCTTTTGTTTTTATTTTTAATTAATTTTAATGAAATTTTTGTTTTAGGGTTTCACGTTGAAAATAAGAAAATAAGTTTACCATCAAATTCAGTTGAATTTGCGATGATGTAACGAGGCATTGTTGCTCTATTTTAATTTTTTAAGTAACGAACCTACCTGTGAACAAAGTTTAGCTTACCTAAAAGAAGAAAAATTATTTCTTAATCTTCGTGAACATAATATTTTGAAATTTGTGGCATAAAATGAACTAGATCGATTAGGTGCTAAAAGTTCGTTATAATTTTGTTTTGGGTTGCTTTCCTTAGCAGAGAAAATATATGTGAATTGAATACTTCTATGATAAACATAAAGCATAAATTAACTGACAAAATGAAACATGCATGTAGATAAGAAAGTAACTAGTAAAAGGGAGACATGCATTTAGATAAGAACACAAGGATATGCAGAGAAAAAAATAAGAAGAAGATAAAACTAAGATAAATTCTGGTGGAGTAACTAATGAAAACTCGATGTGATGGATGGATTTGTGGCGATTACTAAAGTACCCTTTCACATTGGGATACAATTAGGTTTTCATGAGTTTTTCATGAGTTGGGGGAGTAAAAAAGTAAGGCTTTCTTGAGTTAACAAAGAAATCCTTTTTTTTAAAATCATATTTGATGCAGGTGCATTAGGCCAAGCACATAAAAAGGATAAGTTATTAAAGTAAGACCAAGAAGCCTAGCAATGTGATGGATTGATCGCATGTCAAGGCTAGAACATTTTAAAGTTTATTTCTTAAAAGTTTTTGATATTCAGTTAATATTAGTTAGGAATATCTAGTTAAGAGAAATGATTTTATAGATAGTAAGTAGTTAAGGCTAAGGGAAATTGGTTCACATCCATGAACTCATTTTTGGACAATTTTTTTAGTTTTTGGGGAGAGAGGAGGAACATTTTTTGGGTGCTGGAAGTTTTCGTGTGAGATTGAAGTTAAATCAACAACATTTCTTAGACCAATGGCTTTTTGTATTAGCAAATCGAATCTGTAAGTGTGTGTGAGGCAGTTATTTGCATATGTGTTTGTGAGGTTTGTGAACCATAATATTAATATCTGGAGATTGAAATTGATTTGGTCTTTAAATTGTTTTGTTGGACGAGAAATTATTGCATTGTATTTTCTCTGTTATTTACATTTAAACGAGAACCTCAAGAATCATAATTCAGTCAGTTAATCATCTAATCCAGTACTTTTGCATCCAAGGTTGTGTATTGGAAAGAGTCATTTTACATTACAGATTCAAGAATATAGAGCACTTTGTATCAAGAAAATAGAAGAAAGAAAATTCATAAAGGAAAACTGTAATGAATTTTGCTGGTCAAATTTCGATCAAAGGAAGACAAAATTAGAAATTCTGGCATTTGGGTGCATAGCAGGGTGTGTATGGTAGATCATGAGATTTTTCCCACAAATATTGTTTATTAGGGAGTTATGAAGGGATATTTAAATTGTGTTTTTACAGACTACAGAGCACTATGTATCAAGCAAACAGAAGAAAGAAAATTCATAAAGGAAAACTGTAATGAATTTTGCTGGTCAATTTCGGATCAAAGGAAGACAAAATTAGAAATTATGGCATCTGGGTTTTGTGTAGAGAAAGGTGTATATGGTAGATCATGAGTTTTTTTTCCACAAAGATTCTTGGTTGGGGAGTTATGATGGGATCTTTAAAATATGTTTTACAGACCACGTGGCTGAAAATAAGAAAAAATTTGTTGTTCCTCCTATAACAACACTATAGTTTGCTGAGAGAGCCTATAATAACACTGTAGTTTGTTGTGAGAGTCTATAACAACACCGTACTTTGCGAAGAGAGCATGTAATGACAATGTTGTTTACTGAGATAAAAACCATCAATTTGTGGTATCAGAGCCTTAACGTTGTTGGTCTCTACAGTATTGAGAGATGAATAGGCATGCAGGAAGGGAACGAGGTCGAGGAGGTAGACCCGTGGGAAATGCAGAACTCCAAGAAGAGATAAGGATACTGCAAATTCATTAGAAGCCATGGAAGTAGGGAGACAATATGATCCTAAAGGTGGAGATGTTAGTGAGGCCGACTAGGAACTTGAAGAAGAAGGAGAAGCACTTGTTGAAGAAGCTACTAATATTAAGTTGTTGAGAGAAGTATTGGGCTGAAGTTCAAGGAAAAAGCCTGAAATCTCTATTTATGATGGTAGTTTGAAAGATGAGAATCTACTAGATTGGATGAGTGAGATGGACAAGTATTTTGAGTACGAGGAAATTGATAAGAGAGTCAAGTTTTCTATGACAATGTTGAAATCCCATGTTGCATTATGGTGGGAAAATTTACATGCTGAAAGAAGGAAGAAAGAAAACCATTGATCAATAAATAGGATAGAATGGTGGCAAAGATGAAGAGTAAGTTCTTTCCAAAGGATTACCAGCTAACTCCTTACAAACAGATCTAAAATCTTAAACAAAAGATAATGACAATGAGAGAATGCACCAAAGAGTTCTGTAAGGTGAATTTGAGAGCACGCTATGTAGAAGATACCCCATAAAAGATATAAAGATATATCGATGGTTTGAAGCTAGATATTCAAGATGAAATCAACATACTTTCTCCAAGGACAATAGAGGAAGCAACCAGTGCACTTTAAAGCTAGAAGAAAAGATAGTTAAGAAGCAAATATCTGGTAGAGGATGTGGTTTTCCGAAAGGGAAAGGACAAACAAATGGAAGAGGAAAGTTTCATGCACAAAAAAATAATGAAGGCAACTCAAATCAACAAGGGAAGTCAGAGAAAGACAGTGGCAACAGAGGAGGAAGACCTTACCAGAGAGGTAGAGGTAGAGGAAGAGGCAAAGAGACTGTCTATCGGTGTTACATATGTAACAAATTGGGTCACCGATCTTTTGAATGTCCTGAGAATGAAAATACGGGACAATAAGGTGCATACATAGCTCAAACTGAAGCAATAGAGGCACAAGTACCTGAGGGAGAGAATGTGCCAGAGATTGGAGAGGTGTTGATGATGCACAAAGTCCTGTTAAAACTAGCAAAGGAGACTGTTGAACTAGTCCAAAGGAAATCCTTATTCAAGACAATGTGTAAGGCAAAAGGCAAATGCTGCAAATTGGTGATTGACAACAGAAGTACGAACAATCTAGTCTCCCAAGAAATGGTGGAAAAATTAGGATTGGAAAAGATTAAGCACCCAACACCTTATAAGGTATCATGGTTGCAAAAAGGACACCAATTATTGGTGCAAGAACAAAGTGAAGTAGAGTTTTAGATAGGTAGGTATAAAGACAAGGTGCTCTGTGATGTAATGCCGATGAATGCTTGTCACATTATTTTGAGTCTCCCATGGTAGTTTGATAGGAAGGTGACACATGATGGAGAGAGAAATTGTTATAAGTTCGAAAAGGATTGCATCAAGCACACTCTTGTACCATTGGAAGAGGAAGGTACAATTGAAACAAGCAGCCCAAAAACACTGCTACTTAGTGGAAAGGAATTTCTACAACAGATGGAAGAAGAAGAGGTAAGCTTTGCGGTGATTTGCAAGCCAAAGGCAGTACTTCTGCACACTCTAATTGTAGATTTACCTATTGACGTTCAAGAGTTGTTGCATGAGTTTCATGTTATTGTAGTTGATTAATTTCCAAGTGATTTTCCACCCAAAAGAATCATCAGTCATCACATAGACTTGATATCGGGAGCAAGTCTTTTGAACAAGGCTACATATGAGTTGACACCCAAAGAGAATGAGGAAGTGAGGAAGAAAGTCCAAGAATTGTTGGACAAAGGATTAATGAGAGAAATTTTGAGTACGTGTGTCATACCTATAGTACTAAGTCCAAAGAAGAGTGGAGAATGGAGAATGGAGAATGTGCATTGACTCTAGAGCAATAAAAAAGATCACCATTATTACAGGTTTCCATTCCCATGGATCGCTGATATGATGGATTGCTTAGGTGGAGCAACATACTTCTCAAAGATTGACCTAAAAAGTGGTTATCATCAAATTCAGACTAGAGAATGAGACAAGTGGAAGACAACTTTCAAGACCAATGAAGGCTTGTACGAGTGGATGGTCATGCCATTTGGAATTTTAAAATGCACCTACTACCTTTATGTAGCTCATAAATGAAGTCTTGAAGGAGTTCATTGGTAAGTTTGTGATTGTTTACTTGGATGACATTTTAATTTTCGGTCAAACTAAAGAAGAGCACTTAAGACATTTGAAGTATGTTTTAGAGAGATTGCAGCAATAAAAGTTATTGGGTGACATGAAGAAGTGTTCTTTTATGAAGAGTGAACTTGTATAATTGGGTTTTTTCATTTCTAATGATGGCTTGAAAATGGATCCAGAAAAGATAGAGGCAATTATAAATTGGCCCTCACCTAAGAATATTTTTGAGGTGAGAAGTTCTCATGGCTTAGCCCGCTTCTACAGAAAATTTATTAGGAATTTTAGTGGCATTTGTGCACCTATCATTGACACCATCAAGAAGAATAGGCAACCATTTTATTAGACAACAGCAACATAAAAAAAATTTCAACTATTGAAGAATAAGATCACTAAGAAGCCGGCGTTGAAGTTGCTAGACTTCAATTAGCCCTTTCAAGTGAGATGTGATGCTAGTGGGACAACCATTGGAGTTGTACTAAGCCAAGACGATAAGCCTGTTTCATATTTTAGCGAGAAGTTAAATGAGTCAAAACAAAAATACTCTTCCTACAACAAATAATTTTATGCGGTGGTTGAAGCTTTGAAGCATTCGAGGCATTACTTAATACCTAACGAGTTTATTCTATACACAGATAATTCTGCCTTACAATACATTATGTAGGAACATAAGTTAAATCATAAACATGCAAAGTGGGTGGAGTTCCTTCAAAATTTCACTTTTGTTTTGAAGCACATTAGTGGGAAGGAAAATAAGGTTGTTGATGCCTTGAGTAGGAGATGCTTAATCATGCAGGAAATTCAAATACAAATTTTAGGCTTTGATTATTTGAAGGAATTATATGACATTGATGCTAATTTTAAAGAAGCTTTTGCAGCATGTAAAAATTAGTCAATAGGGATAACAGTCCATGGAAAGATATTATGTTGTAGGATGGGCTATTGTTGAAGAACAATCAACTATGTATTCCCAATTTCTCAATGCGGGAACACTTGGTCCAAGAAAAACATAATGGCAGGTTGGATAAACACTTTGGTGTTGAGAAAACACTTGGGCAGCTGAGTCACTTCTATTTTTGGCCTAAGATGAAGGTAGATGTACAAAGGTACGTGAGTAAGTGCAGGGTATGTCAACATGTGAAAGGGAGAAGTCAGAATGTTGGACTATACATGCAATTACCCATTCCCAATAGACTTTGGGATTCAGTGAGTATGGACTTTGTTCTGGGTTTACCGATAACTCAACGAGGTATTTATTCAATCCTTTTAGTTGTGGATAGATTTACTATGATGGGTCATTTTATTCTGTGTTTCAAAACTAATGATGCTTCCCATGTGGCTAATTTGTTTTTTGATGAGATTGTTTAGTTGCATGGTTCACCAAAAAGTATAATCTTGACAGGGACACAATATTCACCGAACATTTCTGGAGAACCTTGTGGAAGAAACTTGGCATTAAGCTAAATTTTAGCTCTGATGGGCAAACAGAGGTTGTAAACAGGAGTTTGTGTAATTTGTTGAGGAGCTTAGTAGGTGATTGGCAAAGCAGTGGGATCATGTGCTAGCTCAGGCTAAGTTTCCATATAATGACTCACCAAATAGGAGCACATGAAAGAGTCCATTTCAGATCTTGTATGACATGCATCTAAGGGGAGGGGAATTTTTGAGCTAAGAGACTTGGGAAAGCTTGAGCATAGAAGTGTTGATGGAGAGGATTTTGTAATAGCCATGAATGAGCTACACGAGCAAGTAAAACAAAGATTACAAGATACAAGCAATAACTACAAGCAACGAGCAAATGTACATAGGAAAGAGGTAAACTTTGAAGTGGGAGATATCATCCTAGCTCACCTAAGAAAAGAGAGGTTTCCAAGGGGAGAATATAACAAATTGAAAATAAAGAAGATAGGACCTTGTAATGTCCTCCACAAGTTTTCAGCGAATGCTTATGAGCTAGAGTTACCTCTAGGAATTGGCATTTCACCCATTTTTAATGTAGTAGATTTTTATCCCTACATAGTTGGTGATGCGGATCAAGCTTCTGGGAATCTTGACTAGGATGAAGGAAAGGAACAACAATGGCTGAAGAAAATTCCTGTGGAAAAGTGTTTAGAGGCTGAACAAATTTTGGATACACGTGTTGCCAAGAAGACTAGAAGGAAGGAATACTTGGAATATCTTGTGAAGTGGAAAGACCATCTGATGGAGGATTCTACTTGGATGGATGAAGCAACACTGCAAAAAGCAGGTCATTCTATAGAAGACCCTATGAGCAGGAGCTCATAAAATTTTCTTTCTTAGGGAGTCTGATGTAGGTGCGTTAGGCCAAGCACATAAAAATGATAAGTTATTAGATTCATATCAAGAGCCTAGCAATGTGATGGATTGATCACATGTCAAGGCTAGAACATTTTAAAGTTTACTTGTGATTTCTTTTTTTTTTTTATTTAGTTAAGATTAGTTAGGAATATCTAGTTTAAAGAAATGATTTTATATTTAGTAGGTAGTTAGGGATAAGGGAAATTGGTTCACATCCATGAACTCATTTCTTGGACAATTTTTTTAGTTTTTGGGGAGAGAGGAGGAACATTTTTTGGGTGCCAGAAGTTTTGGTGTGAGATTGAAGTTAATTGAACAACATTTCTTAGACCCATGGTTTTCTATATCAGCAAATCGAATCTGTAAGTGTGTGTGAGACAATTATTTTTATATGTGTTTGTGAACCATAATATTAGTATCTGGAGATTGAAATTGAGTTGGTCTTTAAATTGTTGTGTTGGATGAGGAATTCTTGCTATTGTATTTTCTCTGTTATTTACATTTAAATGAGAACCTGGAGAATCATAATTCAGTTAACATTCTAATCCATTATTTTTGCATCCAAGTTATGTATTGGAAAGAGTCATTTTACGTTACAGATTCGAGAATATAGAGCACTCTGTATCAAGAAAACAAAAGAAATAAAACTCATAAAGGAAAACCATCATCAATTTTGCGAGTCAATTTTTGATCAAAGGAAGATGAAATTCGAAATTATGGCATTTGGGTTTTGTGTAGAGAAGGGTCTATTTGGTAACTTGTAAGCGATTTGCTAAAAAGATCCGTGGTTGGGCAGTTGTGAAGGGATATTTAAATTGTGTTTTCACAGACTACGTGGCTAAAAAACAACAATTTGTTGTTCCTCTTGTAACAACATTGTAGTTTGCTGAGTGAGCCTGTAACAACACTATAGTTTGTTGAGAGAGTCTATAACATCACTGTAGTTCACTGAGAGAACCTGTAACAACACTGTGGTTTGTTGAGATAACAACCATCAATATTAAAATATATTTCAGTGATATGGCAAACAAATATTATGTCACAACCTTGATCACATGAAGGGAAAGTCGATTTGGTTGATGTGGAATTTTTTTTAACTATATAATGAAATTTTTTCTTTTCCTTAAGCAGAGAAGGTGGCATGGTGGTAGTACATTCTATATCATTAACATTCCCCAACTAATAGTTCATTATGAATTACTTAACAATGAATTCCATAAAATTAAAGAATCACACCCAAGTTTACGGATAAAATATTAAAAGTGAGTTGTAAGTAAAATTGATTTAGCGTTATGTAAAACATAAAGTGCATGACATGCTTCCAATGGTCGGTCGCATAGTTTCGGGTAAGTAGTAAAGCTTAAGTGGGAGTTGAAGTGTGTGAAATTTTATTTAACAACTCCTATTCCACTCCAAGTTCGGCTAATTTTCCAGTTCAATTTGATTGAATGGAGGAGATCCATGTTATAGTCGTAACTTATGAGGAGCTTCACAATAACTGTAGAAAATATAAAAATAAATTACTTTATGTAATGAGAAGTGAAAATGACTTTCACCTCTTTCTTAGTTAAGAACATTTATACAACCCCTTCGCATTGGATTTAACATTATGGAATATTAACATTATGGCTTTAATGAAGTGTTGATATATACATGTATATACAAAATCACACAAAATCGTTGTCTTATTTTTCTATGATAATTTACTATTTACTACTATAGATCGTTGTCTTATTTTTCTATGATAATTTACTATTTACTACTATAGATTTTATAGATAATGTTTTTGACAATCTTTTGAATAATCTAAATTGTTGTAATATTTATGATCCCTTAGGATGAAAAAATACAAAAATTTATGTGGATAGAAATTATCTTTATTTCCATTTATGTGCATGGAAATTTCATTACGGGAATAAATTATCTAAGTGTATCTAAACTATTACTATCCAATCTATCATGCATGACAACTCTTTCCTGTCATCATACTTTGTTGAACATGGGTAATGAGATTCTCGAAATTACAAAGAATGACTCAAAAGAAAAGAAAAACCATAGGGGTTTTTTCCCTGTATTGTGGAAATGATCGGCATGAAAATAAAATGTGAATAAGTTTACAGTTATGAACCCACAACGAAAGGTCATCCTGGAAATAATCTATTCTCACTCTCTGCAACTGAATTGGAATTTGTATTTGTATGTAAGATTACCCATGCACTTAAATCACTAAATCCATGCCTTTTAAAGATCATACCAGACAGGTCTCCACTTCAATACCTTTTAACATTTATTTAATCATTGATTGCATTATTATTAATAATTGTTATTTCCCCCTCCTACTTGTTTGCCTTAATTAGGATTTAGAAATCGATTTTTATCTTTTGTAGCCATATTTTTATTGTGAAAATACCTTGGACTTGTAAATTTATGATGTCAACAAACTTCACTGATAATAATTCTTTAAAATTCCTATTTAAATTCTTCAACTCTGGTTCAATTCACTCGAACTCGAATTGCAGCAGTGCATCCTTTGAAGATTTTTCCTCTGCACCGCGATATTATTGACATCTTTAATTCCTACTCTTATTCCCACACATCACGTCAAAATTATCAATGTCATGGTTTAATATCGAAGAGGGAGTGTACATTTCCATCAAAATAAACTTATTGGCTTTTTTGACAATTTCAAGGTTTGGGATGTGATAAATAATCACTTTAAACTAAGGAATGCAACTTCCAGATTTTCATTTTATTTATGCTCGAGAGGTTTTGGAAAAAAAATATTTTTCTCCCTTCATTAAGACACCATTAAGAAGAAAAGGGAAAAAAAAATAATAAAAATAATTATTGTGTTTTTTTTTAAAATTTAAAATATTTATTTATTTAATCGATTTGAAAAGGAGATTTTAAAAGATAAATTAGAAAATTTGATTTTTTTAAATTTAATTTAATTATATATATATAAAAGGTAATATTATTTTTTATGGAGGTTTGGATTAAATTTAGATATTAAATTAAAAGATGATTTTGGTGTTTACTAACTCGTATTAGATGAACATTAGTGGTTTTAATGAGTAGTGATGAGATAACCTATATCCTAAATGGATGTTAAAGAATCTTATCAATGGTGTTCAATTTTATACAAGCAAATGTAATTGATTTGAATTGTGTTATAGTATATTATTGCTCTATATTTGATATATATGATTCTCACATTTATGATGTTATGATATGAGGTTTTATTATATGTGGTTTCATTTATTATGTGATTAAATTCTATAAGTTGATGTAACTTATGATGGTATTTTAGGATGCGAAGAATGTGGTTATTACATGCAGATTTTATGATACAAATGAGAATGTAGTTGTTGTTATTTAGAATATTATGATAATGATGATGTCATGTTATCATGATGGTATGCAAGACTTGGCATACGGATTTTTTTTATGATACTATGATCTTGTAACTAATTCATTAGTTGCATGTTGAGATGTAGTGATTGGCAGGAAATCCACAAATGGGCTGAGAGTGCCAGTTTATTTGATGATTTCATGGGATCCCATACCTACGAGGGAGAATATGTAACACCATATGGGTTGGGGACATTCTTAATCAATAATACATATTTCAGTGGTTCCTTTGTCTTGTATAACTCTTGATGGATAGCTCTTGACAGACTATGGGACCATCTTGAGGAGGCCAAATGCCTGATATTCTAGGCCAAGTGTCTAATAATGGATTGGGATGTCAGAGTCTAGTGGCGGCGTAAGGAATTCGATGCCTCGGGTTGTGCACCTTAATAAGTGTAGAGGGAGGGGTCGAGCCTTTTGAAATTCCTAGAGCACTATTGCATGGAGTATTGAGCTAGGTGTCTACCTTGGGGCAGATGAGTTCTAAGTCGAGCGTGAGCCTTTGGGCCAACCTTGGGCTATGGTACAGACTAATGAGGCTTATGCCTGGTTCCAAGATTGAGAACAAATATAGAGGTTGTTGGAGATTTCCTAGGTGTTGTGGAAACTTTCAATGCTTGCTAGTTATACTAATTCAATAGAGGGTGTACGGAAAACGTGAAGTCACAAATAACTAAATAAATAAAATGTCAAATGGTTCAAATTAACTTCAAGACAAATTTCCTTAATAAGGGGTAGTATGCAATGTACCCTAATAATAATAAAAGAAATAATAATCAATAAAATAATATAATACAAAAATATAAGTAAGTAAATAATAAACAGTAAAGAAAATATAATAATGGTAAATAAATAGTAAAAAATAAAGAAAATGCAATAATAGTAAATAAATAATAAACAATGAAGATAATATAATAATAGTAAATAAATAATTAATAATGAAGATAATATAACAATAAAAAATAAATAAAATAGTAAATAATGAACTAGAGCTCTAAATAAATATATATACAAGTAAATTATAAAAATAGTAAAAATAAGTAAAGTTGACAAAAAGTAAAAAGGAATTAAATAAGAAAGAGTTAAATTAAGAGAACGATAGAAATAGTAAAAATAAGTAAAGTTAACAAAAAGTAAAAATTAATAAAATAAGAAATTTAAATTAAGAGAAATATTATATTAAGTAAAACTTAAAATAAAGAAATAAAATTTGCATGTTGACACATGGAATGTGTGCATGCAGATCCATTTCCATTTTTTGGTCTATTTAATGGACGATGAGAAAGATAAGATTAGTCCATTTCTTCATCCATTCTCTTGGGAGAAAAGTGTTGTGAGACAAAGGATTTTGTGAAAGTAGTACGTTGACTGAAGGCTCAGGGATCACCAATTGTTAAAAGATTATGTATAACTGACCCTATGGTTGGGTGGAAAGTCATCCCCAGAACTTTGTTGCAGTTAGTGGGATTCCAATAGTGTTCAACTTTGCAATCACAAGTAAGGAATATCATTGCTATAGGTAAGTTGTCTTTGCTCATATTTTTCAAAATTTTATGCTAACTAGTTAAATTGTTGTGTGTTGATTATAACTCGCATAATTTATCTAATTAGTTTTATATTTAAATTTATTGGTTGTTTCACTCTATCTCTTCACCCCATTTCTCTCTCTCTCTACCCTCCAACTTTCTCACTATCTTTCTCCCTTTCTTCTTCTCTCTCCTCCCCTTCTCTCCCCCTCCATTTCTCTCTCTCTCTCTTTCTCTCTCTCTCTGCCCTCCTCTCCTCTCTCCATCACTCTGCTATTGCTCATGCTCACTCTCTCTCCACCTCTATAATGTATTTGTTATTTTCTACCTCTCTCTCCCCCTCTAACTCCATCTCTCTCTCCTTCTCTCATTCCCATACTTTATCTCTTCATTCATCTCTCTCTCTCTCTCTCTCACTCTCTCTCCATATGATTGGGAATTTTAATTTTGTGTAGTCAATGATATGTGTAAGGTCTAATAAAATTTAAATTTTTATTGTTTATTATGAAATGAATTATGGTTTTTGGGTATGTGGTATTGATAAGCCATGGTATTGGCCCATGGTATTGTAAAAAAACATATTTACAACTTAATAATATCCATGGCAAAGTGGGGGCGAATATCCATGGTTAATGATCTTGTTATATTTTAAGTTTATTATAAATAGTAATATTTTATGTGCTTATTAATTAAATTTAAATATGATTATGGAATCATTATTAGTCCCTGGCAAGAAATAACTCTAACAATCATTTTTTTTTTGTTTCTCACTATTAGTTTAGAATTGACTAATGCAAATTATAGTGTTTAACTTTGAAAAATAAATATTTATTTTTCAATCTTATTAAAAAGAATAATTTTCAAAAATTTGATTGGACCATAACTTGAATGTCCTATTGCATCATTTGTACAATATAATGTCATGTGGCTAAATGCCTTAATATTTTATGTCATAATTTATGGATGTAGATGCAATATTCATGCATGATTTTATATATCTGTGTAGTGACTTTTTATTCTTAATCATGCAAAAATAAAATCAGTTGAAAATAAATTATACTCAAGTAAATACCATATTTACCATCAATTACTTCTCACCATAATTTAAGCAAGTCTTTGGATAAAAAATTGATAAGAATAAGAGTAAAACTATAAATGTGTAGACTTACTCATGGTTACTAGCTACAAAAATTTATGCAAGTTCTTATGCTTGAGCAACAAATTTAGTTCTCCACTTCACATCTCAATTTATTAGTTCTTGCTAAAGCAAGACTATTGGACGATATTCTATAGATCACTATTAATTTAGCATTGACCAATGTAAGTTATAACTATTTATGGAATTTTTACCAAAACATAATTTCTAACTTCAGTTGGAGGGACCAGGCTGCCCTGCAAAACAATATAACAATATAACAATATAACAATTTTTTTTTTTTTTTTTTTTTTTTGAGTCAGTATTTGAATAGTACAACAACTCCCTTTTCTATATTACTTTTAACCTTTTATCATTTTTTAATGAGCTCACATATAAATGTTAAAATTTAAAATTTTATGTTTGCAATCATTTACATCGGTACATTTCTGTACCTCCTATATTGGGTTGTTGAAGACCTCTTAGCACAATGAACCACATTGTCTATATTAAAATGATTTTTTGTTATTAATATATTTTTAAATACACATAAATATTACTTAACTTTGTGTAGTGAAATGTTGTATTTATCACCTAAATATTGTTATTATTATTAATATTTTTGAATTCCACATATCTCTTTTATATTAAGAATTGAATAAATTACACTTCCCTAGTATCGTGCCAAGATGTGGTCTACAACCTAATATGAGAGTGATGTTGTACTGATGTAAATATTTGTAAATATTTAACATTTAACATTTACAAGCCAACTTAATTAACATAAATATATTTAAATATAAAAATATTTCAACCATGATATTAGTAATCCATTTAAATTAATTATTTTATATATATAGTACAACATTGTGAATGTTATTCAACATTTGTTACACATTACAATGGAACTAACTAACTCAAATATCTCTTCCCGCTACTATAGAGACATCCACATGGACATTATCTCTTAACTATTTTGTTGGTAATAGAAGGAATCAGTGGAAATCCATAGGCATTTTCCATGGTATATAGAAACTCTTCTACTTCTATGAAGGGAGTGCCATACCATGGTCCAAATCGCAATTGTTCTCAACACTTGATCACTATGAAAATGTGGATGTCAGGGAAAACTATATCACTGAAACACTTGGCATTCAACATCATTCCTACCACTCCAATAGATATCCTAGCCCTCCACACACTTCGAATATTGATGATTCACATTGCCCTGATTGATGATAGGGTTTGGTAGTTGTACCTCGTCAATGCTCGCACCTACCCTTGCACTGACTCTAAGGGACAATTTCAGAGGTCTTAATTGATACGATCTACAGACTCTCATTGAAATTCAAGGGTCAAAACTTGGGATTCCCTCCATGTCTTGGTCTCACCATTCAACATCATTTTACAGGTGTTGGAGAAAACCACACAGGACTTGGGATACATATGAAATTGTCAAGAGGAAAAGTACATTTATGAGGTGTGTGCAGAAATAATTTTATGATTTATAGCTTATAGTAAAAATTTTCGCATTCAATTTCATTATCTAATGCAAATATGCATAATGAGAAACAAAGCATGTAGAATCCCTTTACATTGCTCATAAATTATAAACATAATATATACTTATATATAATATTAGGTTATAATATATTACAAAAATATATATATATATATATATATATCTATATATATATATATAGATATATATAGATATTAAAATTAGGGTGAAAAAAATTGTTCTAATATTATGTTTAATATCAATTATAATGATTATGTTAAGCTGAAAATGCTTTAGTATAATATGGCATCTAACATTATTATTAAATATAATTTTAATATTAAAATTTTAATATTAATATATTATAATATTAATATTATTAAATTTAATATAATATTAGAAGATTTGAATTAATATAATATTATTTTTGAGAAAATATTAAATTTGATATATTATAATATATATTGATATATATTTTTATTATAAAATTGATCTTCATATATATTAATATATTATGGTAAAGATATTTAATTTAAAATCACATTTAATAATATATAATAATATATTACAAACTTTTATATATATATATATATATATATATATATATATATATATATATATATATATATACATTAAAAATTAGGGTGAAAAAAATTGTTCTGGTATTATGTTTAATATCAATTATAATGATTATGTTAACCTGAAAATGCTTTAGTATAATATGGCATCTAACATTATTATTAAATATGATTTTAATATTAATATATTATAATATTAATATTATTAAATTTAATATCATATTAGAACATTTGAATTAATATAATATTAGTTTTGAGAAAATATTAAATTTGATATATTATAATATATATTGATATATTATGATATATATTATTATCTATAAAATTGATATTCATATATATTAATATATTATGGTAAAGATATTTAAAATCACATTTAATAATATATAATATAATAATGTAATGTAATGTAAAATGTAAAGAATAAATCTATCAGTTTTATTAGAAGAAATCTGTCTATCTAAAATTTAAAGTTAACATACTATTGTTTCTTTAATAGGTTATTTCTTTGTATATTATATTGGTATATAGTCTATAATATTGATTATTATTATTCCAATATATTGTAATAATTTTCATCTCCATTATAACTATTCTTATGTTAGACCTTACATATAATATTGATTACATAGAGTGACAATTTTTGATCATAAGGAGGGAGGGGGCAGAGAGAGAAAAAGACACAAAGAGAGAGAGAGAGAGAGAGAGAGAGAGAGAGAGAGAGAGAGAGAACTAAGATATAGAGAGATATAGGTTGAAAGAGAGAGAGGGAGAGAGGAGAGAAGGGGGTGTTGAAGGTTAGAACATGACTGTGTCAACATTGGGGAACACCACCTAGACAGGAGCTTAAAGCAACTCCATTTCCGTTGAAATTGGTGGGTCCGACTGGATATAAAGGGATCGGTTTCTGATTTTAAGGAGATTTAATATAGTAATAGAATAAAAAAACTGATGATATGATTTTATAGCTAATGCCAAAATTACTAAATAAACTTATTCTACTTATTTTTTGGGATAATATATCTTCACATGTGATTCAAATAAAAATTTCACGAAGTAAATAACGATATAGATCATTCAATACTTAATAAATAGAAAGTGTATATGATTAACTATATTAATTAAATAGTTAATTAATTTATTTGGTTAAAAGGCAATCACATAAAAAGATCTCTTTATCTCATACATAATCACAAATCATCCAATCATGCACATCAATAGTGATAATGGCGGAATATTTTCAAATAATTTATATAATGAAATAACGCATAATAGATTCACTACCTAAATCAACAATACATAACAATATCACAAAGATAATAGTACCTGATGCATTATCTCTCTGCTTATGAAAAAGATAGCTTTCAGGATCAACTTCTTTATTAGATAACTACAAATCAAACAATAATGCAAGTTCAAAAGTTGTCTTCTCAAAATTTTGGACCTCTTTCTAAATGCATGAAATGGGTTTAGACAACCTATTAATATTAAAAAGATAGTAAACTCAAAACAAAATTCTTCAAAAACACTTTAACAAACTAAGCTTGGATAAAGGACAACTAAATTTGTGATCTGTTGCAACAAGAACTCATGAATATGCTCCAAATTGATTCTTCATCTACTTTCTAAGATTGTATATTTTTGTGAGTGTCTTCATTTGCGGGGGATTTATCGACTACATGCACATTTGTCCCATAAACACTACATCATTAAGTGCTGGAAGAAACTATATTGTTGTGTTTGAGAGACGCCTCAGCATGAGCCACTCAATATGAGGCTTCACTAGAAAATACCAATAGCTTTCAAGGTTTTCTTGCAATAAACTATGAATTTCTTGAACCTTCTTTCTATACGTTTATTTCCAAGATTGCTTTAAAGCTGTGACATTTGGCAAGGTTTCCTTTGGGCATTCCTGAATTAGATTAGCTTAAGATAAGGTATCTGTGATGTATTCGATGAAATTTGAGGCAAGATTTCTAGCTTTGATAATAGCCATCTCTACCCATTTGATTTTGATATCCTAGTCACCAAATACCATATCCTTTTGTGATTCATCAATTCGAGGAAGATTATGTGATATTCCCTGAGCGCTGTCTTGCCAATATATATACTGAGAGATTCTCTCGTCAATATCTTCATAAAATGTCCTCAAGTTGGACAATTGATTTACTAAAGAATCACTTGTCTTTGAACTTTGCCATGAATTAAGACCAATTTGTGATAGAGGATGGCATGTTGCTTTGTTAAGAGTATGTGTAGTTCTAATGCTTCCTTGCGGACTTCATTTATATCTCGATTTTCTCTCATCTAGTCTATTCTTTGTTGCAACTGCAGTATCTATTCATCCTTGTCCTTCACTTCAACTTCAAATTGTATCTTTAAATCATTAAAGCTCTTTTAGAGCTCGGTAAGATCTGTTTGCCGTTGTTTCTCAATTACTTGCTTTTCTCTTCGAAAAGTTTGTTCCAATTGAATAATCCTTCGATTATTTTCCTTCATTAGAAATTGTATTTTTGTAGCTTTGTTGATGATAGCACTAGCATAAGCTCCTGCGAATTGAGATAATCTGTTCAATTCTTCGTTCGGGGTTGTTTGAGTTCCTTTCCAAAGAACTTGTAATTAGTGCTTGTGACTGTTCTAGATTTATTTTCTTCCTTGACCTACTCATTATTTCTTTATGCTTTGGACTATAAAATATGTCCAAAGGCAGGATTTCTTCAATCTTAAGGACTATCTCAGCAGTAGGAAATGTAGGAATTATCTCCTTATCATCAACGACATTTGATTGATTGACAATATCAACACTAATATTATTGTTAGGATTTTTAGGAATTGTATCCTCTTCAGAAGCCTCAACAGTAAACGAGGTTGTCCCTGTAGTCTTTGGAACCTGCTCTGTTTCTCTGCTAACTACAACTTTCTCTGCCTGTGTATTAGCTGAGGAATCTATAACTCGAGCTTCTTCTCTTGTCAAAACACAGTTGAGATCCTCCCATACTTCATCCAATTTGTTTTCCTCTTTGATTTCTCTTGTTTTCTCAACAACAATAGTAGTTGTTTCAGAGAGTTCGGAAGTAATTGGAGCTTTTGAGAAGGGATTTGATGCATCTAGAGTTTCTGAATTCTATTGGAATTTCTTCAACAAGGATTGATGAAAATGGATTATTCTTCAGTGACAATATTGTTTGAATCTACACAATTAATTAGGACTTAGACAGTATGCTGCTAATTTCTCTACCATATAATATTTCAGAACCATTTCAAACAAATCATCAAATTTGTTAGGCTCGTTTAAAAAGGCTACGATCTTAGCTTGTCTTGTAACATCTTTCGCTATACCATGTAGGTCATATGGTCTGTTTAGTACGGTTGGAAAAGTAAAGGCTCTTAATTGGTCAATTTCAATTGAAAAATGCTTCAAATTTTTTAAGGCATGGGTACCACAAGAAATGGGAAAACATGGCCTGGTGAATTTCGTAGCATCTTTAAGTAATTTTCTTAAGCCTTTACCAACTATTTGATAATCGACTTCCTTGGACAACAACTTATCTAGGACAAAAAGGGGCAAAACATGAGGATGGGAAAGGCTACCAAAAACATGAATGTAGGTAAATGATTCTTCCCCAAACCACTTTCCTATAGGCTCTAGGTATTTATTGGCTATTGTAGTATGTCTATGGGCTTTCCTGCCAAAGACTTCTTGGTGGATAGGGAGCATGAATTCATGACATGTTTTGTAGAAGTGAGCATGGTATTTCGATTCCAAAGGATATCAAGATAAACATAAATAGGACTAACAAATTGGTCTGCCCATTTCCATCTGAGAGATGGAAAATCATAAGAAAAACAAATTGTGTCCATGGCACAGGCGCTCATAAAGAGAGGAGGAGCCATTCTTTCAAGAACATTGTGCTTTTGTCTGTAATTGCAGATTTGGGTGGTCAAATTGTTGGATAATATATTCACCAAATCCATGTTATAGCCATCAATTTAGGCTTCTATCAATGGCACCCATTCTTCAGAGAATTTCCGCGTATTTGAATAACCATAAAGGTGACATAACATAGAAGAAATATAAGAGAAAGGGATAACAATGGAGGCTAATGAATACATACCCCTATCCTCTTGCTTTTGTTTCTTTGGGTCCCTTCCCCTTTCTGTGATCAGGTTCACAGGATTCAGATTCTCTTGCATGAATTTCTGGACGAATTGCATATCATACCTCTTCTGAGGTGGAGGTAGAGGATACATTTTCCTTAAATTATGATTTTTAAATTAACTACTAACTATCTTCCTTGGCGTTATAAATGTTCTGTCTATTATGTCCAGCTGGTCGGAAATCCATATCACTATATTTGTATATGGTAGGATTTAGGGTGGGCAACAATTTTGTGAAGAAATGAATTGGCCACATAATTCTATGTGGCACTATTACATGGAGGAGAATCATCACCTGTAGAAGTCTGTTTAAAAATTATCCTTAGATTTTCATCCTCGAATAGTTTGTATATAACCTCCCATGGCACAACAATGGAGGCAACTCAGACACTTCTTCAGGTGGAAAGATTGGTTCTTCCTATGTTACGGACGTCCTTGATTATTATTGAAATGTCCTTTAACTACTCTTTATTAGAATTTACCTTTAAAGAAACAAACCAAGATATGAAGCAAGAGTTTCGAAGGATTCAAATGGTCATATCAATTCATTGCGAGTTATATGGAAATCTTTTCACATTAATTAAAAATTGTTATGAATGAATAAAACCTCAAAATTAGGACTACACAGAGTGGCCATATAATTTCCAAACATTTGTTTATGTGATACTGACACTTGTCATTATATTCGAAAATATTTTATTGGCATGTGGTATCGGGTGACATTACATGGATTAGTGATCTGTGATTTCCGAAAAATATCTAGGCATAGGATTAATATTAGAGAAAGACCAGAGTTTAACAAAACACAATATCGACATATGTCAATTGACAGAATGTGATATCGGATCTTTACAAAATGTGATATCGGCTCGGCATTTTGCAATTCGGCTTATCGCAATTTTGCATTTTGCAATTTTGCAATTTCGGATTTTGCAACCGGCTTTTGCATTTGGCTTATCAGTTTATCGCAATTTCACAAGTTTTAATTTCAACTTTCTACAATTTTAGCTTTGTGGATGTCCTTTGAAATCACCGACACTATGTGTATTATTTAGTAGGACCTACTCTTTTATAGCTTTTTCATTAATTTCAGGATTCATTTAGACTTGTAATTCATCTTTTAAAACTACAAAATGATTCCTAAAAGGTTTTATGACCTTATTAATAAACTTTCATGTTTTATTTAAAAATCAAAGAGTAAAAATAAAACTTATCATATTTTATCTAAAAAAAGAAGAATTCTATACTAAAATTTTTGAAGGGTCCCCATTATTCTTTCTCTCTAGTCTAAAGATAATGGGGGTTGTTGAGTACCATGACAATTGGCGACAGACTAGACAAAACAATTAATCTTTGTAAGATGTTAATATTTATCAAAAAATTTCTTTAGAAAGTTTTAAAATGATTGAAATCTAGATCGACATATATAATATTTAAATGAAATAATTCATCTCATCGTAAAGCTTCTGGAGGTTTGTGCTCAATGAAAATATTTTTTGTGTAAATCGCTAGCTAATAGGTTGAAAAGATAAAGTAAAAACTATTAGAAGCTTAGTGTATTGAATAAACGTATAAGTCATTGGTAGAGCCATTGCTACGAACAAGCATTCATAGCCTCAACAGGGTTACCATTTAACCAAAAGTAATCATTATCCCATCCATATTATCAAAGCATTCTTTAGAGGCAATGAAGATCCTTTTTCCTTTTTCTTTTTTATTTATTTTTCTTCAAAGTCATTATCCTGGTTTGGTAGTTAAAAAATGATAATGGCATTCACAAGTTGTAATAAAATTGAACAAGATGCCTTGTGATGAGATCTCTTGTCTCAAAATCTGGTGGCTAAAAGCCACTATATTTTTTTGGTTGCCAATAGTGATAATGTAAATATTATTAGTCTGCTATGATCAGGGTAAGCATGTTCGTGATGAGACCCTTTAACTTTTAATTTTCTATATTTTTGAATTACGCTCTGTTTTTTTTTTTAAATAAATGTATGGGGAAGTTTCATTTAATCTATAGGATTCTTGGATGACTTGTTTAAGTAACCGATGCTAAAGACTTCATAGTAATTTCTACTTTTATAGAGATAAATTTCCAAAACCAATTCACAACAAATAGGTTTCTTAAAGAGTTTCAAACCAAAAGATTTCATAACTAAATGATTATCTTATTTCAAAGGCTTAAAACAAATTCAATACTTAGATTCCAATTTACAATTTTTATTTCTAAATTGTCCCTTAAATAAGTTTAAAAATTCAAAAATAAAGAGAAACTTCCAATGTGTTTTTTAAAAGTATAGTAATTTTAATAACAAAATGAAATTATATATAAAAATATTTACATAGTGTACCAAACAACTTACATTCCTTTAATAAAAATATTTTTTTGAGTATAAGTCCATTAACAGGAAGAATCTCCTTCTTCCCTCGTAAATCTTGCATAATGAAAGTTGATGGACCTATATTCTAAAAAATCTGAAAGGGACCAAGCCATTGTTTTTAAAATTTTGTATGTTTTCCTTTGTCATCATCCACTTTATCCCATTTCAAAACTAAGTCTTCGATTTCATAATTTTATCTTTGACTGAATTGAAATCAAATTTGACCAATTGTTGATGGTGAGCATGGACTATCTTAGCTTTATTTCTTTATTCTTCTTGCTTTAGGATTTGAGACATTGGTAATTGCAAAGCTGAAGAATGTTATTCAATAAATTTAACTAGGGATGATGAGGGGATAGCTAGATTTGGAGGTAGGATAGTTTTTTTCCTGTATACTAAATGAAAAGTAGAAGTAACTATTAAGGTTTTCTCAGTTATTCTATTAGACCATAAAGAAAATATTAAAGTGGTTTGGGTTCGAGTGTGACAAAGGTCCCTTCCAAGACCTTTTACTTTTGTGATGTGTTAAATTGCATTTTTAAAAGAACATAAATGAATACATATGCATGCCATAAAGAAGAGGAACATGACATTCATTAACACAAGAAAACATAAGCCGTTGATAACAGGGTTCATCCAGGAGGGACTACATCTACGGGCCCGGCGTCAAGATGGTGTAGGCTGCTACATTAAGTGCTGTCAATAGTGATGATGTACATAAGAGGCGATGTCACTATCATATAAGGAAAATTCCCTCATGCAGGAGTGGCTCCAAGAGATGTTCCACTACAAGAACTCTCAGTTAAAAAGGAATCCTATCAGTATGACACAAAATCATGCATGTTGATAATGAACATCCGGCCAACATGGCATAAAAAAGGAATTTCAATGCAAATATACACGGTGACATATTAGTATCCCATCAACATAATGACAAAAGGATCTCAAAATAAACATGATGAATCATGACAACAAGTACATCACACAGATGATTCCGCATCACATCAAGCAGGAATCATGAGATAAGTAAGGAAACAAGATTCCACATCAAACATCAGACTGGAATCTGTGCAGCACAATGCATAGCAAAAGAAGTACATGAACACACTGCATATACCTCACATCGTGGGGCCATCTCAAGAAAAGGATGTCAAACTACTGAAGCTTGTCGTACCATTAATCCCGTGGCGTTAGATCTCATGGAATGACTGCTCGCAAGCTGAATGTTGACACCTACACTCCACTTTGAAAAGTGGCCAAAATATGAAATGATCAAATGGGAAATTTGAATACACCATCAGATTTGTGGCATCGAATAGTGAAAAATCAACTGTCAAATTTATGAATTCTGAGAAAGTGGAAATTTGGGGCTTAAGGAATATTTTAGATTCCCCCTATATTCCTCAAAGATTCCCTCCTCCGAGGCCTTTGCAAATCTGCTGCTCAGATCAGGAAATTGACTATGCCATCAGGTTCATGTCGCTGAGAAGTGTAAGATGGACATAAATTTTGTCCAATTTGGACACTACAAAAATTTAACCCTCCTTAGAATTTTTCCCAATCATGGTTCCACCTGCAATAAATTAATTAAAAATTCTACCTCAAACTACGTGTCCGCTCCTCCTCTCCCTGGGCAGACTGATGACTCAGTTTAAATATGAAAATGGTGGGTGGAGTTTACAAACTCACCATTGGTGGAATGGTTGAAGATATATTTGTTGTGGAGGAGGTCAGGTGGTCAAAGCCCACCCCCACCCATTTCATACAACGGAAACTATTTTTAAAAAGGAAGGTCAGGTTGGGCCCACCTCACCTATCCCTTTTACGGTGACCCATACACATTTAAGTGGGCGGTAGTTTGTTTAATGGTGGTTGGGTTTGTGCCCCAAGGGCCGACCCACCACCTTTTTTTCTGTGTGCAATTTTTCCGGCCCATTCATAAACCATGGGTCCCCAATGGTATGCCAAGTATGGTGGGAGGGGTCAGGGGTAGTGACTCGCCCCTCCAATATTATGTATATTTGATAAGGATTGGGGTGGCGAGGTTAGTGGCCTGCCACCCTTTTTTTTAATAATTTTTTGTTATAAAAGAATATGGCAGTTTAAAAGTCTGGATTTTTGATCGAAGGAGACATTTTAATAAGGCAAAAATTTTTCCCAGATTCTGGACAAAGTTGGCCGGATTCCGTCTGTTGGAAAATTTCCAAATTGTGTCTCTATTAATCCTGTCGAGTGAGCAAAATTTAACCAAAACATTGACTGCCTCTATCTTTCTCATCCGGACTCGAATTGACGAACCATTCACACCACTGCGATCAGGACGACGAGATCTATGCTCTAGTTTTAGTTTGAAAGCATTATGATCACTTTTAGTTTAGAGTTTCCATAAGCCCTCTTTTCCCTGTGTGTGTCCCTAGAGCCACTTGGATCAATCCTCCACACTGAGGAGCTTTTGGTCCTCCAAAAGCAAAAACAATAATCTGCAACTTCTTTGTACCTTATTTGCATCACAAGCATCCTGAAAGGCCTCGCTTCCATCTCCTTCACCTTTGTTCTTGGGAGCCTTAAGCGGTGAGTCGACACATGCAACCTCTGTAACATGTAGTACATTGTTTTGCAAATTACATGCTTGACTTTCATGACCAACTATTGAACCAAGCATCCCATACTTTCCATGATTTTATAACACATATTCACTGGTCAGGTTTACATCAAGATGGACATAATAACCTTGCTATGAAAACAAGGACAACATATCATTGTTGCTTAAACAAGTGATGGAAAACACATCATCACTACAACACATGATTCACAAAAATAAGGCCAAACACTATTTGTTTTGACAAGTGATGGAAACACAGCATCACTTTCACAGTGTAAAATGCAACACAAAATAAGACCAGACATCATTATTGCTTAACAAGTGATGGAAAACACATCATCACTTTTAGATTTTAAAATGCAACAAATGATTTACAAAAGCATGACCATGACAAGCTAACATATCTAGAAGCCATTTTTCACTTATCACTATGAATGGCTCATCCCCTTGTGGTGGTTTTGCTTGTCGAACAATCGTTTCACCCGGTTCATGCATTGACACTTTTCCTTTAAGGCGTTGCTCTGGATGGAGGCTCCAACAAGTGGCTCTTTGATGGCCATTTCTATCGCAATGACTCCAATAGATCTTCTTGCCCCAGACGTGCTTAACATGTTTCTTTACCTGCTATTGAGAGGGTGTTTCATGCCTCCTCCTTTTATGTGCTGCCATTCTTTTCCAACACTTAGGAAATATATGGTTATGTAATCCACAAAAGGCACATGTCTTTCGATTCCATGATTTATGTTGATCGTTAACAACATGATTATAATCAAAATGAACATTCAAATATCGAGAGTGGTTATACCTTTCCTTGCTGTCTCTAGTGTAAGTATGGTGATGAAAGATTGTATCAGCTCTTTCCCTGCCATGGGCACTACCATGGGATGATGGGGATGTGTTCCCATCATTCTCTTTGCTCGATGATTTCGACGATGTCTTTGAAGACTCTGACACCTTTGAGCATTCTCCCTCAGTGTATCTCAAGCCTACAAGTTGAGGTCTCTGCACAACCTCCAATAGTTGAGTTATTCCTTGGTCATTAACACAAAGTTATTTTTCCTCCTTGTGCCTTGTCATGGTAAGCAACCTCATGTTTGTACTTGTAATTGGGATCAGGGAAAATTTTAAGAACCCCCCCTAAATTTATAAATATAATAAATGGGCGAATCTCCATGGTATATAGGAAAAATGGAAGGCGATTTTATCAATAATATAATATGTATATATAACTTTTTGGCGAATCTCTCACCAGGCATGGCGAATATTTTACTCAATTATAAAATCTTGTAAGATCTTGGCGAGTCTTTCACTAAATAATAAAACTTTGTAAAGTCCTAGTGAATCTTAGCATAGGCTACATGCTGGTTTAATTCCCCCATTTAAATAGGCTACATTCCAGGTGAATACCATGGGTCAATACCATGTGCCATTTTGGTGAATACCATGGGTCAATACCATGTGCCATTTTTATTTTTATTAGAATATTTTACTCAATTATAAAATCTTGTAAGATCTTGGCGAGTCTTTCACTAAATAATAAAACTTTGTAAAGTCCTAGTGAATCTTAGCATAGGCTACATGCTGGTTTAATTCCCCCATTTAAATAGGCTACATTCCAGGTGAATACCATGGGTCAATACCATGTGCCATTTTGGTGAATACCATGGGTCAATACCATGTGCCATTTTTATTTTTATTAATTCTAATATTAGGGTTAATAATGGTTTTTTGCATGGTATTAATAACAATCTAGTCCATGGTATTTGTCCCATAGTATTTTGGCCATAGGTTTCACCTAAAATAACCCATTTTTTGAGTGTTCGTAAATATAAGGTGACTTATGGAGTAAATATAAAAAAATGTTTTATTTGTTTACCATACCTCTTGTTTATTTATATTTTTATTAATTTACCATACCTCTTTTACAAATATGGTATTTGGCCCATAGGATTCACTTAAATAAAACCTCTTTCTTGAGCCTTCATAAATAGAACAAGGGTTATGGACTAAATATAAAAAGAGGTTTTACTTATTTATGATACGTCTAGTTTATTTATATTTTTATTTATTTACCATACCTTTTGAGTAAGTATAAAAAGACGTTTTATTTATTTACCATACCTCCACTTTACTTATATTTTTATTTGTTTACACCCTTACATGTATATAAGGTGACTTATGGAGTAAATAAAAAAAATGTTTTATTTATTTACCATACCTCTCATTTATTTATATTTTTATTAATTTACCATACCTCTTTTATAAATATGGTATTTGGCCCATAGGATTCACTTAAATAAAACCTATTCTTGAAAATGGGCGAATGGATTCACTTAAATAAAACCTATTCTTGAAAATGGGCGAATGGAAGGTTGTAAGTCCTAATTTCAAGGGCTAAATTTACCTTTTTTACCCTCTCCCTTAAAATAAGGTGGGCTATTTGAGGTGATTTGTAAAAATGTACTATGATACAAAATATTCGCCCACTAAATATTTAAAACCCCTTAATTTCGCCAAAGGGCGAACATTCGCCCCTAAAATTATCCTTGATTGGGATCTCTAAATATCCAACAGAAATCATACTATGTGAAGACAAAATTGAAAGGAAATCTACACCTTTTACCTCCTCTTTCGATTTGGAAAGAACTGATGAGGGTTTCTCATCATCTGATGTTGGTGGCTCGCCAGCTATCTCGGTGCATTTCCCAACTTATTTTCTCACATAACCAAGCCCTGTTTGACAGGGTAATTCCTCTACTTTGATGGGGTTGAGAATGCCTTGCGTTAATGCCCAAGCCTTTTCCTTCATACCCCATTTTCTTCAATATTTTGGAGCCAATTCCTATGGTATGATTTTCAAAAGCAACAAAATCATCATCAGGACACATACATGAATTCATAGAACTACGTTTTACCTCACATGGGTCATGTTGTAGCTTTTCCAAGGCCTCGCCCTTTTGCAGCTATCGTAGCAAACTATGTTTCTCCTCTTTCTCTTCATGTAGAAGCATCTTCAATTCAGCATTATCTATTGGAAGACTTTGGTTGTTGTGCTTCAGTTCTTCCAGGGCCTCTTCTGTGGTTTGCAACTGTAGCTGCAATTACTCATTTTCCTCTGTCTCTTTCTGTAAAGTTTCATACATTATTTCCACCCTTTGGGAAATTTTGAGCATGGTCTCATACATTTCTTTTTCATCTTCTGTCGCTGCATGTTCCATTATTCATGCTTGCAATTCACATCCACATGAAGACCACTTCGATACTACTTGATCCAGGTCCAGATGTAACAAAGGACCCTTCCAAGACCTTTTACTTTCATGATGTGTTAAATTGCATTTTTAAAAGAACATAAATGAATACAACTGCATGTTTTAAAGAAGGGGAACATAATATTCATCAACACATGAAAACATAAGTCGTTGATAATGGAGTTCATCCAAGAGGGACTACATCTTCGGGCCCTAGTGTCAAGATGGTGTAGGTCGCTGCATTAAGTGCTGTCAATAGTGATGATGTACACAAGAGGTGATGTCACTATCATACAAGGAAAATTCCCTCACGCAAGAGTGGCTCCAAGAGATTTTTTACTACAGGAACTCTCAGTCAAAAAGGAATCCTATCAGTATGACACAAACTCATGCATGATGATAATGAGCATCCTGCCAACATGGCATAAAAGGGATCTCGATGAAAACATACATGGTGACACATGAGTATCCCATCAACATAACGACAAAGGGATCTCAAATGAAACATGATGAATCATGACAACAAGTACATCACACAGATGATTCCGCATCACATCAAGCAGGAATCATGAGACAAGTGAGGAAACAATATCCCACATCAAACATCAAACATGGATCTGTGCAACACAATGCATAGAAAAAGAAGTACATGAACACAATGCATATACCTTACATCCTGGGGCCATGTCAAACTACTGAAGCTTGCTGTACCATCAATCTCGAGGCATCAGATCTCATTGAATGACTACTCGCACATTGAATGTTGACATCTACACTCCACTTTGAAAAGTGGCTAAAAGATGAAATGATAAAATGGGAAATCTGAATACACCATCAGATTTGTGGCGTCGAATAGTGTAAATTGACTATCAAAATTTCTAATTTTTGAGAAAGTGGAAATCTGGGGCTTAAGTAATCTTTTAGATTCCCCTAGATTCCTCAAAGATTCCCTCCTCTGGGTCCTCTGCAAATCTATTTCTCAGATTAGGAAACTGACTATGCCATCAGGTTCGTGTTTCTGAGAAGTGTAAGATGGACATAAAATTTGTCCAATTTGGACACTGCAAAGATTTCACTCTCCTGAGAATTTTTTCGAACCATGGTTCCACCTGCAATAAATTAATTAAAAAATTTTCCTTGAACTACGTGTGCACTCCTCCTCTACCTGGGCACAGTGATGACTGAGTTTAAATATAAAAATGGTGGGCAAATTTTACAAACTCATCATTGGTGGAACGGTTGAAGATCTGTTTGTTGTGGAGGAGGTCGGGTGGTCAAACCCCATCCCCTCCCATTTTATACAACGGAAACTATTTTTAAAAAGGGAGGTCGGGCTGGGCCCACCTTGGGTGGCTTGCACATCTCACCTGTTCCTTTCACGGTGGCCCATACACATTTAAGTGGGTAGTAGTTTGTTTAATGGTGGTTGGGTTCGTGCCCCAAGGGCCAGTCCACCACCTATTTTTCTACGTGCAACGATTTTGGACCGTTCATAAACAACGGGTCCCCAACGATATGCCAAGTATGGTGGGAGGGGTTGGGGGTAGTGGCCCACCCATCCAATATTATGTATATTTGATAAGGATTGGGGTGGCGGGGTTGGTGGCCCACCACCCTTTTTTTAATAATTTTTTGTTATAAAACACAATATGGCAGTTTAAAAATCTCGATTTTTTACGGAAAGAGACATTTTAACGAGGTGACAATTTTGCACGGAATCTAGTTGGAGTTGGCTTGATTCCATCTGCCAGAAAAATTCCAAATTGTGTCTCCATTAATCCTTCTCAGTCATCGAAAGTCAACCAAAACTTTGACTGCCTCTATCTTTCTCATCCAGACTCAGATTGATGAACCGTTCACACTTTTGTGATCAGGAAGATGAGATCTACACTCTGGACTTGGTTTGAAAGCATTCTAATCACTTTGATTTTCAAGATTCCATAAGCCTTCTTTGTCCTGTGTGTGTCCCTAGAGCCACCTGAATCACAAGTTGTAATAAAATTGAACAAGACGCCTTATGATGAGATCTCTTATCTCAAAGTCTAGTGACTAATAGCCACTATCTTGGTTTGGCTGCCAGTAGTGATAATGTAAATCTTATTAGTCTCCTATGATAGTGTAAGCATGCTCGTGATGAGACCCTTTAACTTTTAAGTTTCTATATTTTTGAATTAGACTCTATTTTTTTTTTAAATAAATGGATGGGGAGGTTTCATTTACTCTTTAGGGTTCTTGGATGACCTGTTTAAGAAAAATATGCTAAAGAATTCATAGTAATTTCTCTGCTTATAAAGATAACTTTCCAATGCCAATTCACAACAAATAGATTTTTTAAAGAGTTTCAAACCAAAAGATTTCATAACTAAATGATTATCTTATTTCAAAGCCTTAAAACAAATTTGATACTTAGATTCCAATTGGAAGTTTTTATTTCTAAATTGTCCCTTAAATAAGTTTAGCAATTCAAAAATAAAGAGAAACTTCCAATGTGTTTTTCAAAAGTATAGTGCTTTTAATAACAAAAGAAAATTATATATAAAAATATTTACATAGTTTACAAAACAACTTACATTCCTCTAACATTTTTTTTTTTTGAGAATTAGTCCATTAACAGGAAGAATCTCCTTCTTCCCTTGTAAATCTTGCATAATGAAAGTTGATGGACCTATCTTCTAAATAATCTGAAAGGGGCCAAGCCATCATTCTAAAATTTTTGTATGTTTTCCTTTGTCCTCATCCACTTTCTCCCATTTCAAAACTAAGTCTCTGATTTCATAATTTTATCTTTGACTAAATTGAAATCAAATGAAAATTTGACCAATTGTTGATGGTGAGCATGGACTATCTTAGCTTTGTTTCTTTCTTCTTCTTGCTTTAGGATTTGAGGCATTGGTAATTGCAAAGCCGAAGAAGGTTCTTCAATAAATTTAACCAGGGATGATGAGGGGCTAGCTAGATTTGGAGGTGGGATAGATTCTTTCCTATATACTAAATGAAAAGCAGAAGTACCTATTGAGGTTTTCTCGGTTATTGTATTAGCCCATAAAGAAAATATTAAAGCTTTGTGCCAGTTCTTTTGATTTTGGTCGATAGTTCGTTTGATGATCCTTATAAGATTTTTATTAGTGGAATCTGCTAAGCCATTTCCCTGAGGTTGATAATTTGTAGAATACTTAAGTTTAAATCCTCTCTTTAAAGAAAATTCAATCATTGCATTTCCAAAAAAATAAGAAGCATTTGAAAAAATAAGAGCAAGAGGGATTCCAAACTTGGTAATAATAACTTGATCAATGAATTCAATGATTCTCTTAGAATTGGTTAGCTTCAGAGGTATTACCTCTACCCATTTCGTAAAATAATCTGTTGCAGTAAAATGTACCTATGTCATTTGGAATAATGAGGAACGATCTCACCTATTATATCCAATCCCTATTGCTCAAAAGGTTGTTTGATGTTGTTTGGTTGCAAGGGCATAGATGTTTCCTCTGTCTTCTTGAATTGGTTTGACAAATTCAAAATCTTCTTACATACATGTGGGTATCTTTGAATAATGTTGACCAATAATATCCAACATGAAGAATTTTGTGAGCCGTTGTATATCCACTATAATGTCCACCTAGTGGTCCATCATGCAGTTCCTGTAAGACATTTTATGCTTCAATTTTTTCCAAACATCTTAATACAACATAATCATATTTTTTTCTAAATACAATACGTTGTTCATGAGTTGATATTGATTGGCTTTCAATCTCAAAGCTCTCGTTTTCTTACCATCTAGTTTAAGTGGAGCTTAACGATTTTTTAAATAAAATAATAAGTCAACATATTGAGACTAAGTACTAACAGGGAGTACCTCTGTGATTTGTTCAATATTACCTGTAACTTCATCTATTGATGTATCATTCATTCTTATGACTAGCCTGCAAAAACCTTGACCCTTTACAATTTTAGCAAGTCTGATTTCTAGATCATATTCTTGTAATGCAGTCACCCAGTTGACTCTATTTTCTCCTAACTCCTTTTGAATAACAAATTGTCGGATTGGTGAGAAAGGAACAATAACTTTAACATAACTTTTTAGAAAAAAGGTCTAAAATATTTGATAGCTTTGTAAATTTCAAAGGATTTCTTTTCTATTCCTGAATAATTTAATTCAACTCGAAAATTTGAGCTAAAAAAAGCTATATGAGCTTCAACTTTCTGTTCATTTGGTTGCGTTAAGGCCACTGCATATGATAACTTAGAGGCAAAATTACACATAATAATTTGATCAGAAAAATAGGGGTTTGATAGAGAAGGAGCATCAATATCAACTTGTTTGATTTCTTTAAATGCTTCTCTTTCATGATCACCCCATTTAAAAACTGAACCTTTTTTATCATTGTTTGTAATGGTAGGACAATTTGAGAAAATTTAGGGGCAAATCTTTTAACAAAATTGATTTGGCCAAGAAAAGACTCCATTAATTTTTTGCTATGTGGTAATGGAATTTATTAAATGATTTTAATTCTTTCTGGATCAATACAAATTCCATTTTTGGATACAATAAAACCAAAGAGTTTACCTTGACTTCGAGTAAATAATGGTTTCTTGGGGTTTAGAGAAATTCCACATCTTCTGCACCTTTCAAAGATCTACTTTAAAGCATGCAAATGATTATTTCTTTTCTTTGAATATATGGTAATATCATTAAGATATAGCACAACAGTTTTATTAATTAACACTTTGAAAGAAATGTCCATATTTCTCTGGAACGTAGCTCCTGCATTCGTTAATCCAAAAGGAATTTTTTGATATGCATATGTTCCCCACTTCGTTCTGAATGTAGTTTTTAATCGGTCTTCTCGATGAACAACGATATGATTCACAACTAGCAACTAATTGTAAAACTTGTTCCATTGATGGGAGAGGTAAATTGTTTTTTTTGACATGCCTTATATAGATTCCTAAAATCAATACAAATGTGAATATCAACATTTTTCTTTCTAACCGGTACAAGATTGGAAACCCATTTAGAATGTCTTACTGGAAAGATTATTTCAGTTTTGAAAATTTTATTCAACTCGCTCTTAATTTTAGTTTCCAAATTTGGATGTATCTTACTAAGTTTTTACTAAATGGGTTTGACATCTGATATGGTTAGGATGATATGTTTAATTATGGAGGCATCATACATTTTGAGATATTGATAATTCCAAGAAAATATATCTCTATATTTCTTTAACAGATGAATAGATGCATTTTTTTCCTTCAAATAAGAGACAAAGACCTAAGTTAATATTTTGGGGTTTTGTATCAAATCCTAGGTTAACTAATTCAAATCTCAAAGTTGAGCTTTGAAGTTTTCAGTTGTTGACCTTTTTAAATATATCTTTAAGATCATAAACACCCTCAAGCTTAACTACATGTTTCGTTAGAGCATTTTTTTCTTTTTATTTACTCAATTGAGAATCATGTTCATCCTCATCAATTACTTGGTCAAGCTAGGATTCTTCGGATGTTTAAAAATCATGTGTATCTCTATCATCATTGAATACTCACCAATTGGTGACATTATCAGGAATGGATGGGTGTTCTATATTCTTGGTATTGGAGAAATACTGAATGCTACAAAATGTGAGGTAATATTTTGAATTAAGGATTGATAATGTCTAAGGTGGTTTGAAACACAATGAATATTATTTCTGACTTGTTTTATAATGATTTAGGAATCACCAAAGACTTGAAGATATTCAACACCAATATTTATTTCTTTATACAATGCTTGTACCAATGCTTCATATTCTGCAATATTATTAGTATATTCAAATTCTAGCCCACATTCTAGCATTGTTTTTCACTAGTAGGGCTTATTCATATACATCCAGCTCTTGCACCTTCACTAGATTTAGAAACATCAAAATAAAGCATCCAAAATAATGATTCATGTTTATTTACAATAGTGTCTATAACATTAATACATTGAGTGAAATATGTTTGTGAATAATTTTCAATTTGAGAAGAAATAGAATTTGCTAAAAAAGGAGATTCCTGAGCTATAACACTTCCAAATAAAGATTCTGAACAATAATTTCCAAGGATGTTATTAGCAAAAATTACAAGCTCATTCTCTTCACCCAAATCAGTAACCAAGTGTTTCATATGCTTTTCTCTGTCTACCCAAATTTGATTTGGTTTATCCTTATAAGGAAGCGAGATATGGGACCAATTTGTGGTGAAATAACCATGTAATTTCTTAGACCAATCCACGCTCAAGATACGATCGTAAAATTTAGGAATATTAGGAATCAATATATCAATAATTTGACAAACCCTTGGATTTGAGGATAATCTTATTAAAACAAAATTTAATTCTCCTAAGACATTGACTTTGGTTCTATCAAATTGCACAATTTGCACAACATATTTTTCAGGTGTTATGTTTAGTTTGAGACAACTAAATATGGCATGATATTTGAAGAAGCACCTGAGTCTATCAGGAAATTGTGAAATTTTTTATTGAAAATATCAAAGGTTAATAAGAAAGGAGGGGTATGTGAATTAAACCAGTCTCCAATTATAATTGCATTTGAGGCATCAATGTTGTTAGGAGTATCATATGGAGGCTTTCCTTTTCCTAATGAGAATTTTTTGGTTGGCAAAGGAGATGTAAGGAAAACATTTAATTCTTTTAGAAAAAACTTTTTCTACTGCTTAAGTTTACTTACCTCATAGATGGAGATATTGGCTTTCACTTTCTTCATATCTTCCATAATATTATACTATATATCTTCGTCAGAAACAATATGAGTTTTTGATGTAGAAGGAGAAATGGAAGAGGATGTGATGTAAGTGGTCTCTATTTTTCACTTGAAGAAGGTGAATCAATAAATTTTTTACTTATAGTCTCTACAAGTAAGGCTTCTTCTTCTTCCTCATTTTCTGATGTAGTGAGGACGAAATCCGATAATCCATGTCCTTCAACTAGCTCTTCTTCTTCTTGGCATTCGTCGACAAATAATGTCGTTTCTTCCCTTCCTCCCCTTGATCAGATTCAACATTTGATATGACAATAGGAGGTTGAGGGTTTGTTGTTTGGGATCTCCTAAAAGATCGGAAAAGTTTTTTCGAAGACTCAACTACCTATTTTTTGATATTTACCATGTCGTTTGACATAGTTTTAAGAACGTTTTGTAATCCTTCAAGATCAAAAGGATCTTTAGGAGTTTTCTTATTTGGTTCTTCCTTAAAAGTCAATTTCTTAGATTTTGTCTCTTCTTGAGAAGTTTTCTTCTCTAGGGGCCGAGCCCAGAGTCCTTAATATCGGTCAGAGTCATTCATATCGGGAAGGAGAATGGAAATAAGCTCTTTGGCATATATTTCTCACTTGAACACATAGGATCACCTTCAAGCAAGGTCTAACCTTCCTTCGTATAGCTGAAGACTCTCTTGGACCTTACTAGCTCAGGCTTTGAGGGTCATCAATGAATTTGAGGGGGAGAAATCGATCTATCTCAATGGCATAATGACATATAAAATAGATCTCATACACGACTGGAATCACTAAAGTGAGAAACATTTTTTCTACATCTATCGACACTTTCATATTATCAACTAAAGAGGCTTTATTAGCCCTATCTTAAAAAATTGCAATGTTAGAAGGAAGGGCAGAAATATACCACTCAATTTGAACATCAACACCAGGTTTAGAGGTATCTAGAATTTTATTTAACAATTTATTAAACCTCGAATTGAAATCTTTTATTTTCTCATTAGGGTTGGCCTTAGGATTGGATAGATCATTGATTAGAGAAGTAGTTGTGTGATCATCACCAAACTTGGTAAAAAATTGTTCTTCAAATATATTCGAACTAGTGATAGATGATGGTGGTAATGAGAAGTACCATGAACCTGCAAATCCTTCAAGGGTATATGGGAATGATCTCACTACACAATATTATTCTACTACTCAATTAAGATTAATGGAGAGCATAAAATTATGGAGATGTTCTTCAACAGGAAGTCCATCATCAGGATCGAACTTTGGTAACCATATTCCAAGATGCTTAGGTAGGGGATGGATAGGTAGTGCCATGTGAACAACTCCAAGACTAGTCCATGGTCTAGGTTTTTTTTCCTTCTTCCCATTATGGGAATTTGAAAAGAATAAGTTGTAGTGGTAGAAGAGGCTGACTGTGTGGAAGGAGTAGCCCATATGCTAGCATTGCTTGAACTAGCACCCGTTGATTGGGAATGAATGATACAGATGAAAGGATCAGTTAGATGGGAAGAAATGACTGGATTAGAGTGAAATAATGGTGCTTTTGGTGGATATGAAGATAAAATATCATTAGTGGATGATTAAACTTCTGATTTGTGGGTTCTTCTTCGGTGAGAAGGTAAGGTGAACTCAAATGGAGTTATCTCGAATTTCTCACTTTGATAACGAGTCAAAATACATGAATTGGGAAAAGATGAGAATACACTACCTTCAGATAACTTAGAATGTTGAGTCTTTTCTTGGGAAATAGATATTCCCTCTAGTTTCTCAATTAAAGTTTGAAATTCATGTAAATCCTGTAAAGGAGGTTGATCGGTTGTCTTAGGGCATGTACTAGTAGATTTGGTTACAACTTCCGGCCTCAGGGTTGGATATTTCGAGTGAGATCTAGAAGACGGGGTAGATTTTGAGGGTGATTGACTCTTCTGGTGACCTTTTGATTTCGGATTAGACTTCATTGCCATTCATAGTTGGGGGCCCTCCTTCTAGCACCGAAAATGTTGAGGGTTGGAACTTGACTGCCTCAACATCGAGGAACACGACTTGGTCAGGAGCTTAAAGCAACTTCGTTTTCGTTGCAATTGGCAGGTACAACTAGATATAAAGGCACTAGTTTCCCATTTTAAGGAGGTTTAAAATAGTAATAGAATAAAAAACCGATGAAATGATTTTATAGCTAATGGTAAAATTACTGAATAAACTTATTCTACTTATTTCCCGGGATAGTACATCTTCACATGTTATTCAAAGAAATATTTCACAAAGTAAATCATCACAAATCACATACATAATCACAAAGAAATATTTCTCGTTATCTCATACATAATCACAAATCATCCAATCCTGCACATTAATAGTGATAATCACTGATTGTTTTCAAATAATTTATATAACGAAATAACGCATAATAGATTCACTATCTACATAAACAATACATAATGATATAAAAAATATAGTAGTGCCTGACGCATTATTGCCCTACTTATGAAAAAGACAGCTTCTAAGTTCAACATCTCAATTAGATAACTCTGAATCAAACAATAATGCAAGTTCAAAAGTTGTCTTCTCAAAATTATTTACCTCTTTCTAAATGCATCAAAGGGGTTTAAATAACCCATTAATATTACAAAAATAGTAAACTTAAAATAAAAGTCTTCAAAAAAACTTTAACAAACTAAGATAAGATAAAGGACAACTAAATTTTTGATCTGTTGCAACAAGAATTGATGATTGTGCTCCAGATTGATTCTTCATCTTCTCTTTGAGAATGAATATTTCCGTGAGTGGCTTTAGATGGGGGGGATGTATTGGCTGCATGCACATTTGTCCCATAAACACTACATCATTAAGTGCTGGAAGAAACTGTATTGTTTCATTTGCGAGACACCTCAGCACAAGCCACTGACTATGAAGCTTCACCAGAAAATGCCAATAAATTTCAAGGTTTGCTTGCGATAAACTCTGAATGCCTTGAACCTTCTTCTTAGATGTTTCTTGCCAAGATTTTTTCAAATTTGTGACATCTTGCAAGGTTTCCTTTGGGCATTCATGAATTAAATTGGCTTGCAATAAGGTATCTGTGATGTATTCAGTGAAATTTGAGGCAAGAATTATGGCTCAGATAATATCCATCTTTCCTCATTTCATTTCGATATCCCAGTGACCAAATAAGATATCCTTCTTTGATTCTTTAATTCAATGAAGATCAAATGATCTTCCCTGAGCGTTATCTTGGCAATCTATATACTCAGAGATTTTCTTGTCGATATCTTCATAAAATGTCCTTAAATTGGACAATTGATTTACTAAATATTCACTGGTCTTTGATGAGTCATGAGTTAAGGCCAATTTATGACAGAAGATGGCTTGCTACTTTTTTAAGAGTATGTCCAGTTCTGATGCTTCCTTGCAGAATTCATTTGTATCTGGATTTTCTCTCAGTTGGTCTATTCTTTATTGCAACTGCAATATTTGTTCATCTTTGTCCTTCACTTGAGCTTCAAATTGTATCTTTAAATCATTAAAGCTCTTTTGCAACTCAGTAAGATTTGTTTGCCGTTGTTGATCAATTGTTTGCTTTTCTATTTGAATTTTTTTTTTCCAGTTGGACAATCCTTTGTTCCTTTTCCTTCATTATAAATTTAATTTTTGCACCTTTGTCGATGGTAGCACTAGCATAATCTCCTATGAACTGAGATAATCTATTGAATTCTTCGTCCAAGGTTGTTTGAGTTCCTTTCCACATAACTTAAAAAGGAGTCTCAGTAGTAATTGGTGCTTGCGACTATTCAAACTATATTTTCTTCCTTGACCTTCTCATTACTACTTTATGCTTTAGACTATAAAATACGTCCAAGGCGGGATCTATTCAATTATGAGGACTATCTCGGTAGTAGGAAATGCAAGAATTATCTCCATATCATTAGCAACATTTTATTTATTGACAATCTCAACATTAATATTACTGTCAGGATCTTTAGGAATAGTATCGTCTTTGGAAGCCTCAACAATATATGATGTTGTCCCTATAGTCTCTTGAACCTTCTCTATTTCTCTGTTGACTGCAACTTGTTCTACTTGTATATTAGCGGAGACATTTGTAACCCGAGCTTCTTCTCTTGTCAAAACATGGTTGAAATCATCCCATACTTCATCCACTTTGTTCTCCTCTTTGATTGCTCTTGTTTTCTCAACATCTATATTAGCTGTTTCAGAGACTTGGGATGTAATTGGAGATTTTTAGGAGGAAGCTGATACATCTGAAGTTTATGAATTCTATCTGAATTTCTTTAGAAGGGATTGAGGAAAATGGGCTATTCTTTACTAACGATATATATTGAATCTAATAAATTCATCTGGACCTAGACGACCTACTGCTAATTTCTCTACCATATATTCCGGAACCATTTCAAACAAATCATCAAATTTTTCAAGCTCATCTAAAAATGATTTGAGCTTAGCGTGTGTTGTAGTTCATCTTTCGCTACACCATGTGGGTCATATGGTATTTTTAATATGGTTGGAAAATTAAAGGCTCTTAATTAGTCAATTTCAATTGAAGAATGCTTAAAATATTCTAAGGCATGGGTACCACAAGAAATGGTAAAACATGGCCAAGAGAATTTTTTAGCATCTTTAAGTACTTTAGTTAAGCCCTTACCAACTATTTGATAAGCGACTTCCTTGGCTAGCAACTTATCTGGGACAGAAAGGGGAAAAACATGAGGATGGGCAAGGCTACCAAAAACATGAATGTAGGTAAATGGTTCTTCCCCAAACCACTTTCCTATAGGCTTTAGGTCTTTATTGGCTTTTGTAGTAAGTCTAGGGGTTTCTTTCCAAATATTTCTTGTTGGATAGGGAGCATGAATTCATGACAAATTTTGTAGAAGTGAGCATGGTATTCCGATTCCTAAAGGATATCGAGATAAAGATAAATATGGCTAGGAAATTGGTTTGTCCATTTCCATCCGAGAGATGGAAAATCATAAGAAAAACAAATTGTGTCCATGACATAGGCACTCGTAAAGAAAGGAGGAGACGCTATTTCAATAACATTGCACTTTTGTTTGTAATTGTGGATTTGGGTGGTCAAATTGTTGGATAATATAGTCACCCAGTCCATGATATAGCCATCAGCAGAGGCTTCTATCAATGGGACCCATTCTTCAAAGAATTTCTACGTATTTGGATAACCATAGAGATGACATAATATAGCAGCAATATGAGAGAAAGGGTCAACAATGGAGGCTAATGAATACATACCCAGGCTATCCTCTCACCTTTGTTTGTTTGGGTCCCTTCTCCATTCTCTAATTAGGTCCCCAAGATTCAGATTCTCTTGCATGAATTTTTGGAGGAATTGTGTATCATACCTCTTCTCAGGTGGAGGTAGATGATACATTTTCCTTAAATACTCAGCTTTAAATTTCCCAATAATCGTCTTCCTTGGTGTTATAAACGTTTTTTCTGTTATGTCCGGCTGGTTGACAACCCAACTCACCATATCTGTATATGGTAGGATCTTAGGGCAGGCAAAAATTTTGTGAAGAAATGAGTTGGACACATCATTCCATGTGGCGCCATTACTTGGAGGAGAATCATTAGCATTAGCAGTCTATTTCACAATTATCCTCGGATTTTCATCCTTGAACAATTTGTATATCACCTCCCAAGAGGCAAAACTTGCGTTCGAAGTGCATGTAGTATCTCTGAACAATGGAGACATCTCATACACTTCTTCAGGTGGAAAGACTGGTTCTTGCTATGTTATGAACTTCCTCCTTGCCTTCATTATTATTGACGTGTCCTTTAACTACTCTTTATTACAATTTATGTGTAAAGAAACAAACCAAGATAAGTAGCAAGAACTTCGAAGGATGCAAATTGTCATACGAATTCAATGCGATTTATATGGAAATCCTTTTCAAATTAACTAAAAATTATTACCAATCAATATAACCTTGAAATTAGTACTACGTAGAGTGGTCATTAAATTTCCAAACGTTTGTTCACATGATATTGACACTTGTCATTATATTGGAAAATATCTTATCGGTGTGTGGTATCAGGTGACATTACACGGCGTAACGATCTGCGATTTTTGAAAAGTATATAGGAATTGGATAAATATTAGTGAAATACCAAAGTTTAACAAAATGCGGTATCGACATCCATCAATTGACATAATGCGATATCAGCTCTTGACGAAATGAAATATCAGCTCGACATTTCACAATTCGGCTTATCACAATTTCGCATTTCACAATTTTGCAATTTTGAAATTTTGCATTTCGCAATTGGAATTTGCATTTGGCTTATCAGTTCATCACAATTTCGCAAGTTCGCATTTCAACTTTTCGTAGTTTTAGCTTTGGGGTTGTCCTTTGAAATCGTTGACACTATGTGTATTATTTGGTAGGACCTACTCTTTTATAGCTTTTTCATTAATTACAGGATTCATTTAGACTTTTAATTCGTCTTTTGAAACTGCAAAATGATTCCTAAAAGGTTTTATGACCTTATTCATAAATTTTCTTATTTTATTCAAAAATCAAAGAGTAAAAATAAAACTTATCCTATGTTATTTGAACAAATAAGGATTCTATCCAAAAAAATTAAAGGGTCCCCATTATTCTTTCTCTTATGTCTAAAGATAATGGGTTGTTGAGTACCACAACAATTGGCAACACACTGGATGAAATAATTAATCTCTTTAAGATGTTAATCTTTATAAAGAAGTTTCTTTAGAAAGTTTTAAAATGATTGAAATCTAGATCAATATAGATAACTTTGAAATGAAATAATTCTTCTCATCATAAAGCTTCTCAAGGTTTGTGATAGATGGAAATATTTTTTGTGTAAATCAATATCTAATAGGTTGAAAAGTTAAAGTAAAAACTATTAGAAGCTAAGTGTATTGAATAAACTTATAAGTCATTGGTAGAGCCACTACTTCCAACTGGCATTCATAGCCTCGATAGGGTTACCATTTAACCAAAATGAACCAGTATCCCATCCATATTATAATAACATAATTTAGAGGCAATGAAGATCCTTTTTCCTTTTTATTATTTTTTTGCTTTAAAGTCATTATCTTGGTTTGGTAGCCAAAAAATGATAATATTGTTCACAAGTTGTAATAAAATTGAACAAGCCAACTCATGATGAGATATCTTGTCTCAAAGTCTGGTGACTAAGAGCCACTATCTTGGTTTGGTTTCCAATAGTGATAATGTCAATCTTATCAGTCTGTTATGATCATGGTAAGGAGGCTTGTGATGAGACCTCTTAACTTTTAACTTTTTTATATCTTTGAATTACACTGTTTTTTTTTAAATAAATGGATGGGGAGGTTTCATTTACCCTTTACGAGTCTTGGATGACATCTTTAAGTAAAAGAATCTAAATACTTCATAGTAATTTCTACCTTTATAAAGATAACTCTTCAAAATCAATTCACCAAAAATATATTTTTTAAAGTGTTTCAAACCAAAATTTTTCATACCTAAATGATTATCTTATTTCAAAGCTTTAAAACAGATTCAATACTTAGATTCCAATTTAATTTTTTTCTTTCTAAATTGTCACTTAAATAAGTTCAACAATTCAAAAGTAAAGAGAAACTTTGAATGTGTTTTTCAAAAGTATAGCACTTTTAATAACAAAAGGAAATGATATATAAAAATATTTACATAGTGTATGAAAGAACTTACATTCCTTTAAGTTTTTTTTTTTTTTTTTTTTTTGAGTATAAGTCCATTAACAGGAAGAATCTCCTTCTTCCCTTTTAATTCTTGGAAAATGACAGTTGATGGACCTATATTTTGAAAAATATGAAAGGGACTAAGCCAAATTTTTTGAAATTTTGTGTTTTTTCCTTTGTCCTCATGCACTTTATCCCATTTCAAAACTAAGTCTTTGATTTCAAAATTTTTATCTTTGACTAAATTGACATCAAATGAAGCTTTGACCAATTGTTGATGGTGAGCATGGACTAGCTTAGCTTTATTTCTTTCTTCTTCTAGCTTTACGATTTGAGAAATTTGTAATTGCAAAGTAGAACAAGGTTATTCTTCAATAAATTGAACCAGGGCTGATGAGGGGATAGCTAGATTTGGAGGTAGGATAGCTTCTTGCCCATATACTATATGAAAAGGACAAGTACCTATTGAGGTTTTGTCTATTATTCTATTAGCTCATAAAGAAAACATTAAAACTTTGTGCTAGTTCTTTTGATTTTGGTCGATAGTTTGTTTGATGACCCTTATAAGATTTTTATTAGTGGATTTTGCTAAGCCATTTCCCTAAGGGTAATAATTTGTAGAATACTTAAGTTTAAATCCTCTCTTCAAATAAAATTCAGTCATTGAATTTCTAGAAATAAGAAGCATTGTCAAAAATAAGAGCATGAGGGATACCGAACATGGTAATAATAAATTGATCAATGAATCCAATGACGCTCTTAGAATTTTCTAGCTTAAGAGGTATTGCCTCTACCCATTTCGTAAAACGATATGTTGAAGACAAAATAAGTGTACCATAAATTCTTCCTCATTCTCGGATAAGGTACATTATTTAGACTGCCTTCATACTCCTCTTCCTGATATTATCCCACATAGAAAATTTATTCCTAATTAGGCATCACATGAGGAGACAAGATTTAGCTAGACTCTTGAGTTTCCAAAGGTGTTTCCACCACTAGATTTTTTCACACCCAACTCAATCAAATATGAGGTTTAGGAATCTTAATTTAGGAGTATAATCCACAAAGGGAAAGAATTTTATTGTACCTCATTCTTGTTTTGTGTCAACCTGATATGAGAGAACCTAAGTTCAATGATGTAGTCATTCCAATTATTAGGGAAAGCATCCGAAATGCCTAACTTCCACACCAAGGCCCAACCCTACTAATAGATTTTCGAGAAAGCAGGGTCTGAGACTTGGGTGAGAGTAATGATCCCCCTATTATTTAAAAAAGAAAACAACTTCTGCAAAAGTTGGTATCCCTTCCTAGCACCAAATCAGGGATCCTATCTGATTTTGACCTATGTACCATCCCCCACTTTCCAAGTACCATCCCCCACTTTCCAAGCTAAGCCTGGTTCAATTAGTGAAAATGATTCAATTACTATTTTCCAAATTATAGAGATACATTAACAATGCTTATTTGGATTTCTAATTTAAACCACTAAAGAGTCAAGATGGAAATATTTTTTTAGAACTACATTTGTCTAGAGGTTGCCTATGGCTAGAAGCCTCAAGCCTACTTTTGCCTCTAAAGCCTTTGCAAAAAGAGGAATATTTTCAATCCCCACCCTCCCCATGCCTTTGCAATGGAAATTATTTCCCATTTAAGCAAAGGAACCACATATTGATATTTTGATCATCTCCATAAGAACCACAAGAATATCTTTTGAAGTTTCTTAAGTACCCCATTAGGAATCCATGGGAGAGACATCAAGTAAACTGGAATTACCTCCAACATATATTCAATGAGGACAATTCTACCCACTCTCGAGAGCCATTTCATGCTCTATGATTTTAGTATTTTTTCTAACTTTCGATAAGAATTCAGCTTCAAATGGAAGTTCAAATACTTAAAGCCATCAACAAATATAGATAAATTAAATGGAATAAGATTGTTTAAATTTAAAGTGTCAACTTCTTCGAGAGAATGAGGTAATAAGGATAATTTCTGACCTATTTATCTACATACCTATTTCTCGACTAAATAAATCCAAAGTAGAGCTTAAGAACCTGATGGATTGCCAGGCTCCAGCACAAAAAACTAGGATATCATCTACCAACAATAAGTGGTTGATTGAAATTTCTTCAACAACCTCGATCCCTTTGAATTATGCTATTCTTTTAGCATCTATTAGTATTATACTTAGGAATTTCACCACTAGGAGGAAGAGAAGGGGTAAAGAAGGACACCCTTGCCTCAAAACCCTCTGAGTGTGCAAGAATCCATATGTTGAACCATTAATTAGGACCACGAAGGAGGTTGATGTAAGACAACCCATAATATAGAATATGAAGGGGTCCTAAAACCATAGGTGAGTTAGGAATAGATAGAGGTAAATCAAAATAACCCAATCACATGATTTTGACAAATAAATTTTCATAACCACTTGTTTATGCCTTTGCATATTTAATCTAGTCGGTCCTTCCTAAGCCACACCTACAGCCTCATGAATTTTCTTTCCTTCCAAAAAGCCAAATTTCTCTCCACATATGGCCTTAGAAAAAATTTGATTGAATCGTTGATCTATCATCGCAAGAATCAATTTGTAAATACAATTGCACTGTAAAGTAGGTCTAAAATAATGAAATTTTCTTTGGTTAGCATCTTTAAGAATAAGGGCAAAAGAATTTTCTTTGAAATTGGATGGAATTTTACTAGATACCCTTGATTCCTACACCACTTTCAAAATGTCTCCTCTAATCAAATCATAAATACAAAGAGAGAATTCAATAGAACACCCATCTGGTCTAGGAATTTTGTCCTTTTGGAGAGTTTGTATGGCCCAATTGAGCTCCTCTTCTCATACCTTCTCCCTCAAGATATTATTGTCATCTTCATCCATAAATCTAAAAAGTGGTTGGGTAATCCAAATAAGTTTTGTAATTTAATTTCTTACTTCAACATGGTAGAGAGAGCTAAAATAACGCTTCCCCAAGTTAGCCAAATCCTCAAAGGAGAAGACATGTACTTAATTATTGTCCACCAAATTCCAAATGGTATTTTTCATTTTCCTTCCTTTTGCATAACTTGTTACATCACTACAATACTAGTGTAGCCCCCATATTGTTATTTTTTTGCCCCATGTAGCCCCCATATTATTATTTTTTTACCCCTTATAGCCACAATATTGTTATTTTTTTGCCCCATGTAGCCCTCATATTATTATTGGTGTGACCCATAGAAGCCCACTAATGTTATTTTTGTTCCCTTACATTATTATTATTATGTAGACCCTGATTATATTGTGACCCTTTAAAATCGTATATATACCAAGGAGACCTCGTCATTTGTATTGCCAAAATATTCTTCATTTATGTGATGTTAAAGGAGGTTCCCCCCTTGAGGAGGATTATTTCCAAGTTCTTTATCTATCTTTTCTTCTTTTTTTGTGATGTGGTTAGATAACATTTGGTATCAGAGCTTTGGATCCTAGGGTTTCGCTACTTCAAACATGCATCTTAGAATTTTAACTATAAAGATTTTTTTGTTAGGCTTCAGAAGTTGAAATTTTGACCATGTGGATCGGGAATCTTGGTTAACATTGTGTAAAAATTTAAAATCTTGCTTCAGTATATGCTAGGAGATATGATTCAAGGAAGTTAGGGTTTTTGTATGCTCCATAATTTTGTCTCAAATAGGTGTCCCGAGAAAAATCGTTATAACTTTTGTTTCGACCATCCAAATTGAATTCTGTAAAACCTTTATGAAATTTCATAGAATTTAGTTTCATGAGTACCATTTTTAGGGCTGAAGGCTAAATCAGTTACACAAGGAACTCCGTACAATTTCACTCTACTGAATCAGTCCCTAACAAGGTCACCTTAAGAGATTTGGCCTTAGATTATCTTGAAGAATCCAATCTTAGTATAATTTTTGGTGTTGGAAATTGTAATAAATGGCTACCACAAGACATTATTGCAAACCTTGGGAGGCCAAAATTACAAAGATACAAGAGTTTCAAGATCGATCTCAAAAAATCAAGAGAAAGGTTTGTACTTTTTTAAATTTGCATAATTTTTATTTGAAAAACTAGTTTTAATTGATTCAAAGGGAACATTGAAGCATATATATCATTATTTTATTCTAAAACGCCTTGAATCAAAAGAATGGATAGATATAGTAACCAAACAGAAAGATTTATTACGACACATGAAGAAAAGGAAGAAATGCAACATGATATATCAAAATTACAGGACCAAGTGCAATAAATTACACTCTCACAAAGAGAAACCAAAAATGAATTGGATGGTTTAAAATAAGAAATGAAAGGTGACATGGATGGTTTAAAAGAATAAATGAAAGGTGACATGGACAGTTAAAAAGTAGAAATAAAAGGCGACATTATTGGTTTAAAATCAGAAATGGAAGCAATGATAAATGTCAATATGGAAGGGTTGAAGGAAGGTTTGAAAAAGTTGTTCCAAGAAATACTTGCTAGTGGTGACAAGGTAGTCCTTGAAACTCATGATGAGAAAAAAATAATGTGAATCATGCTTTTAGATATTCTAACTCAGGAGTAAAGATCATCCATATTCCAAAGATCAATATGATAAAGTTGATGGAAAGGATTTGGTAACATGGTTACTATAGATGGAGCAATTATTTGATCTACATGATATTCCACACACACAAAAGGTATGTATTTCACCTTTATAATTGGAACTCAATCAATTTGTGTGATATCAATGGATTTTTTCTCATAAATCAATTGTCACTTGGACAATTTTTACAGAAAAAAATTGATAGCACATTATGAGGATGCAAAGAGCAATACATTCTTTATCCAATTGATAAATCTCAAACAAAATTGTTTAATGGTAGATCACATTGAGGACTTCTAAATATTAAATATCAAGGTAGTTGATATTCCAAAGGAGCATATGATTGATGTCTTCATATGGAATTTAGAGGATAACATCCAACATGAATTTCACCTTTAGGAACCTAACTCACTGGAAAATGCATTCAAGATGGAAAGAAAAGTTGAAAGAAAGATTATGGAGACAAGGAGGTCTACTAGTCAACTATAAAGATGGAAGTGTTGCTTCTCTTAGCCTCCCACAATGTACAATGTTGACACCACAAAAAATGGAGGAAAAAATAGAAAAATGGCTTTGTTATGGTTGTGATACCAAATATACTAAGGGTTATAAGTGTGTTGGGAAGAAATTATCTTACATAGATTGTGAAGAGGAGGAAAAAACAAAACAAGAAATATCAAAAGAATATGAGATACACCAAGAACGAACCCCAGAGAAAGAAAAACAAATTCGACAATATGTTGTAATGCATTGGATGAAATTACCACTCCTCAAACTCTCATGATGGAAGGATATATCAAGAAGAAAAAGGTAACAATGTTGATTGTTTCAGGTAATACCCATAATTTTATTCATTATAAGATAGCCAAGGAATTGAATTTCTTTCTATATCCAGCACGAGAGTGTCAAGTGATGGTTGCAAATGGAGTAACTATGAATTGCTTAGGGAAGTTCCATAATATCAAGTTAACCATGGTAGAATATATATTGAATAATAAAATACATTCCATTCCAATGTGTGGTGTTGATGTTGTATTAGGAATCCAATGGTTATAATATTTAGGGACAATAGATTTTATTTTTCAAGAGATTTTCTTGAAATTTTTCTGGGAAGGGAAGTAAATTGAATTAAGAGGTATCACATGAAAACTAGGGAAGATAACCAACTCTAATGGCATGAAAAGGATTTTTAATAAAGGACAATAAGGCGTAATTGCACAATTATTCTCACTTGATATTGAAACATCAAAATCACCCATTTCTCCTAATCTCCAAAGAGTCCTAGACAATCATTGCATGGTATTTGAGACTCCCAATGGTCTCTCATCTATTCGTGATCATGATCATGTTATTCACTTTATTTGAGGAAGTGTTTCATCAAACATCAAACCTTACAAATATCCCTATGCCCAAAAGAGTGAAATTCAATGTATGGTTGCAGAAATGTTAGAGGCAAGTATAATTCAACCTAGCCAAATTTCTTTCTCTTCTCTAGTAGTATCGGTGCACATGAAAGATGGATAACGATGTATGTGTCTAGATTATAAAGAGCTCAATAGGGTCAGTATTAAAGATAAATTCCCCATTCCTACCATTGATTAATTTTTGGATGAATTATATGGATCAATCTACTTCACCAAGTTGAACCTTCATTCCAAATATCATCAAATTAGAATGAAGATGGGAGACATTCATAACTCATGAAAGTCATTATGAAATTTTGGTCATGCCTTTTTTCCTTACTAATGCACCTTGCACATTTCAAGGTTTGATGAATTCCACTTTCAAACCCTTTCTTAAAATTTTTTGGTTACTATTTTTTGCTGATGTACTAATCTAGAACAAGTATTGGAAAGGTCATCTTCAACATGTTGACAAGGTGCTTCATCCATTGGAGGAGAAACAATTGTATGCAAAACCCTCCAAAACTTTAGGGTACAGGAGGAGGAATATTTGGGTCATATTGTATCTCATGAGGGTGTTAAGGTAGACCCTAATAAAATTAAATCCATCAAGGAATGGAAAATCCCTACAACCCTAAAGCATCTTTGAGGAATTCTCAGCTTGACAAGGTAATATCACAATTTTGTTAAGAATTATGGAAAAATAGCAGCACCTCTAACAACATTACTAAAGAAAGATGCATTTTTTTGGACTCTAGAAGCAACTAAGACCTTTGAACATCTTAAAGAGGCAAAGTGCTAAGCTATGGTCTTAGCTACACCAGACTTCACAAAAACCTCTATTGTGGAATGTGAAGCCTCAAGAAATGGAATTGGTGTTGTTTTAATGCAAGAAGGAAGACTCATGTATTTTTAAAGTCATCCAATCAAGGGAAATTATTTACAGAAACCTATCTATGGGAAGGAAATGTTGGAAATACTACATGCCCTAATGTAATGGCACCCTTATCTAATGGGAAGACACTTTAAGGTAATAACAAATAATTATAGTCTTAAATAGTTTTTGGAACAAATATTCTCTTCAAGAGAGTAGCAAAGATGGGTCACAAAGATGTTGGGTTATCACTTTTAAATGAAGAAAAATGTTGTTGTGGAGGCACTGCCAAGAAGGGATGAGGATGCAGAAGCATTGATTTGTGTTATTTCTATTATCCAACTTTATTCGATAACTGAAGCAAGGGATGAATGAAAGAATGATGAAGAGGTATCGAAACATTGAAAAATTGCAACAAGATCTGAGTAAATCTAATATATTTATCTGAAAAAATGATTAATTATGGTACAAATATTTCTTATATCTATGTAAGGACTCCCAATTCAAACAAAATATTATTTTTGAATTGCACACCTCTCCTTTAGGAGGGAACTCAGGATTTTAAAAAACTTACCACACTGTCAAGATGGATTTTTTTTAGGATGGCCTTAAAACCAGTATTCATAAGTTTGTGGCAGAATGTTTGGTTTTCTAACAAAAAAAAGTGAGATATTTAAAACCCCAAGTCTGTTACAACCTTTAGATATTCCAAGTTAGCATCGGTAGGAGGTATGAATGGATTTTATCACAATTTTATCCAAGTCTGAAGGAAAGAGTGTCATCATGGTGGTAGTTGATAGACTTACCAAGTATGCACACTTTTATTCACTATCTCATCCTTTCAAAGTGAGTACATTCGATACTACATTTATGGAAACAATTCAAAAGCTACATGGAAACCAAAATATTACTGTAAGAAATAGAGATCCCATTTTCATTGGAAATTTTTGGACATAATTATTTTCTTTTCTTGGTACTCAATTAGTCCATAGCTCATCTTATCATCCTCAATCTGACGGGAAAGCTGAGATATTGAACAAATGTTTGGAAGGATATCATCATTTCTTTATATCTTATAAGTAAACACAATGGGTCAAGTGGTTACCTCTAGCATAATGGTGGTATAACACTTCCTTCCACACCACAACAAAAGTGACCCCATTTATGACACTTTATGAATATCATCCAACATTCATCACACCATTTTTAAGAGAAAATTCTAACTTTCAAGAAGTGGAAGATCACATTGAATATCAACAAGATATTCACTAACTCTTAAAGAAAGAGAGTCTCGCGTAGAATCAAATGAAACAAAAGGAAAATCATCATCGCAATGAAAGAAGTTTTAATGTAGGTGATTAAGTATTTTTAAGACTACAACCACACAAACAAATGTTCCTAAAGCAAGCTAAGAAGTATACTGAATTATTACCCAAGCACTATTGTCCTTACAAGGTGTTCCAAAGGATTGGTACTATGGCACACAAATTGGAGCTCCCTGCATTTTCCTGAATACACCAAGTTTTCCATGTTTCATAATTAAAGAAGGTTATAGGAAACAAGCTTCCAGTTCAAACAATAGTAACATAAATCGACAAGGAAACATCATATTGGATCTTGAAGAAGTCATGAAAACAAAAACCTAGTAGCTACATGATCAATTTCGGAGTATCTCAATAAGTGCAAGAACTTAGCTGTTGAAGATTCCACATGGAAGGATGAGTATTTTATACATAAGCATCCAAAATTAATAAAGCATTGAGGACAACACATTTTTGAAGGATAGGGGCATGTTAAGTCCCTATAATATTAGTGTAGCACCCATATTGTTATTTTTGTGCCCCATGTAGCCCCCATATTGTTATTGTTGTGACCCATAGAAGGCCACTATTGTTATTTTTATGCCCTTACATTGTTATTTTTATGTAAGCCTTGATTATATTGTGACCCTTTAGACTCCTATATATACCAAGGAGGTCTTGTTATTTGTATCATACAATAACTGTTCATTTATGTGATGTAAAAAGAGGGTTCCCCCTTGAAGAGACTTATTTTCAAGTTGTCAATCTATCTTTTCTTATGTTTTTGTGACCTGGTTACATCACATAAGCCTATAATAATTTGTTTTTTTAATCGCCACTTTCTCTCCAAATTTCTTTTCTTTTTAGCCTCTAAATCACTTCCTTCTCCTCTAACAACTTCCTCTTCATTGATTCTAGGCCGATGATCCTAGATTTGGATTTCTCTGAAAGAAGGCCCATTCCTTTGTCTCAATAAGAGAGAAAAGGCCCTAATTCACATTTATTAGGTCATGCTCATCCTTGAGCCACTTAAGTGCTTCCGATTCAATGGTGGCTTTTTTTTTACTGTATCTAATTCTTGGAAAAATGAGAGGAAACTAATAATTTTGAGGATGGCTCAAAAGGAGTGCATTTAATGTGAACTAGGTCCAAGAATTTCTCTTGATATAGCCAAGTAAAATTGAGCTTGAATGAACTATGATGTTCCCTACCATAGTCTCTTATCTCCAGTAGAATGGGATAATGGTCTGATTCGCCCCCAGTAGCCATCTATTTTCAGACCATGCTTTCAACTTCTAAAGGAACTTCATAAATTAAAAAAAGAGTGTCCCTTTTAAAAACCATGGCCTCAATGAATTGCTTATTCCCCTAGGTTGGATTGACCTTTTCCAATTCAAAATATGATAATTTACAGTCCAATATGAGAGTGGAAAATAAATCCAAAAGAGATTTTGGTCATGCATGGGGGCCCCAAACCTCAACTACTCGAATTGACAAAATTAAAATCCCCACCCAAAATAGATTAATAGAGTTTAAAATCCTATTCCTAAATAGACCTTCCCAAAGGGGGATATTTTCCTAATATGGGACATATACATTCCAGATCCTAAGATCCAACTTCAAATCCATCAAAAGTACATCTATAACAAAAAAAGATTCAAATCCCCATTAATTGATAAGCTTAATACACCAAGAATTCCACTGAATAGTTAACATGTCTAACCTTCCATGGGAATTTGAACTCGAAAGGAGTCATTTAGAGAACATGGATTCAAGAAATCTAGTAATATTCTCACCATCTCCTAGAGTTTCCTTAAGCAGTAGGATATTTGGGCAATTAAAGTCCACAATTCAGCGCAAATATAGTTCTTGAGACGGGCTTGACAGATCCTTGAAATTGAAGGATAATACAATCATATGGGAATTCCACCCAAGGATTTCGATGCTCTAGGTGCCCTGTTAATGTAAAATTGTTTCCCAAAGTCCATATCACAACATGACTTAATCTAGGATTTTAATTTTTTTTATTTCCTACCCCACCCTTTACTTTCCACCTATGGGTGTGATGATGAATATGACCCCCCAACAGGGCCTGGGAGGGATGTAGAAGGAACACACGACCTCATATTATAGCAATAATGCGGTTCCAATAGATCAATAGAGGTTGAAAACTTAGAAGAAACATTAGAGGTTATAGTCAAGGGATGATCCAATGGAATAGGACATGAGATATGGTCTATTGTCAACACCGATCTAGAAAGAGGTTGAGGGACCTATCCTACTGAAACCTTTTCGCAACCCTTCCCTAATTCATTTACATAAACATCCATATTTGATAACGAGAAATAAAAAGGGGTAGAATAGGTACCCATTGGTGTCACTGACTCAGCATACTAGGGATCATTGATCATCTCATTGGGTGTCTCTTGTACCACCCTTTTTGGAGTCTCTAGATCCTTTGTCTATGGAGAATATCAGTTGTTCATCGTCTTTTGATGAGTAGGTTTCTCCACAAGAGAAATATTCAGGAAGAATTTTTTTTTTTAAGCTTCCCCCCCAAGTAATCTCCTCCTTTTATATGGGGAAACCCATAAACTATTTTGATCATAAAAAGGCACAGGGAATTCCTTGCCACTATTCCCATGATTATGGCATCTCATACAATGAAAAGTGACACCCTCGTCGTATAAAATTTGACTATAATTCATCCTACGCACCTCAAAATCAAGATCAGTAGTCAGCCCCTCCTTAGTGTCCATGTTGACCAGAATCTAAACTATTGCCATCAACCTTGAGATCTGAAAAGATAGATCAGCCTCCAAAAACTTCCCCAGCAAATAACTGGTGTGCTGAAAGATCTCCATTGTCCATAATTGAATTGACAAACCGAGGAGGCACACCCATGTGGGTGCCTTTTTTAATCTTTTCCTACTCACGTCGAAAGGGGAGTCCATTATTTTAGAAGAATAGGTTAATGATCGATGCTCTAGTTTCTATTTAAAACCAAGATTACCTCCTTTGTGGAATTAAAACATAGATAAAAACATAGATAAAATCATACCCAACCTAAATATACAATAGAGGGTAAATATTTCATGTGACCTCCCGACATTAAGGAAACCCATTCCCATAAATATTTTTGAGAGAATATTTGATACTAGATATGGTCGAACATCACCAAATCACCCAACTACACCAGCTCATGAAATTGGACATCCTACCCTAACACCACCTTAAATTACCCCCTTAACATTTTCATATCTAAACTTTTTCTATTTTGACCCTAATTCAATTTTGTCCATTCCTTGTCACATCCATAGAGCCCCCACTATATTTAAGGTTTGGCTTATTTCTAGGAACCCCATCAGCCCTCGGACCTTCATTCCTTTTGTGAGCCTCTAGGTAGAAGGAAATAATGATAGTTCCAATGTTACTAAGAGACACACCCTACTGATTTGTAATTGTGACCCCACCCTTTGTGTTTAAGCAATGAAACCCCACCAGCTACCCCTCCACCATAGGATCAACACCATAACACAAATAAACTCAATTCCTTTTTCTAGGTAGTAAATTAAAACCCCTAAAAGTAATAAGCTACCCAAAAGCTTCCTTTGTCATAGTATAGAGCATATAAACCTCCTTGAGTGAATGATTGCATGCATGGTTGAAAATTTTTCACCACAAGGTTGTTATAATGCTCCTCCACTGTGTGTGGAGTCTCAAGATTTCAAATCACAACCAACTCTTGTGGGTTGTATTAGTGGAAGTCACCTATATGTAAGGATGGTTCTAATCCAACAACCAGGACACTAAATATGCTTCCCCTTTGCGACATGCCTTCAAAATATTCTACATCATGTTCCCATACTATATTCATTGCCCCTTTGTTGAACCACTTTCTAGGATTCATGGTCCCAGTGCCACCTAGCTCTAACCAAATCTGGAAAAACCCGCATGTGTCAAGGGAGTAGTCCAACAATATCTCATATGACTTAATAGAGTCCAATGATTCCAATACGATTATGTTCACTTGGTTCATTGTTGATATTACAACCCAATATGATGAAGATATAGTAAAACTATTTCACTCTTACTCTCTAACATAAAGAAACTATTTCAATTTCTATTTTAACTATTGAGTATCAGAAAGATGTAATTTAAATAAATTATTTGAATATCTATATTAATTAACATATTTCAATACCAAGTGTGTGTGTATATATATATATATATATATATAGATGGAAAATAATAAATTCTTATAGTTAAAACATTTCAAGTATTGTTAATATTATACATTTTTGCCCTTTTTTATTGGTATAATTTTAGGTCATTTCTGTTTAGAAGCTAAAAAAGATTTACTGGAATTGAAACATAAGTTATGTTGTCTAGAATTGTCTAAGGGGATTGTGAAGGCATTGAATCCATATATCTGTATTAAAAAATACAAATTAAACAATGAAAAATTTCACATGGTGTGTGTGTGTGTGTGTGTGTGTGTGTGTGTGTATTACTTAGCTAATTGAGGGTGCTTCATGCAACATATGTATGTGTTACGAGGAAATGAATGGATTAATAACATTAACAACTATGGAACTATGGTCAAATTAGAATAACATTCGCTGGCTTCGAAGGTTGAAGTGTCTCCTCTTATCAAGTTACATGAGGTTTAATTAAGGAAGATAGTTTGAAATATCCTTCGCATATTATCGCAATTTGGTGAACTAGCTCAATATTTTGATTTTCATGCCAAAGGACTCCATATTGTCTGCATTTATTGCACTTTTTACTTGAAATGTTGAAGTAAATTCCTCACAAAACATCTATAACTTTAAATTAAAGGAGATACATACCTATGAGGTGTAGGCTAACTAGTTTGAGTAGGATTTAGTCAAATGAGATACATACCTATGAGGTGTAGACCCATTGGTTTGAGTAGGCTTTAGTCCCCATCAGTTTACGTTCAAGCTTCATGGGTAGGGGTTGAGGGAAATAGCTGCTTTTGGGGAATTAAAATATGCGAAGGAGCAACCAAGCTCTACCCACATTTGCATAATATTGGTGATAGCATTTGGATACATCATTCTTTCATCCAATAAGGGCTGGCTCTGACCTTTTCTCGACATAGTTAAAAAGAATTAAAATTAGGAATGATACATCATATATACCATCATAATCCCCTGTAGCCCAGTAGCTATTTAGGTAAGCTAGTGAGAAAGTAAGAGTAAGAAAATGAAGGAAGTTGTGATTAGAGGGAAGGATTCCAATGATTAACATTTCACATTTCAGTTGGCATCCTCTCTCACCTCTATCTTGCATTCTCATATTTTCCTTTTCTTTGGCTTATACTTAGCAAAGGATATAAGATAACATAGATAAACATTTCCTTGGCATATATTTAACAATTGCTGGAGCTAATGGTAAACCCTTCCATTATTAATTTTTGTGACTATATTTGTTTAGTCAAAGAACCAACCACAACACCACAAAAAAAAATTTACTCGTGATACAAGATCACCCTAGCAGACAAACATGAAGCTCTCTTTTATATCAACATCTTGGACCCTTCTACTATTTTCTAACTTATACTTTGTATGAAGTCTATATCTTAGAGTAGAAATCATGTGGTAGTGGAATTATATAGCCTTCTAAAATATGTTAGATATAATTATTTCACAAATGCATCATCTTCCACCATCTCTAGTATCTTTCACCACCTCACCACTCACTGACCTGGCTTGAGCAGATTCGAAAGGGAAACAAGTGTTACTTTATTCAAATTTGAAGGGGAAACACCACCTTCTAGAATCAATATTTTAATTTATGTAACTGATTGAATTTTTTGTATAAATAGATTTTCTTAGCCATATATTTTTTAATTTTCATATATACACATATATTATGTATATGTGCATATCCTTCATATATGAGTAACATCTGTATATGCACATATCTTTTGTATATGTACATCTACAACATATACACATTTACTATATATATATGCAGCTTCTAGATATGCACATATATGGAAGTTGTGCATATACGAATGACATGTGTATATGTGGAAGTCACACAACTTCTATATATGCATTTCATTTGTATCACATATATTCTATATATGCACAACTTCCATATATACACACATATTTTGTATATGCACAAATTTAGTATGTGTGCATGTATGAAAGCACATATACAAAAGTTGCTCATACACGAAAGATATACGTATACAAAGAGGCTACATATATATAGAGATTGAAATTGTGCACAACGTTTGTATAAGCATAGCTTCCATATATGAACATATATTACAATTATGTATATATCATAGGTGCACATATAAAAAGTTGCGCATGTATGGAAGATGCACATATACATAATTTATGCACAACTTTCAATCACTATATATGCGCAACCTCCATATCTGTGAAATATATGTATATGAGTAACTTCCATATATGCACATATACATAATATATACGCATATATAAAAGATGCGTATATACGGAAGTTATATTTATATAGAGGTTGAATTTTTTCACAACTTCTATATATGTGTATATATTCTCTATATGCACAACTTCTATATATGCGCATATTTTTGGTATATGCACATACATTCTATATATGTGAAACTTTTGTATATGTGCATGTCTTCCTTATATAAACAACTTCTATATATGTGCATGAAAAATATGTGCATACATTAAATATATATTTACTCAATGCTATACGTTATGAATAGCTTTTGTATATGTGCTTCTTTCATAAATGTGCATATCTTCTGTATATGCACATATCTAGAAGTTGTGCATATACATTAGATGCACATATATGTAGGATATGTGCTTATACAAAGTAGATATGCGCATATAAGAAAGTTGTGCATAAATGGAGACTATATTATATGCATAATACAGATGTTGTGCACAACTTCTGTATATGAAAGATATGCACATATACATAGGCTACATATATACAAAGGTTGAAGTTGTGAACAACTTCTATATATGCACATATATGGAAGTTTTGCATATAGGGTAGACACACATATACAGAAGCTATCATATATAGAGGATGTGCGCATCTTCGATATATGCACAACTTTTATATCTGTACACATATTATGTATATTTCGTATATGAGCAACTTTCGTATATGCACATATACAAAAGCTACGTGTATACAAAAGTTGTGCATAGCTTTCGTAATATGTATATATGACAATCTTCATTTATGCACAACTTTTGTATATGCGCATATTTTTTTATATATGTGCAATTTTTATATATGCGCATATCATTCATATATGTGTAACTTTCCTATATGCGCATCTACATTATATGCAGAAATTTTAGATACATGGATATACAAAAGATATGCACATATATGTAAAGAAACATATATATAGAAGCTATGCATATGGAAGACATGTGCCTATACAAAAGTCACAACTTTTATATATGGACATCTTTTGCATCGCATATCTTTTGTATATACACAACTATATATTGGCATTTCTTTCATATATGCACAAATTTTATATACGTATAGATTGAAGCGCATTTACTGAAGTTGTTCATATAGGAAATATATATGCATATACAAAAGTTGTAGGGATACGGAGTCTATGTATATACAAAAATTGAAGTTGTGAAGAACTTTTGTATATGCGTAACTTCTGAATATGCATATGTATGGAAGTTGTGCATATATGCTAGATGCACATATGAGTAATTTATGAGCAACTTTTAGCCACTGTAAATGCACAACCTCCATTTATGCGTAGTTTCCGTATATACACAACCTCTATATATGTACATATCTATTTGTACACCACCTTAAATTCCCCCCTTAATATTTTCATATCTGAACTTTTTCTGTTTTGACCCTAATTCAATTTTGTCCATTGCTTGCCACATCCATAGAGCCCCCACCATATTTGAGGTTTGGCCTATTTCTAGGAACCCCATCAGCCCTCAGACCTTCATTCCTTTTGTGAGCCTCTAGGTATAAGGAAACAATGATAGTTCCAATGTTACTAAGAGACAAACCCTACTGATTTGTAATTTTGACCCCACCCTTTATGTTTAAGAAATGAAACCGCACCAGCTACCCCTCTACCGTAGGATCAACACCATAACACAAATAAACTCAATTCCTTTCTCTAGATAGTAAATTAAAACCCTTAAAAGTAATAAGATACCCAAAAGCTTCCTTTGTCATAGTATAGAGCATATAAACCTCCTTGAGTGAATGATTGCATGTCTGGTTGAAAAATTTTCACTGCAAGAATGCTCCTCCACTATGTGCGGAGTCTCAAGATTTCAAATCACAACCAAATCTTGTGGGTTGTATTAGTGGAAGTCACCTCTATGTAAGGATGGTTCTAATCCAGCAACCAGGCCACTAAATATGCTTCCCCTTTGCGATGTGCCTTCAAAATATTCTACATCATGTTCCCATACCAGATCCATTGCCCCTTTGTTGAACCATTTTCTAGGATTCATGGTCCCAATGCCACCTAGCTCTAACCAAATCTAACAAAACCCTAATGTGTCAAGGGAGTAGTCCAACAATATCTCATATGACTTAGTAGAGTCCAATGATTCCAATATGATTATGTTCACTTAGTTCATTGTTGATATTACAACCTAATATGATGAAGATATAGTAAAAATATTTCACGCTTACTCTCTAACATAAAGAAAATATTTCAATTTATAATTTAACTATTGAGTATGAGAAAGATGTAACTTAAATAAATTACTTGGATATCTATATTAATTAACATATTTCAATACCAATTACATATCTATATATATATATATATATATATATATATATATATATATCTATATGGAAAATAATAAAATATTATAGTTAAAACATTTCAAGTATTGTTAATATTATACATTTTGGCCCTTTTTTATTGGTATAATTTTAGGTCATTTCTGTTTAAAAGCTAAAAATGATTTACTGGAATTGAAATATAAGTTTTGAAATATAAGTTATGTTGTCTAGAATTGTCTAAGGGGATTGTGAAGGCGTTGAATCCATGTATATGTATTAAAAAATACAAATTAAACAATGAAAAATTTCACATGGTGTGTGTGTGTGTGTGTGTCTGATGTGTGTGTCTGAATATATATAGTACTTAGATAATTGAGGGTGCTTCATGCAACATATGTATGTGTTATGAGGAAATGAATGGATTAATAACAATAACACCTATGGAACTATGGTCAAATTAGAATAACATTCCTTGGCTTTGAAAGACGAAGTGTCTCCTCTTATCATGTTACATGAGGTTTAATTAAGGAAGATAGTTTGAAATATCGTTCGCATATTGCCACAATTTGGTGAACTAGCTCAATATTTTGATTTTCATGCCAAAGGACTCCATATTGTCTGCATTTATTGCACTTTTTACTTGAAATGTTAACGGAAATTCCTCACAAAAGATATAAAACTTTAAATTAAAGGAGATACATACCTACGAGGTGTAGGCCAACTAGTTTGAGTAGGATTTAGTCAAATGAGATACATACCAATGAGGTGTAGACCCATTGGTTTGAGTAGGCTTTAGTCCCCATCAGTTTAGGTTCAAGCTTCATGGGGAGGGGTTGAGGAAAAAAACCACTTTTGGGGAATTAAAATATGCGAAGGAGCAACCAAGCTCTACCCAAATTTGTATAATATTGGTGATAGCATTTGCATACATCATTCTTTGAACCAGTAAGGGCTAGCTCTGACCTTTTCTCGACATAGTTAAAAAAAATTAAAATTAGGAATGATACATCATATATACCATCATGATCCCCTGTAGCCCAGTAGCTATTTAGGTAAGCTAGTGAGAAAGTAAGTGTAAGAAAAATAAGGAAGTTGTTATTAGAGGGAAGGATTCCAATGATTAACATTTCACATTTCAGTTGGCATCCTCTCTCACCTCTATCTTGCATTCTCATATTTTCCTTTTATTTAGCTTATACTCAGCAAAGGATATAAGATAACATAGATAAACATTTCCTTGGCATATATTTAACAATTTCTAGAGGTAATGGTAAACTGTTCCATTATTAATTTTTGTGACTATATTTGTTCAGTCAAAGAATCAACCATAACACCACAAAAAATTTTTACTTGTGATACAAGATCACCCTAGAAGACAAACATGAAGCTCTCTTTTATATCAACATCTTGGACCCTTCTACTATTTTCTAATTTACAGTTTGTATGAAGTCTATATCTTAGAGTAGAAATCATGTGCTAGTGGAATTATATAGCCTTCTAAAATATGTTAAATATAATTATTTCACAACTGCATCATCTTCCACCATCACTAGTATCTTCCACCACCTCACTACTCACTGACCTAGCTTGAGCGGATTCGAAAGGGAAACACAGTCCTACTTTATTCAAATGTGAAGGGGAAACACCACCTTCTAGAACCAATATTTTAATTTATGTAACTAATTGAATTTTTTGTATAAACAGATTTTCTTAGCCATATATTTATATATGTGCAATTTTCATACATACACCTATCTTATGTATATGTGCATATCCTTCATATATGAGTAACATCCGTATATGTAGATATCTTTTGTATATGTACATCTATAGTATATACACATTTACAATATATACGCAACTTCTAGATATGCGCATATATGGAAGTTGTGCATATACATATGACGTGTATATGTGGAAGTCACACAAATTCTATATATGCACTTCATTTGTATGACATTTATTCTATATATGCACAACTTCCATATATATGCATACATTTTGTATATGCACAACTTTAGTATGTGTGCACATATGAAAGCACATATAGAGAAGTTGCTCATACATAAAAGATATATGTATACAAAGAGGCTACATATATATAGAGATTGAAATTGTGCACAACTTTTGTATAAGCGTAGCTTCCATGTACGAACATATATTAAAATTGTGCATATATCATAGGTGCACATATAAAAAAGTTGCGCATGTATGGAAGATGCAAATATACATAATTTATGCACAACTTTCAATCACTATATATATGCAACCTCCATATATGTGAAATTTATGTATATGTGTAACTTCCATATATGCACATATTTGTTTGCACATATACATGATAGATATGCATATATAAAAGATGCATATATATGGAAGTTATTTTTATACAGAGGTTGAATTTTTTCACAACTTTTGTATATGTGTATATATTCTCTATATGTAAAACTTCTATATATGCGCATATTTTTGGTATATGCACATACATTTTATATATGTGAAACTTTTGTATATGTGCATATCTTCCTTATATAAACAACTTCTATATATCCACATACAAAATCTGCGCATACATTAAATATATATTTACTCAATGTTGTACGTTATGTATAACTTCTTTATATGTGCTTCTTTCATAAATGTGCACATCTTCTGTATATTTGCATATCTAGAAGTTGTGCATATACATTAGATGCGCATATATGGAGGATATGTGCTTATATAGAGTAGATATGCACATATAAGAAAGTTGTGCATAAATGGAGACTATCTTATATGCATAATATGGACGTTGTGCACAACTTCCGTATATGAAAGATACGCGCATATACATAGGCTACATATATACAAAGGTTGAAGTTGTGCACAACTTCTATATATGTGCATATATGGAAGTTGTGCATATACGATAGACGCACATATACAGAAGCTATGCATATACGGAGGATGTGCGCATCTTCCATATATGCACAACTTTTGTATATGTGCACATCTTATGTATATTTCGTATATGAGCAACTTCCGTATATGCACATATACAAAAGCTACGTGTATACAAAAGTTGTGTGTAGCTTTCATAATATGCATATATGACTGTCTTCATTTATGCACAACTTTTGTATATGCGCATATTTTTTTATATATGTGAAATTTTTATATATGAACATATTATTCATATATGTGTAACTTTCCTATATGCGCATCTACATTATATGCACAAATTTTAGATACGTGCATATACAAAAGATATGCACATATATGTAAGAAAACATATATACATAAGTTATGCATATATGGAAGACATGTGCCTACACAAACGCCACACAACGTTTATGTATGAACATCTTTTGTATCACATATCTTTCGTATATACACAACTATATATGCGCATTTCTTTCGCATATGCACAACTTTTATATACATGTATATACAGAAGCACATTCATAGAAGTTGTTCATATAGGAAATATATACACATATAAGAAAGTTGTAGAGATATAGAGGCTATGTATATACAAAAATTGAAGCTAGGCACAACTTCTGTATATGCGTAACTTCTGAATATGCATATGTATGGAAGTTTTACATATACGCTAGATTCACATATGCATAATTTATGAGCAACTTTTAGCCACCATAAATGCGCAACTTTCATTTATGCGTAATTTCTGTATACACAACCTCCATATATGCACATATCCATTTGTACATATATGGAAGATATACTCATATACAAAAGTTTTGCCTATACAAATGATGAAGATCTCTGCAACTTTCGTATATGCGCATATCTATCGTATATGGAAAACTTTCATATATGCACATATACAGAAGATGTGCAGATACTAAATATATATTTATTCAATGATATGTGTTATGCACAACTTTCGTGTATTTGCTTATTTCATATATATGAATATCTTCCATATGTGCGCATATCTTGAAGTTGTACTTATTTATTAGATGAACATATTGTATGTTTTAAATCTATACAAAAATTACCTGCATACAAATTCTAAAAACAAAAAATAAACAATGGCAAGAACATAAAACATATGTACACAAAGGTTTTCCCCTAGATCCCAAAATCGAGGCTACTAGATTGATTTTTCGTTATGTTCCATTCACTGTGACAATATATATATATATATATATATATATATATATATATATATATATATATATATAGATATATATATATATATATATATGTTGAAGCATTCATTAACCCTATATTATAACATAATTGTAGTTCCCTTGACCAGATCTACATGTCTTCCATATATGCATAACTTCCATATATGTGTTTTTTTACATATATGTACATATCTTTTGTATATGTGCATATATGGAATTTGTGCATATATAGTAGACATGTATATATGGTAGATGCGCATATACAAAAAGACACATACATGAAAATTTAACATATATTAAAGATATTGACATATATGAAAATTGCACATATATAAAAGATATGTGAATATACAGAAGTTGTGCATATATGAAAGATGCAAACATTTTTCATATATGCATAGCTTTTGTATATGTGCATCTACCGTATATGTACAACTTTCATATATGCACATACACAAAAGTTATGCACAACTTCAACCTTAGTGTATACATAATATCTATATACACGCACATCTTTCATATACGGAAATTGTGCGCAACATATGTAATATATATATATAAGACAGTCTCCATTTATGCACAACTTCCTTGTATGAGTAATTTCCATATATGTGCATGTCTACTCCGTATATGCATAACTTTTGTATATGCACATATATTCCATATATAAACATCTATTATATATGCACAACTTCTAGATATGCACATATACAGAGGATATGCACATTTATGAAAGAAACACATATATAGAAGTTGTGTATAACATATATCATTAAATAAATATATATTTAGTGTATGTGCAACTTTCGTATATGGGTATACATAAGTTGCATATATAAGGAAGATATATACATATATGGAAGTTGCACATATATATAATATATGTGCATATACAAAAGTTGTGCATATACAGAAGATATATGCATATATAGAAGTTGTGTATATAGGGAATATATGTGCATATACAGAAGTTGTGCATAACTTCAACCTTTGTATAGACATAACTTCTGTATATGCACACATTTTACATGTGTGTATATCTTATATATATGTGCAAACAAATATATGCATATATGGAAGTTACATATATACATAAATTTCACATATATGGAGACTACTCATATACAATGACTAAGAGTTGTGCATAATATGTATATGTGCACCTACAGTATATGCGCAAATTCCATATATGTGCATATACGGAAGCTACGCTTATACAAAAGTTGTACAGAACTTCAATATCTCTATATATGTAGACTATGGATATATGTATATATTTCATGTATTAGAAACTTCCTTATATGTGATTTCATATGTGGAACATATATGGAGGTTGTGCATATACAAAATATATGCGTATATATGGAAGTTGCGTATATACGAAAGATGTGCATATATAGAAGTTGTGTGACTTCCTCATATGTACATGTCATCTGTATATACACGACTTCCATATATGAGCATATCTGAAAGTTGCATATATATAGTAGATGTGTATATATGATAGATGTACATATACAAAAGATATGCGCATATATGGAAGTTATGCATATACAAAATATATGCGCATATACAGAAGATATGTGTATATATGAAAATTACACATATACAAAATATAAGCGCATATAGGGAAGTTGCACATAAATGGAGTCTGTCATATATGCATATTACAGAAGTTTTGCACAACTTATGTATAGGCGTAGCTTCTTTATATGTACATATACAGAAGTTGTATATATATGGAAATTTCACATAAACATAAGATATGCACATATATATAAGTTGTGCGTATAACAAAGATATGCACATATACAAAAGATGTGCACATCTTCTGTATACATGCAAATTCTGTATATGTGCATCAATCGTATATACATAGTTTTCTTATATGTGAAAATACACAAGTTGAGCATGATTTCAACCTCTCTATATAATTAACTTTTGTATATGCACATATCTTTCGTATATACGAACCTTTTGTATATGCGCACCTTCCTTATATGCACAACTTCTATATATTCACATATACGATAGTTTATGGTGGGAAATAAGTACAAGCCACCACATGAAACCAATAGAGGAAGATGGTATCAAGACCTTATGATTATAAAATAATACAACAACTTGTGAAAAGCCATTAACATCTATGGAAACAAGGAATTGGAAATTGTTTCTCAAAAATTCTATCTTCGTTTTCCCCTTTTTTATCTTCAGCTTCATCCGCTTCTTTTTCCTCTTGCTTCAGATTTGATTATGGAGAACGAGGATCCACATATTTTTTGAGACCTTTGTGTACCTGTTAGTGAGCTGAATTTTTTTAGCAAAGTAATGTGTCTATGATGTTGATATGGATAAGGTGTTATTCAATTATTACTCCAATCTGTTGGAATCAGAGTCCATCTAGACTAAGCCTCCACATCAACCTCCAATCATGGAGCTACTGGGGTCAACTGTGTCATTGGTGAATTAGGTTTTCCCTTCAAGATTTCCATCAGTTGAGGTTTCTTGCATTTATTCGTCGCTTTGAATAGAAACCATTTTCTCAAGTGATGGGAAGCTATCGCAAGGGTTTCACAATAAAGGGTTTATGCAGACACCGGTATGGTATGAGGGTCAGATTCAACTGAAGATCTTGGTTCCTTCCTCGCCATCTCTACAATTCTTGAATGCTTGCATAAACCCTAGATCGGTGGATGAAAGGGTGGAAGCAATACCTTGTGGAGATGGCTCAGTAAGGGAACATTCACATTTTGTCGGCCAAAATATGGTTTTTTTGCTTAGATAGACGTCGGTTCCACATCGAGAGGGCTAGGGGGTTTATCACTTCCATAGGCCTCTGGATGCTTCGAAGGTTATGCAAATTGTGTACCAGAATAAAACCAGTCTAAAGCTAGGGAAAGCGGTGAAGAAGGTAATTTAACCAAGTGATGGAGAAGTGCGGAGACAAGAGACCCTAGGTCGTGGGGGAAAAATCAAAAGCCACTAAATTAAAGGAAATAGGAAGAAAACTAGTGCTTGGGGAGGGAATAAAACTCAGTGAAGTCATGGGCACAACTGACCAAATTCTTTTTGGTAGGGTTCTTGGCCGCACCTACTCATTAGCTCGTCTCAAGAAATGGGTAGTGGAAGTTTGGGGGCAGGTTCTAAATGTGTTGCCCTCTATGGTCACCATGACCAGAGGTTGGCTTACACTTAATCCCTCAAACCTAGCACATTCTAAATGGCTACTTACAAAATTCTAGCATATAGAGATGGACCCTACAATGTTGAAGAGATAGTCCCCTTTATTTAATCCCTAGCCTGAACAATTGGGAGCTGGTCCGATCTAGGTAAGGGTGTCGGCTTGTCCCTTAAATTTTGGGCTGAGGATGTCTTTAGGTGAACTGGGAATGACTTGGGGATTTATTTAGATCATAATAAATCATTTGTTGAGATGGGAAAGATGGAATTTTCCCGGATTCTGGTTCATCTCGATACCAGGGAGGGTTTGGTTGAAAGATTCATGCCTCAATTCCAATGTTTCTCTAGATTACAGAAGTTAGATTATGAAGGTATCCCTTTTAGGTGCAGAAGGTGTCACGAAGTCGGACACTTTTACAAATAATGTCCATTACTGGCAACAGAAAGAGTGGGGGAGGTTATAGAAGGTGGGAAGGGTGGTGAATTCAAATAAAGATCGCAGGGTCCCCTCAAGGAACTAGCCTCTTACAACAAAGGTCCCATGCAATATGTTGGTCACAAAGCTCTCATGTAGCAGCAGCCTCAGTGGCTTTGAGTACTTCTCTTCTCTCCCCTCCCTCGGAACCTCTTAATTCCTATCATGATGACATTATATCCTCTATTGTATGTTGCATTATGAATCATAGGATATCCTTTGCATGTCATATATCATCGGTTGCATGCCCCATGGCTTCGACCCATGATAATTGTTTGAATCCCTTCCCTGTCGTTCTGAGCTTTCCCATCACATCTTTACCCCTGATGAAGGAATCCTCATCAGAGTCTAGTGCTAGTCACACATACATCCTTCAATCCCTAGCCAGGTATCCAATAGGTCTTGATGGGGTTCTAGGTATATCATCGTCTCCCAAGGTTTTTAAATATTATAGAGGAAAGCAATCACACATGTCCAAGGCTATCAATAAGGTTCATTTGAACGTTATCGAAGGAAGGAAACTTTGCATTGAGAGGGTTCTTAGAGAACAAAGAAACCCAGATTTGGTTACCAAATGAAGTGGCTCTCCTTTAATTATAGAGGGTTGGCTAGCCCTAATAAAAAATTAACCCTTGGATAATTAATTACATCTGAAAAGTTGGATGTAATCATTCTTCAAGAGAAATTAGGGCATAGTGAGAAAATTGTATCAATTCTTGAAGCTATGAATCCGGGGTGGATTTTCCATGCCCTTGGTGTAAAAGGGCACTTGCGAGGTATGCCTTTGAGAATTAATGGTGGAACAATGAAATTTATGAATATTTTGGGTCGAGAAGATGCGCTACTTGTAGACGTATCGTCATAAGAGATTGGTTTGGAATTTCACCTTATCAATATCTACGACCCATGTCACAACAGAGAGGCATTTTGGGAGGACCTCATGAGTGCAACTTTCATGCAAGAGGAAAATTTAATCTTGGGGGGCGATTTAAAATTTTCCCTATGACTTGCAGAATCCTGGGGTCAGAACGCATAGGTAGATTCACTCTCTGAATTTTTTGAACATATGATCGAATCCAACAATATCATTAATATTGAATTTGCGTGTCTAATGCTTGCTTGGAGAAATCTCAGAATTGGTAATGCCTCGTTGACCAGATGATTGGATATATTTTTCATAAAGGAACCACTGATGGAGAAGTTCAACTTGGTTATAAAGTGGGTTGGATTGAGGGGTATCTTTGCTCATTCTCCTATTTTCTTGGAAATTGTTGGAAGGACCCTTAAGGCATGTGCTCCATTCAAGTTCAACTCAATGTGGTTGAGCATTGAAGAATATCACGCTTTGGTTAAATTGGAGTGAAAGGTTTAGAACCATTCTATTAATACCTCTCTGGTTGATCATCTGGCACATAACTTTTATTGCCTCAAGAAAAGGACCATTGATTGGGAAAAGGAAAAGAATAAAAAAGATGAAGAATCCCTCAGTAAAATTGAAGAGGAATTAACTATTTTAGAGGACCCTGTTAATGGTGGTTTTGAATCTCTGGAATCAAAAAAACATGTCACCCAATTTGAGGCAGTCAAAAATCATGTTGCTAAGAGACAGAGAATAAACACCCAGAATTAGAAGCAAAGCTATATGGATGCAATTTGGAGATGATAACACCAAAATTTTCCACCAGATTGCCAAAGGAAGAAAATCCATTAACACTATTTGGTCTCTACAAGACGAGGATGGTAATCCTACTTAGACATTTTGGAGTTTGGCTAACCTAAGTATATAACATTTAGGCAATCTATTTAAAGCCCAGCAAGGGGTCTCACTTGGCAAAAATAATCAAGGTAGCTATATTTTTCCCAAATTCATCAATGAAGATGAAAATGAAGACCTATTCACACTAGTCACAATGGGTGAACTGGCAGTTGTATTAAAGTGGTCCAGGAATGATAAAATTCCTAAACTGCATGGATGGCTGGTTGAATTTTACCTCACATTCTTTGAATTAATTGGTAATGACCTTCTTAGTGTTATTGAAGACTGTAGAAACAATGGGAGGATGTATGAGGCCTTTAATGCCACCTTCATTGGGTTGATCCTAAAATCTGATAATCCTATTAGATGTGATGATTTTAGGCCCATTTCATTCTGTAACTATATATTTAAAATCATCACCAAAATCATAGCCAACAAAATCAACTCCATCATATCCCGATACATCTCCATAGAACAATTTTCCTTCTTGGAAAATAGGAAGCCATAGGTATCACCAAGGAGGGACTTCACTCCATCAAAGTTAAGAAACTCAAAGGAATGATTATGAAGATTGATTTATCTAAAGCTTTTGATAGGACAAGTTGGTTGTATCTTTGGATGCTATTGACATATATGGGTTTCCATAATAACTTTATGAATTGGATCATGTGTTGTATCTCCTCAGTCTCCTACATAATTCTTATCAATAGGTTGACAAAAAATTTCTTTCATCCTGAATGACATCTCAGGAAAGGATGTCCTTTATCCCCTTTACTCTTTTTTTTAGTTATGGAAGGTCTAAGCAAACTGATTATTGCCGAGAGGGGGTGTTGGAGATTTAAATGGATCAAGATTGCATCAAACATAATTCTATGTCACCTTCAATTTGTTGATGATGTCCTAATTTTTATGAATGGAGTTATTATTTACTCATTTGTGTTCTCTAGTGTTCTCAATATTTTTTGCAATGCTACAAGTATGGAAACCGATAAAATGAAATTAACTCTATCTTCTGTTGAATGTTCTCCACATGAAATTGACTATGCCACCCAGAGGTTTCCATTCAGGCTATTAGAATTTGAACAAGGATTGAAATACCTTGGATTTTGACTCAAATCAAATAATTACAAAATAATAGATGGGTCATGGCTGATTGCTAAGATTGAAAGTAGGCTGGAAGTTTTACATCATAGATGGTTGTCTAGGGTTGGATGACTGGTCCTTATCAAATTCATCTTAAAATCCATTCCAGTATATTGGATGTCATTATCTTGGATCCCAAAATGAATCCTTCACAGAGTCTAGCATATCTGTTGTAGATTTTTATGGCAAGGGAAGAAAGAAAGCAAACCTTTCGCATGGATAAGATGGGAGCAAATAGATTTGCCCAAACAATGGGGAGGATGGGGCAAGAAAATTATCCTCAACTTCTCAAATGCATTGGCTGCCAAAATGGGATGGCATCTTATTTCCACAAGAAACTTATGGAAACAAGTGATTACATATAAATACATATCCCCCATGGAGGTCTAGGAATGGATTAGACTGCCTCACTCGAAAAGATCAGAGATATCCTCGATGTGGAGAGTGGCCGTAAATTCTTTCGATTATATAAGGGCTGGCATAGCATGGAGTGTAGGGACTTGGGAATGAGTTTGACTTGGATTAGATGCATGGCCAGGTAGTGGAAATGCACATGTCCTCCCTCCAAATATGTTTACAGTTTCTCTCGGAAGCAGGCTAACGAACCTTAAATCAAATTGCGGACAGTGAGAACTCTCCTCTATTGAGCACAGTTGGAAGTGAGCACATGATCTCCAACTCCCGACATAATGGCATCAAGATAGTAATATATACATCAATTCCCTCATAGAAGCTCATATTAGAATTTAGGAGAAGGAGGATGAACTCATTTGGACCCTTGCCTCCCATGGAAGATATACTCTAAAATATGATTACCTTGTCATCTATGAAAAAAAAGAACCAAATAACAATATTTGATGGTGGAAGCTCATCTCGAAACTCAAATGTCTCCTTAGATCAAAGTTGTTTATGTGGTTCATACTAAGGAGCAAGGTTCCCACATTTGATAACCTTCAACATTGATCCTTTCAAGGTCCAACCTGGTGCGCTTTATGTAAGGAAAATGTTGAACATGTCAATCATCTTTATCTTCAGCGTCCTATCACCATCCATGTATGGAACCAAATTTATAATTTGTTGGCTATTGATATCAAGTGGAGATGTCAAACAATATTAGAAGCATGGTAATCCTGGTGGCATTAGGTGCACCCTTCTAAAATCAGGAATTTGCCCCTTCTGTTATTTTGGGCCATTTGGTTAGGTAGGAATAAAAAAAAAATTTAGACAAATATTAGAATTGGTTACTCACCAAAAATAGTGGCTACATACCAACTCATCCCTGAAGATAATCAACAACAAAGGACTAGGAACATTATCACTGAGCCATAGAAAAGTCCATTCCTTGAGCCTATTTTGATGGCTATGCTCAACCAAAAGGATGTGGTGGTGGGGATATTTTGTTCTTAAGTGAAAATCACCTTTTCAAACTAAAAAATGGATTAGGGAGAGGCAAAAACAACTATGCAGAATTAAATAGCCTTAGATTATTCCTTATTTTCTCCCTAGAAAAGGGTTGCCGGCAACTTTAGGTATATGGGGATTCAAAAATCATCATCAAATGGTTCAACCAAGAAGAAACTTGTCACGTGCACACACTCAGAAATCTACTAGATGAAGTTATGAATTTAAAATCACAATTTGACTTGGTTACATGTCATCATATCTACAAGGATAGGAACGAGACTATCGACAGTCTATCCAAAGAAGTTGCAGAGCAACATTTGGTTACATGGTTGATACAGGAGAAAAAGTTGTAGGATCATTATTAGTAGTATCAAAGGCCTTTCGTCGATGCTCTGGATCTTGCAGCCATATGATTTTTTAGGGATTATAGTTGGGGAATTTTTTTATATTTTCTATAGTTAACTTATATATGTTATTTTGCTTTGTTGTATATATTTCACATCTGCTTATACTTACTGAACTATACGATGAAGTGAAAAAGGTTGCCACTATTTTTGAGATATGCTTCATTGCAACATCTACAACATGTAATTTTTAATATTGTATATAATGGAAATTACGATTTTTCCTTGGGGGAAAAAGTTAGACTCATTAAATATTTTAACCATAATTATAATAACTAATATAGATGGAGATGTCCATCACAATTTATAACCAAAATTCAAATATTATAAATAAATAAATAATTAATTAAATATTATAATTTATAAGTAGATTAATAATTAGACTTTACGACATCTTTTATCAAGAATGAAGTTCTAGAAGTCTAATTAAGAGATGATTTATCAATTTTATTGAAAATTCAACACAACTTTTAAAAATCATTTTATTAAGTTGTTTAATTTGCATAGAGGTTTTTAGGGTGCCAAATTCATTTATGCATTCAAAACTGTGTAGTAAACAATAAGAAATCACAATTTTACTAGAAATTGTATTGTATATTTCGGCTAAAAAGTCATTTCATTTATTAGTTAGACTATGCCAAATTAGATTTAAGATAATATTTCTTTTTCAAATATAAATTTTAGCAATTAAATGTTTTTAATTAAAAGAGAATAATAACTAAATAGTTATTATATTTTTTTTCAAAACTTTCAACATAAATTACTATTAATACATTATAATTTATTTTAATTTATAAAAATAATTTTTAATAAACAAAATACTAAAATGACCATCCGGTGGCGAAGTGGGGCGTAAAATACTTAGTGAAATGATTAAAGGGTATTTTATTTATCTTTCATTTATAACTATCTAATTTCATATCCATAATAATCATAATTTTGTTAGTGTATCTTTAATCTCAATTTTTAAAATAGATTTATTATTTTTTTCATTTTATGATACTTTGCATATTTTATATTTTTATTTTTTATTTTTTATATTTTGAGCCTCTTTCCAAACCTACTATAATGGAGATGTTGAAATATCAAGTTTAATATTTTGACTCTATTTAATTATATAAAAATAAAAATAAAATAAAAAATCAACAATAATATCTTTCAATAAAACATTTTCATTAGATGAAATTACATAAAACTAAAAATAAAATAAAATTAATAATACAATTATAATTATAATTATAATGAATAATTAAACCAACTTACATCAATCTTAGCTTATGATCCATCAAGAAATAAGAGGGATCAAAATTGATCCCTTTAAGCCCTTGGTAGATCAAAGTTATGTTGTATCTAAGCTATTTTTTTAAATATATTTATTATTTTTTCATTTTATAATACTTTATAATATTTAATAGTTTTATTTTTTATTTATTACACTAAGAGATGCAACTGCTTTTGGTAGAGATGTTGTAATATCCTATTTAAAATCATTTCATTCATAGATATGGCAGAAATAACCTTCGTTTCTTTTTTTAATAAGTTATACCAACTTGAAATGTAATGAAATATTTTTGTGTATCAATCATTTAATTTAATACCTACACTAGGAGGTATCATAAATCATAATAAAATATTACTCATAACACTTTTTTCTTTTTATAAAATAAATTAATATTCTTTCATGTTTATATAGCTTTATAAAATTTTCAATTTATTTGTAAAATATTAATAAATATAAAAATACAAAATTTTTACATAAAATTTATAGTACTTTTCATTTTAATTTATTTAAAATAACAAAATAAAATAAAACAAAGCTTGAAAATAAAACTTTTTAAATTCATGTTTTTAAAATACATACACCTCTTTGGTTTTTATAATAATTATTATCTACTTTTTCATAAAAAGGTAAATATCATATTAATATAGACTAATATTTATTATATAAATGACAAAATTTAATTATGTGAAAATTCTTAAAACATGCACTAATACTAAAATTCATAATTTCTTATCTAAAGTTTTGTAACTGATTATTTAGTCCAAATTATTTATATAACTATCTCTACAATATCTCCATAATGTTTTAATAAATATTTTCTAACTTCTGTCCTTACATAAATATCTAAATTAGTCTATATCATTACAAATTCATCGTATTATTTAAACATTTTGTTAATTCCTACTTAACTCTATTTGTAAACCTCTTCTTAAATTTTGCCCCTTTCCACCTATGCTTTTGGAATCTTTAGTTGTTTTTTTGGATTATGTATGAACTCATTATATTTTGAATATCATGATTTTTCCATAATATAGTTATATTTAATTTGTTATAGAAAACTTAATAGTCTCATTTTAAAATATTTCATAATAATGTATTACTTTTATCAATTATTATTTTAATTTTTAATTAAAAAATAATTTGAGGGTGTTGAATTCATTTATGCATTCAAAACTATATGGTAAACAATAAAAAATCTCAATTTTGCTAGAAATTGTACCTCCTATGACTTAGGCTATGCCAAATAAAATTTAAAATAATATTTTTTTATTTTATTTTCAAGTTTTTTTTTTTACAAATTTATATTTTAGCAATTAAAAATTAACAATTAATTGAAAATAATAAATAAATATTTATTGTATTTATTTTTTATTTTTTCAACATAAATTAATATTAATATATTTTAATTTAAAAAGAAAATAGCAAACAAAGCACTAATATCACCCCCACAGAGTTGAATATGTGTAATGGCTAAAACCTACTTCACAAGGGAAGTGGGACCTAAAAGGCTTAGCGAAATGTTTAATGCATATTTTATTTACTTCTAATTTATTACATATCTAATTATGTATTTGTAATAATTACAATTTTGTTTGTGTATTTTTAATCTCAATTTTTAAAAATAGATTTTTTATTTTTTTCCATTTTATGATACATTGTATATTTAATAATTTTATTTTTGATTTGATACATTTGGATGCAAACCTAGTATGGTGGAGATGTTGTAATATCGTATTTAAGATTTTGATTTAGTTAGATTACATAAAATAAAAATGAAATAAAATAGTCAATAAAACATTTTCAACAAGTGAAATTACATATAAAAATTAAAAAATTAAAAAATAAAAAATAATAATAATAATTATTATAATTAATAATCAATAATTAATAATTAATAATTAATAAGATTCATCATAACCTCCAATCCATTTAGAGCCAAAATGGATGGATATTTGATCCTTTGCATTTGGTAGATCAAAAGTTATTTTTTCATTTTATAATATTTAATAATTTTATTTTGGATTTATACACTAAAAGGTAAAAAGCGATTGGTAGAGATGTTGTAATATACTGTTTAACATTTTGACAAGGCCAAATTAATAAAATCCAATGGTGAGAATTATCTTTTCATTCATCCTTTGCATTTGGTAGATCAAAAGTTAAGTTGGACATAGTTTTTTTTAAATAAATTTATTATTTTTTCATTTTATAATATTTAATAATTTCATTTTGGATTTGTACACTAAAAGGTAAAAGGCGATTGGTAGAGATGTTGTAATATACTATTTAACTTTTTTACTAGGCCAGATTAATTTTTTTCCGTGGAAAATAGAGTTCGTAATTTCTATTAAAAAGTTGTTAATAGATATTACATGTTGTAGATGCCGAGGCATATGCTGTAGAGTGGCCAGAGCCACGTTACAAAGTAGAAACTAGATATAAATATCCAGAGTGAGTCTAGGTGAATACATGAGCTGTATATCACCAGTAGATACAGAGTCCCCAAAAATCTCAAAAATAAAGCCCAAGGCCATACAGGAATATGTACATCCATATGTCCATACAATTATATACCCGATTAAAGAAGATTCCTGCTATACAAAAAGAAGCTCCCAAGTAGCAGCTGCAAAAACTAGTGAGGGGGAGGGCCCCCCATCAGTAGGCCGTCGATGTAGGGACGATGATAGAACCTGTGTATCCCAGCTGGTGTGTGTTCTTCGATCAGCCAGTCTCCTAGAGGCCGATCCGCCGCCTCTTTCGAAAGCTGGTCAGCAAGCGCATTTCTTTCCCTGTAGATATGAGAAACAGTGATCTGGTCAAAATGTGTTTTTAGAAAAACAATTTCTTCCAAGATATGTTTCAAAGAATATGCATGACAGATAGATTTATTGTTTGTCCAATCGATCACAATCTTTGAGTCCCCAAAAATTTGAATTTGTCTGCAATGTTTAGTAAGGGCAAAATAAAGAAGGTGTCTCAAAGTGATAAGTTCCGCAAAGTTATTTGAGCCCGACCCCAGACCCAGTCTCAGGTGAAAATAATGAGTATCAGATAGGAAAAAAGCAATCCCCCCACCACATCCTTGTGGCGGAGCTGCCCCGTCGAAATATGCCCAAGGCATATCCTTATTAATGTGTTCAGGCTGAATAATTCTAGGACGGGTAGGTATGCTCTCAAAAGGAATTTCATTGTAGGCAGCACAAATGGATGCCGAGAGTAGCTGATTGTTGACTCTACAGTTCTCAAAAATAAAAGCGTTCCTGCTCTGCCATATGAAACTCGAAATCACTGCTGGGAGATTTAAGGCCTTTTCTGTGGCAACCGCACCCCACCAATTTGTCCAGGCAGTCGGTATGTCCTCGCCCTGCCAATTCGTTCTGATATTCAGTACCTGTGTGACCTGTTGCCAGATTCCTTTTGTTGTCTCACAGTGGAGGAAAAGGTGGTTCGAAGATTCTTCATTACTTTGGCAAAGTACGCACCAAGATGGTCCTGCTATGGCCCGCTTCTTGAGGGCATCCCCTGTAGGTAATTTATTTGCGATTATATTCCACAGGAGAAGCCTGTTTCGGGGCTACACTTGGAGCTTCCACACAATTTTCCACCAGCCTAGCAGGTTTGCAGGTTTTCTGGCTTCCATAAGCCTGATATAACCCAGTTTGGGTGAGTATGTCCCGGATTTAGCAGGGGCCCAAATAAGCTGATCTTCATCCTCCCGAAGTTTGATATGAGATTCAATTAGAGCTCGTATATATCCATTCCACTGTTCTGTCCATGCCTCCGGGATCTGTCCGTGCCCGACATTAATCCAAGCTTGAGTAAATATATTGGAGCGCTCCCGATCTCCGATCTGTGCTAAATATTTGATGCCCCTGTGATTGAGGTGTTGGATCAGATCTCTGGGCAGTATGTGAGCATTCCCCGATCCAGGCCAAGGGTCAAGTCCAATACGAACCTGAGCCCCATTGCCCACCCTCCAGAGTAGATTATCTCTAATAAGGGGCATCGCCTTGAGAGTGGCACGCCAGATCGCTGAAATACCCTGTTGATTCCAAGAAGGTCTGCGAAGCCATTCCGTGAAGCAGGATGGCCATATGTATTTGTGATGAATAACCTTAGCCCATAGACTGTCCATCTTGGTGAGGGACCAGCCCTGTTTGGCTGTGAGGGCAAGTGCAAATTCCTGTAGGGACTTTATACCCCAACCACCCCATTGCTTTGGCAATGCAATGGTAGACCATCTGGTCCAAGCAAAAATCCTTCCTTTTTTGTTTCCATTCCAAAGAAAGCGGGAACATATTTGTTGAATCCTGTTCAAAATGCCTTTAGGGATCCAAGCCAGAGACATCCAGTAAACAAGGGTGGCCTCCAGGACTGTCTTGATCAGTAGGAGTCTGCCAGCTTTTGACAATAGTCGATGCTGCCAACCTGTTATCCTTCTTTCAATTTTGTTAATAAGCCAATACCAGTGAGTAATTTTATACCCATCCGGCTTCAATCTAAATCCCAGATATTTGATGCCATCCATCAACTGGCATTCTAAGAATGGGAAAAACTGTCCAGCTAGTAGAGCTTCCTGCTGTGAGCAATGCATCATGGACCTGGTGGACTTCTGCTCGTTTATTTCCATGCCCGTGGCTTTACAAAAGAGGAGTAGGATGTCATTAAGGGCGACGGTGTCCCTGATACTGCCATTCAGGAAGATTAATATATCATCCACAAACAATAGGTGGGTTAGGACAAACTGCTCCGTTATTTTGAGACCACTTATGTCTCCCGTCCTTCTAGCTTCCGCTATAAGCCTGCTCAGTCCTTCCATAACAATGAGAAAAAGTAATGGGGATAGAGGGCAACCTTGCCTGATCCCCCTGGAGATATGAAAACGTTCCGAAGCCGCACCATTGATAAGTATAGCAAATGATACCGAAGTAACACAGCCCATGATCCAATTAATGAGAATATGAGGGAATCCTAGATGAGTAAGTATCATCTTCAAATATAACCAATTAACTTTGTCAAATGCCTTGGCAAGGTCAATTTTTAAGGAGATGCCTTTCAGGTTCTTTAGCTTGATAGAGTGTAAGGCTTCTTGGGCAGTGCCAATAGCCTCTTGAATATGTCGGTTCCTGAGGAAGGCAAATTGCTCTGCCGAGATATGCGAGGATAGGATTGGCTTTATGCGGTTGGCAATGATTTTGGCTATGATTTTATAGAGACAGTTGCAGAGGGATATAGGCCGAAAGTCATTGAAGGATGTGGGCTCGTCAGATTTGGGGATCAAGGCTATAAAGGTCTGGTTCATCGGTGGGTGAATGTGACCCGTGATCCTGCTTTCCTCCACCACCGCCAATAGGTCATCCTTCATCATCTCATAGAAAGCCAGGTAGAATTCCACAGGCCATCCGTCTGGTCCTGGGCTCTTATCCTTTTTGAACCACTTAAGCGTGCTTTCAAGCTCTTGTTCACTGACTGGTTGGCAGAGATCCTCAATGTCCTCCTGTAACACGAACCTTGGAAACTTGCCAGCAAGTCTGATAATCTCTGGAAGGTTTACTGAATTTGGGGCCGTATAGAGTCCCTTGAAATGTGTGATCCCCAGTCTAGCCAGCTGTTGATGAGTGGTTGCCCAACCATCAGGTTCCATTGGTAGTTGCCATATAGTGTTAGCGGCCTTTCTGCCATTGGCAATATTATGAAAAATTTTTGTATTGTTATCCCCTGCTTTAAGCCAGATGGCCCGGCTCTTCAGACGCCAGAGTTCTTCTCTTTCCTTCAAGATCTTCGATTTTTCCTCAATCAGATGGCAGAGTTCAGCTTTTGTTTCATCCGATTGATAACCTGTTCCCCTTTCGTCTGTTAATTGGCCTATTCTATCTTCCTTATCCTTCAGGTTCTGATTCTCTCTGCTTCGCTTCAGACGAGCCCAGGTTTCTGACATTTTGTTGAGCTTTTTAAGCCTGTCACAGAAGTCCGATGCTTTCCTCCCTTCTCTCAACTGGGGCTGTGAGGCCCAGAAATCCGAGACCAACTTGATGTATTCTGGGTCTTGAAGGTGGCCAGCAAAGAATTTGTAGGGGGAGCGCGGCTTTGGTGTGTTGCCACTAATCTGAAGTAAGATGGGGTGATGATCAGACAGACCCCCGTTGCTGACCCACTGTCTATATAATGGGAATTTCTGTATCAATGCCTCATGCATCATGAACCTGTCCAGCCTCCTTCCTAGAGCAGCCTCTCCAGTACGCTGATTGTGCCAAGTAGGAAGTTTTTTATTCATGGGGATGTCCACAAGATGCTGGGCATCGAGGAGCATGGACATTTGTTCCGCGATAGGATCCCCTTGTGAAGATATCCCCCATGTCTCCCCAGATCCCAACGAGAAATTAAAATCACCCCCTATAATAGTGCTCTGTGTAATATGTCCTTCTGAAAGAAAGTTTTGCCAAAAGTCGAGCCTGTTCTGATTGGGTCCATAGATGTTGAGAATTCTGATGGGTAAGCCCAATTCACCCATAGTGATGTCCATGCCAAGGAATCCTCTTCCTCCCCATACCGAAAGAGGTCTGTGTATTCTAGGATTGATACCAATGAGTAGACCACCAGATCTACCACAGGCATCCAACCCATGAAGGAACCATCCAGGGAGAATAGAGTGTAGACATCGAACTGCTAGTTCAGAGGAGCATAGGGTTTCCTGAAGAAAAATGATATCACATCTGGAATCAAGTACCAGTCTCTTGAGAGCCAATCGTTTTTTAGGGCTGGCTAAACCCCTGCAGTTGAAGGAGAGGCAAATCATGGGGTCACCCAGTTCTGGGGCTCATTCGCTCTAAGTGCCCTTTCAATAGTGATCTGTCGACCCGAAGCCACATCTGCCACCGCAGATAATTTTGCAGAAGAAATTTGGGATGGCCGGCCTCGCTTTTGTTTACGCAGCCGACCGGGGGAGGATCCCAGTCCTAATATTTTAGGCCGAGTTCTGGATCTCAAAAGATAATGGTGCCCACCTGATACCATCGGGGAGGAAGGGGAATCCGGGACACCAGTCTCCGGGTTATAGGAAGGGGGGGTAGTTGAGAAAGTAGGGGGGGGGGGATCGATGGGGCAATGGATGGTGGGTAAGGAGACACTCTCAGAAAGGGAAGTTCTGAATGCAGGGTGCATTATGGATTGCAATTCATTCGAAATAGAAGGTTGACAAATAGGAATGGAGTTATCACCTGAATGTGAAGATGCCGTCTCCATCGGCTTTGCTGCGGCTTCAGCTGTCTTGGATCTGGTACGCGGCGGCTCAGTTGAAGGCACAGCAAATTTCCTGGATGTTCTCTTTTTCCCCCCTTCGCCCGGCCCCTTTGTTGGCGTCTCCTGCTGCCTCGGGTCACCCTCCGTAGTATTGGCATCTGCCTTTGGAGTGACAGGAGGCTGTTTTCTGGGACCATGCATGCTCTCCTTGACCCCCCCTGTAACCAATGGGCAGTCCTTATAGAGATGACCGGTCTTGTGGCATCTGCGGCAACGGAAGGGTACTCCTTCATAGTCCAGTATCTGCTTCCTGGTGACATGGTTGTGATAGATTTCGATAATCTCCTCCAGTCCCGGTCTAGTATCCATGTGAACCAAAATTCGAGCCATGGATCGTTTGCCCGTCTTCTCGTATGAGCGATCATGCTCCAGGTAGGTGCCTAGGGTGTCTCCTATCTTTTTGAATGCGTAGGGACTCCAGAATTGCCATGGCAAGCCTGGTAAGCGCACCCAGATAGGGCCAGCCCCAAGTTGTTCGCGCTCAGGATCAAATAAGGGATCCCAGCGTTTAAGGAATACAGGCATAAGCTCAATGTGCCAATATTGGCCCAGAATCCATTCAGCGAATTGATGGTGGCAGAAGTGCAGGGCGAACCATCCTCTGGTAAGAACCATCACCTCGGGTAATTCTTTAAGCAACGGTCCCCATATCTCCTCCACCCACGACTTTAGCCTCTCCACCGTATAGTTTTGTCCTCGAACGTGGCCAACAAGAACCTTTCGCACGGCATCCATAATGTCAGGCAGCGGATCTTCAGGCCCGAAGTTTACCTTGAAACCAGAATTATTAGCTTTAAGGCATCTTCCTTTTGTAACCTTCTCCGAGCGTTTACCCGAGAGGGTCTCGCTGAGTAACTTGCGACACGGGTCCGTGGAGCTTTGCTGAGCAGAATGTACCGATTGAGCAGGGAATGGCGGAGTAAAGCATCCAGAACGAATAGGGGAGCGAGGGACCGAGGAACCGGTACCCTGCAGGTTCGGGCCGGAAGTAGGGGGGGGCATTCGCTGGCTCAGCGGCATAAATGAGACCGAGAGGGAGTGAGAGCTAGATGGAGGGGGAGGGGGCGGGGGCGGAGGGAGGGGAGGTCGTAAAGGTTGATGGAGAGGAGCGTCCAGAGATGGAGACGCAGGGAAACATGAACCCAAGAGCTGAAGAGTCGCTGGAGAGAGGGGTGGGCAATCAAGTGCGGCATCCGGGGGAGGATATTCCGGCCCCTTGCCTTTCCCAGTTGGCAGCTGGTGCTGAGGCCGTGAGGAAGAGCCAGCCGTTACCCCAAGAGCAACGCTTCGCGGTATCATCAACGGTCTGGTGGAGTGTGCCCAAATTTCTTGGTTGGGTATGGGGTCCTCCCCATAATCTAACTGGTCCTCCTCAATCATGATACTGTCGGTGGGAGCACAGAAGGGTTCGAGACCGGGTCCGTCGGATGCGGGAAACGGAGGTCAGCGCTTGGTGGGATCGATACCAGGTCGGCGACAACAGATATCGGAGGTCGGCGTCAGGTGTTGGTGAGCAGGGAGGAAACCACGGGGGAGAAGGCAGTAATACGCCAAAAAACCAAGCCGCGAAGCACGAGCATAAGTTAACTGTCGAGTGGCAGGTGGTCAGCCCTGCCCTATGGCAGTGGCCCCAACTGTAAAACCTTGGAGGGCCCAACTGTCAGCATCCATTGTCGACTAGTGCGCCAGCTGAACGAGGCCTGTAGTTCCCGAGCGAGGGTTCCGCCATCGCCGTTGCAGAGCCATACTCCTCTATCGTATCTCCCCTACTAGGCCAGATTAATAAAATCCAATAGTGAGAGTTATCTTTTCATTCATTAATATGACATAAATAATTTCAGTTTCTTTATTTTGATTTACCAGTCATTTAATTTATATTGCTATACTAGTAGATATGATAAAATAGAATAAAATATTATTCATCACAACTTTTTCTACTTAATAAAAAGAATATTTTTCTTCCATGTTTATCTAGTGTAATGTACCCAGGAAAATGTAAATATTTTATTTTGCCCCAATAAGAACACACTGAATATTTAGTTTCATTATCTATTTGAATTAAATAATATTTTTAATTATTGAAAATGAGAAATGATTTAAGTATGAGCAGAATTGGTAACTTCTGAAAAGGGAAGTTACAAAAGGCAGTTGCTGGAAATACAACCCTAACTACCTCCCCTAACTGGAAAAGGCATCAAAAGAAAAGGAAGTGGGGGGAGGGAAAAACTGCGTTGTAATGACGGGAAGGAAAGAGGGAAGTGGCTAAGTTCGCTGATGACCAGATAGCAATGCACGAAGTGCGAGCAACTTGTTGAGGACTGTGGTCTTACAAGTAAGCTAGGCGAGAGATTCTGGTCTCAAAAGATGAATCTCAAGGATGGGTGGTAGACTTGCAACGGGACAACAGAGGTGATCCCAAATTTTGGAGAGCTTCATAAGCTACAACATCCCAGGTAAGTGGAAATACTTAAAAGGCATTCTAAAGCATAAAATAAAGAAAATAATGGTAGTACATTTTACTGTGTTGATACATTATCTAGTGGTATGAAGGGCCTGAGAAAACAATAGAGTTATTACTATACTTTGCTCATTAATTACCAAGAAACAAATAATAGAGTTATTACCTTACTCTGCTTATTAAAAAACGAGGAACAACCAATGGAAAACAAAATTATCTGGCAGTGACTCGTATTAATACTCTATTATAATAATAGCTATTAACTGTTAATTGGAACACTTCAAGCGTAGTAAAGATTTGCATGAGAAAACGATTCTTGAAATGGAATTCTTAATTGGTGGAACCTTTTCTGATATATTTATAGGAATAAAGAAAACCAGAATATATAATGCCCCTGAAACATTCGTGAAACTGAAAACATTCTAGCCATAAACTAAATTTGCACAAAACCATTCAGAAATAGGAAAGACTATTGTTCCTTAAAAAACAATAGAGTCGTCTTGGTGGATCCTATAGTGAATCATTTCCTATTGATTAGGTAATGGTAATAGCACTGCAAACAGAGAATTTTAACTAAGTTCTTTCAAGAAAAATACCAGCGTATACAGTGGTGTGGCCCAAGACCCTGAGATTGTTGACTCAGGCCTAACCCTATAGCGCATAGCAGAATCAATTTATAAGGGTTACATAATAGTTTCGTAATCTCTACATTCAACCCCATATCCTGGCGGTAGAATCCCTAAAACCCCAACTCGGTACAAAACCCTCAAATGACTACACCGATGGGAATAATTTCCAACTAAGAAGAACGACAAGAGCCAGATATATTTTGCAAGGAACAGAGATGACTTCCATTCTAAATTATTACAGAGTAGAGTAACCAGATAAGCAGAGAAAATAGGCGAAAAGTCAGAATTTAAGGCAACATTGCAATAAATCTATTTAACCATTCTAAGTTGTACACAACCAGGAATATGAAATACATGAAATATTGCAGAACGACAAATTTATATATACATAAATAAACCCAAGATGTAATTCCAGATTAAGTGCCATTCGGAACCAAGACTAAAACATGAGAAACAATCTTACAAAGTTTGCAATTTCAGGAAGTGGCCATAGTGGCTCAACAGTTCTACTGAGGGGTAAAACCCTCCTCAAAAAAAATAAGCTTAACATAAACATTATGTCCATGACCAAGGCCTCTAGACCAAAACCAGAGGGTTAAGGACTCTCCACAGAAGTGTATTCAAACAATCCTTAACCTTTGAAGGTGTGCTCTGAATAAATAGCTAGCTTACATAGTAGGAAAGGATAAACCCTTCTGCAATAGAAATATGAAACCCTAACTTCAGCACCTAAACAAATATATCCATGCCAAATGAAAATCAGGTTGAAAACCTTCATACTTGGTGGAAACCCTCGGGTGTTACCCTTGTTTAAGAAATCCACAGATTCCATCTAGCAACAACCACAGTCTTGGGTCCTATAGCAGTGTTCCTACAAAAAAAAACACCACAAATAAGTTAAAAATTCAGAGAATTCCATAGCCTGTAATAGCTCAACCTTCTACTACAAAATTAAACATGCTATCTCTGGAAGTAAGAATAAGAACCAAAACCCTGAGAGCTCTCCATCCTCAACAGTACTCTGGAACGAAAGCTGAGCGAGCCCGCAAATGGAAGCAGGAGTCGGAGTAGGTGTCATGAGAGCTACCAGGGAAATGAGACATCATTTCAACATTAAGGGAGGTGTAGGTCGTCAAAAGTGACTCCGGCTATCGGATCACCCATCAAGATTTACCACCATCGATATGATGAAGACCCCAAGGTGGCAGTTGTAGTAGGTCAGATCTGTTGGTGCTATGTACAGGGAGTGGAGCAGGCATTCAATGCATAACCAAAATTATCCAAATTACCAAAGCAGCGAAACCATAAGATTTCTAAGATTTAAGAAATCAAAGAGTTGATAGTAGATGTGGCGGGAAAGCCCTACGCATGGGTATTAAAGGCAACAACACCATTGACACATAACCCAAAACGCCAAGTTCAGGATTTTCAACAGTGGTATCATGTCGCAATTACGCACCTGTACTACCCAATACATGGATATGAGTTAAATAAATATGCAGTGGTAAACTTTGTATTCGTTTCCATATACAATTTTTTTTTTTTTTTTTTTTTTTTTTTTATTGTAATGTTTTTACCAAACATATTAACAGGAGATATGACAAGTGGTATCAGAGCCAAGGATTCAAAAACTATGGCCTCTGGCAAATTTGTGAATGGAGAATAAACAGATAATGTGTTTTTATTTCTTAAAAAAAAACAGTTAATGCGTTAACCCTTTTTTTGTTTCTCTCCTTGTGCTAAGCCTTGGAAACAAATGATAGTCGTTATGAGGAGAATGGATAGTGTTCTGCATAGGTTTGTGGTGGGTCAGGGACCTGCAACAGGCCTTGAAACTAATCCTGAGATATGGGTACAACTAGGAGAGGAGGCTCGTAATACGAACCTTGTGATATTAGAGACAGTTCAGGAATTAAAGAATGAGATGGCCCACTTGCGGGAGGATAATGCGAGATTAACCATGGAACAGGAAAAGATCATGAAGAGCCTATCTGACAAGCAGAATCAGCACCCGACAAATCCCAGCCCTGAGTAGCAACGAGTGTCAGAAGAACAAGGCTACCACACAAAATAGGAAGAGTCAGAAGGAAGGGAAGAGAATCGAGAAGAAAAGTCGGATAATGCTTCTGAGCACCAGACATCGAAGAGGCAATGGATAGAATTACAAGGGGAGTTCCGGAAAATAAAACCACCACACTTCAGTGGAGAGGTCGAGGAGGTAGCTGAGGCGTGGTTGATTAATATGAACATATATTTTCAACTATACGAATATGATCACAACCTTAAGGTGTGGCTGGCCATTTTCCAATTGCAAGGGAAGGCCACCCCGTGGTGGGAACATGTCAAGATTATATGAGGGGTAAGTGAACAAAATATAACTTGAGAGAAATTTCAAAAATATTTCAAGGAAAGATACTTGATTGAACGATTCTACGACGAGAAAGCAAGGGAATTCCATGACCTGTGACTTGGACAATAAACAATGGATGAGTTTATCACCCGATTTACCTTGTTATTCCGTTATGTGCCTTACATGCAAACATCCCTGCAACATATGTAGAACTCCCATCTCCATCATGCGTCGTCCCCATCCTGTGAACTGTCCTCCTCGTCTGCTTGATGCTGACATCTCTTTGCGCATTTCCGAACCCCATGTTTGAACTAGTTGGGTAGCTAATCCAACTGTCATGCTCAAGCCATGAGAGTGAACATCCTTATGCCTTTACCAGTCTATCTCAGATTCTGCCACATCTCGGACTCACCAAGAATCTCACCCATGATCAGGTCCATGGAAACTCCATTCCATCTGCAACATGTCATGATGCTTGATGCTGAACCATCCCTGCACCATCTGCCATACCTGCTTAACCTGTTTTAAGGACTCACTGCCATGAGCAGCTAACAATGAGCCCCATCTTCTTTGTCATCTAAGAAGATGTGGAGGGAGTAGAGCCTGAAGGTTCACCCTCACTAATCATCTCAATCCATCTATCAGGATTTTCTATCTCCATCCTCTATAGATAAGTGACCCGATCCTCCTCCCGGACATTCGGCCTCACATATGCCTCATCATCGTCATCATCATCCTCGACCACTTCTAGCCTTCTTGACAAATCAAAGACACTATCTGAAAGAGTCCTGATGACCAATGACTACTCAATAAGCTTTGTCTCAACCGTAGACAACCACTTACTCATATCTTCCATTCGCTTCTCATCCTCCATTTGCATTACTACCAACTTACAATCATGCTTTGTCACTACAATGGTTGGAACACCAATGGGTACATCTTCCCTTCCATCGTAAATGTACAGCTTCTTCAAATGTGGAACAATCATAGCATCTAATTGTTTCAAGAATTCCATTCCCAGCACAGCTTTGTAGTCATTTATCCGCACTATAGTGAAGTCGACCTTCCCTTTCCATTCACCTAGTGTTGTGTCCACCTTTTCAGCTACACGAAGAATACTATCCGGAGGAGAATTGACTGTCTTCATCTGTGCCTTCACTAGTACAAACCTCAGCCCAATCCTTGTCGCAGTATCCTCACCCATGAAGTTGTGAGTAGCCCCACTATCCACCATAGTGAGTATATCAACACTCCCAATCTTCATCCGAACATACTCCAAATTGTTCCTCTCAGGATCCCTCCGAGAGACCACCTCTGTAGCAGCAGCAGCACCAAGTATCTACATCATCCCCACAAAAGCTTCTTCATTCTTTGTATTAGATTGTGCAATTGCAGCCACTTTTGGTCTTGAAGGACAATTCTTCACCGTATGTGGTCCAGCACATATCCAACACTTCAAGGCTTTCTTTGTCTTCAAATTATCATCGGATTTCGAAGCATCATCCTTCTTCTTCTCTTTCGGCTTATTGGACTTCTTCTTCTTATCATTAGAAGTCTCATCATAATGCTCCACTAACCTGTCAACAGCAGCAAAATCTTCTTCAAGTGTTCTAATCCTTTTCCTCTTCACTTCACTGCATGCCTAAGGCTTCAATCCAATAATGAAGTTGAACACCTTGTCTCTCTCCACTATGTCAAGAAGTTCCAGAACTACACTTGCAAACTCCCATTGATATGTCTGAAGGTTCCTTGTCTACTTTATGAACTTAATCTTCATCCTTGCTTCCCATGTTTCATCCTAAGGACTGAAATGGGTCTGCAAAGCTTTCTTCATCTCGTCCCACGAGGTAATGTTACCAGCACTACCATTGGCAATCTGATCCATCCTCCTTCACCACCACATCTTAGCATCCTTTGTCAAGAACTGAGCAGCTAGCTTCACCTTCATCTCATCATCAGATAGACCCAATAGTTCCAAGTATTGCTCCATGTCCCATAGAAAGTTTCCAAGAGTATTTGCACTTCTTGTACCATCATAAGATTCCAGTTTCTTGACTCTCACATGAGGCACTCCTCCACCTGAGTTATGCCTCAAAGCCTTCTTCAACACCGCGATCTCATCTCTGGTTTCGTCAAGAGATGTTCGCAAGCCCACGATCTCTGCAAAACCTTAGTCTCTTGCCTCTTCAACCTCGTTGACCCTTACTTCAAGTTGTGTACACATAAGATCAGTGTACTCATGTTGAGTCCGGAGTTCCTCGAGATCTTCCCTCATCTTCAAATTGGCCTCTTGATCTCTCTCGATCAAGTCCATCTTCTTAGTCTAGAAAGCTTCCAAGTCCTCCATCGTCTCCAACACTTTTTTCCATGAATGCCATAGTAGCATCCTTTGCACTATGACTAGACCCAGCCTGAGAGTCAGCTGCCATTGCTAATAGCTTCCTTCTTCTTTGCGATCTAGTTTCGACCATCCAATAGCTTCACCAAGTTTCCTGCAACCTGAACCAGCTCTTGTTCCACTTGTATGTGAAACAACTTCCTTCACCTGCAAGTACCTGCTTCCACTGTCATCAACTATCAAGCTTCTTCAACCCTGAATCAACTTCAATATCTGCACTTCATCACGAGCAACCCTGCTCTAATACCACCTGTCACGCCCCCAAGACTACGGTAGTCTTTCAACCATGCTAGGTAAGGTGTGGCACCACCGAACACTTTCTTTTCACCAATACTTATGTTCGTGGACTATGCCTAACCACTTATTCCTACTTAGTTTGTGTTTCACAACCAAGTATTATTATGTTTTTCTTTATACCAATGAACACCCATACACATTCATTATCTTCGGCAATTATACATGAAGAACACAATTGCATAGTATAAAGGGAGGGTAAACTCCTTGAACAATGAGTCTGCTCGATAATATATTATACAATCTTTACAACAGTTACAAAGCTTTACAAGTATACTTAGAAACCCCAAGTTTCATACTTAGCCAAATTTACAATCTTCGGCAAACTCAGTTGACCAGCTTGTCGGCGCCTCCGCACGGTCATTGCATGACTCACCAACCCTTCGTTCACCTCGTCGCACGATCGTGTTGTTTTCCCAACTTGGGCACCTCCAAGTCGCCACACACGGGCGCCTCTGCACGAGTGGCACCTCTATTCACAATCTCAACACTTCACCAAAAGTCACACTGTGCACACTTGCACAATGGGAGGGCACTCACTTGAGCCACCCAAGAACCCGTGCCAAGTCGTCGTACAAACCGGGTGCCACACCTGTGCACACCTCACTCCAACCGGCGGGCGACCTCTACCCACGCCCTACACCCAAAACCGAGAAACGACACTATCTTTGTGCGACCTTGCCCAAGGACGGGCGCATCACCAAAATTTGTGCCTCTTTATCTTGTTGTGTCCACCTCTTAGATCTGCACCTTTCTCTTCTTCATGAGCGAAGTTCGAATGGTTGCAAATGACTCCAACTTGCATTCAATATATACGAGTGGCAGGGCGAGGTCGTAGCTGCCCAGCTGACCTGCCCACGCCCTCAACACCATTGCAATTATCTCCAAAACATCTCGTCGGCCTTCATCAAACGCCCACACGCAAGGTCAGCCTTGCTACGTTTGTTGGTCAGCCCATGGGTGCTCCTCCACGCTCCCCACGCATATATAAAACATCCATGCTCTCTCCCTTGTACACATTATAACATGTCACCATCGCACATGAAGCTGTGAGCTCATTCCTTCGTCGTTTCACACTGTTCGTTCAACCTCCAACCGCGCGCCCTCCGTTCGGTTGTGGTCGCACTTCAGGCGGAACCGCAGGTCCTAACAGATATGGTTATACACATGGAGTCCAGGCGAGTTCGGGTTATTCTCAATCGCTGTTGACTCAATTTATGGAAGAAGGTAGCCCTCCAGTCTCGTCAGATCAATCTCAATCTAAAAATCAAAATCAAAATCAAAATCAACAGCAGGATTAGGGCAATCATGGTGTAGATTTTTAGTATAATTAGATTTCTTTAGTCTTTCCGATAGCTATTAAATTTCAGACTCATTCTTTACGCAGCTCCTAAATGTCATGATATTTATATTTAATTTAAAAATTGAAATAGTTTATATATATATATATAAACTTAGAAGAGCATGATAATTATTTTTAGTGTTAATGGTGTTCATCTTTTTTTCCCACAATAATATATATATATATATATATATATATATATATATATATATATATATATATATATATATATATATATATATATATATATATATATATTATTGTGGGAAAAAAAGATGAACACCATTAACACTAAAAATAATTATCATGCTCTTCTAAGTGAAACTGGGCAGTGGTCTACTTTTAAGGCTCATTCGTATGATAGAATTTATCAAGAATTTTCTTTTAGATTATCTGTGTGATCCTTACTCTCATCCACTCTCATTTCCCTAATATCTGCCACACTTCTATTCTTTTTGACTTGTTAAGTCAGCCCACTATAGTGATCTTAGTGGGCTTCTTTCCCTTCTCTTTAGCACATAAATAAGATTCTAAAGAATTACAATTAGATTCTTCTTCTTCTTAAGGTGGGATAGACAACATTGATCTTACTGAAAGTTAATCATCATCATTATATATATATATATATATATATATATATATAATGTTATGTTACAATATTATAATTTAAATCTCTCTATTTTTAAGAGTATATTCTTTAATGAAAAAATTCAATTTTTGGTGTTAGCTTTTAAAAACAATTCTCATTAATAGTTCAATTTAATTAAAAGACTAAAATAAACATCATTATTTTGAAGATAAATCTCAACTATTGATTATGAATATTATGAAAATTTAATCTTTGTATTTTTTCTATTTTATTTGAAACATTTTGAAAATTCAATTTTTTTTTGAATAATAATGAATTAATATTAATTTCATAATTTTAACCTTCTTAATTATGAATATTATGGAAATTAAATCTTTGTATTTTTTCTATTTTATTTGAAACATTTTGAAAATTTAGATTTTGTATTTTTATGAATAATAAGGGATTAATATTAATTTTATAGTTTCAACATTCCTAAAGGTTAGATAGTCTATTTTCTAATTTCATCAATTTTCAATAATATCTTTTATTAATAACATGTTATTTTTATGATATTTATTTTAATTTTATAAAATTTAAAATAATTTTATATTTTCTAATTTCATCAGTTTTGAATAATATTTTTTATTAATAACATGTTATTTTTATGATATTTATTTTAATTTTATCAAAAAATTAAAAATAATTTTAATTTTCTAATTTCAAATTAATTATTTTTTAAAATAATTTAATGTTGTGTTGCAATATTATAATTCAAATCTCTCTATTTTTAATAGTATGTTTTGGTTATGTTTTTTTAATGAAAATCTTCACTGTTTGATGTTGGATTGTAAATATGGTTGAATTTAATTTCAAGGACTGAAATGAACATCACTATTTTGGAGATACATCTCAATTATTATTTTCTCTATATTTGTACGAATATTCTATAATATTCCATGGAAATTAAACCTCTATATTTTTTTTACTTTCTATTAAATAATTTTAATTAAAATACTTTGAAAGTTTTCTTTTATTTTTATTATTTTTATTTTATGAATAGTAATTGATTAAATTTTTTTCTAGGTTTAAAATTCTAAAAATTTGACAGTATATTTTCTAATTTTATGTTTTTAATGTATTTTACTAACATGTTATTTTTATAATATTTATGTAGATTTTATTAAAAAATTTAAAATAGTTTTAATTTTAGAATTTCAAATTAATTACGTTTTAAAAATAATTTAATGTTCGTTTACAATATTATAATGGAAATTTATTTTATGTTTTTTATTGGAAATCTTTTGTCACACACCAATACAAAAGTAATTTTTTTTTTTTTACCATCATATAAACATGTGAATATATAAACATTCAATAGTTATTCGCATTGCAATCATATTATAAACCTTATCATTGGCAAACAATATTATGAGGAAAACTTAATACAAAATCGTTCCTATGTTATAGTTGGTTCCATAACCCGCTCATACAAAGTCGACATATGACTTGTGATTCTAACATTTGTCCCTGCCCATGGTTTATAAACGATTATAACAAAGTTGACTTATATAAAATCTCGGGAAATCAATGGTAGGTACGCAAGGGATATGAGTGGCACTTCAGCCTTAAATGATTTATGGCAATTTCCATTCATACGTGCTGGTTACTTCACCGAGGTTGGCCGAAGCCGCGAGTCCTGTCCGGCTCTGCTGCTCATCTAGTTGGCCTGCGTAGCATCGTCCATTTGGCACGATGAACGGCCGGCCTCTGGCTTGCCATGTGACCTCCGCGTGCTCGGTACTCCGCACCGTCTGGCAGTCTCGAACTTACCAATTCACCACCGTTTCCCGGTTCAATCACTGGCGATCGAACGATGGGAGAGAGCCCGCCCAAATCAAGGGCTGCGATCAAACCATAAGGCGGTGGGTGCTTTAAATGTTTACTGTGTGGTTACTTCTAAGTTTTGTTTTTCCTTTTCATTGCTGTGCGCCTCCTGTCACTTACAGTTTCATGGCGCTCAGGCTTATACAGAATTTCTCACCTCCAAGCAGCCGGATGCTCTGCGAACTGTCTTTGCCCTCCAGCTCTGAAACAGGTATCGGCATAGCCTTAATTCAGGTTTTCCGCTTTTCTGGTTTCTATACTCATGTTCCTCACAGGTTCTCGAGATTTATAGTCTTTGGTTATAGTTATGATTCCGCCAGTCTTTATATACAGTCTTTTCCTCGGCAATTTTTTATGAGTTTATAGCTACGGTGATATTATTCTTATGAGTTTCGGGATATGGTGATATTTACAGGAGACAATTCCGGCTGTTGAACCAGCGGCAAGGCCGGTTATTGCACCAGCAGCGTTGGGACACCCTTCCGCCTTCCTGCCAACCCATGTCCAGGTAAGAGTTTTATTTTGCTTTTGTTTATGTATCGGAATCGTGGCTTGTTTGGCGCTTCAGTGGTAACGGCTGAGCCGCTAACCGTTTGAAACAGGATGACGGGGCCTGCTCAAGCTTCAGAATTCTTCCGCCATACACAGGGGTTTCTTCCCATGGGAAAATCCACGTTTCCCCTTCATATTCTGTTGTTTATTAAGTGTCGGGTTTCCCCGCCAGCATTCAGGCGGGAACCTCCATTAAGAGGCGTTGTATGCCTTGTATTGTATCACTTGATTCCTCATTATGGACTGTTGTTAGTACAAGCGAACAAGTTCCTCAGATTGAACAATGTTTTGTTTATATGATTCCGTTCTCGGTTTAATCTTGACTTAAGAGTTATCATTGGTTTGTACAGAGACCTTTATTTGGCTGCGCTGGGCTTGCTGCCTTCTCTGTAATTTCTACTGTGATTATAAGTTTTGAAATGCTTGTCTCTATTCATTTTGTTTCTGTATATATATATATATATATATATATATATATATATATATATATATATATATATATATATACTCGTTTCCACGTTTAAGTCTTTCTATGTCAATGGTTCTAGCAACTAAGCCCCTGCTGGCTATCAATTTTTAAGCACAGCTTCGGCGATTCCTTTAGGAGTCGGGGCATCTGTTAATAGGTACTGTGCATGCATGTCGGCCATGGCCTGTCCTCCATTCCTCAGGGACTAGGGTATTTCTGTCCGACTATTTTGTTTCCTTTCCGCATACTTATATATATTAAATGTTGAAGCTTTATAATATATAATGGTTTACTATTTCGAATTATTTGCTCTGCTCCGCAAATGGTCGAATGGGTTTTTCTTTTATATTGGCAAAGGTTTGGGTGTTCACTGCTGTTCAGAGGATGAATACACAGTAATACTTTCTTGTTTAGGGTTCTTTCCATAACTTTATGCTACAAAGATTTTGACCGACATGTTTGCACTATTAATCTGTGATTGAAAGGTCCAGCTCCGAACTCTGCCGGTTGCGCAGAGGCTAAGTTTTTCCTTAAAGAATGTTTAAATATTTTCTCATTACCTTTACTTACATAACAAAGACCTTAGAAGAATTTCACAGATTTAAATGGATTCTTAAATGCTTTAGCAAATCATACCTGAACAGTAGCAAACCTTTTCGTAGCGCTTGTCAACCTCCCGACTGTAGGAAGATCCTCCTCGATCTTCCACCCCCAAGCACTCTTGCAGATCTTCACTGTCTGAAAACCCCCTGGTTATACCAGAGTCACGCTATCTGATCCTATCCAGACGTAGCGGATTCAGGAAGCCTCTCACTTCCAAACACAGGCTATCTGGTCACTACCAGACATAGCACACAACCACACTCTGCCATCTAATCCCTACCAGACTTGGCATTCCCCCTTTTTCCTTCTGGGGTCTCAACTGTCTCATGGAGGTAGTTAGGTTTTCTCTTGTTTCAACTACCTCAACAGTTACTAATCACAATTAATCACATACTTAATTAAACAATGATAGCACAATCAATTATCATAGTAATTAATAGTAATAACAACAGAGTTATTATAAGTTACCCAACAGAGTTTTGGTTCACAATTAAATTACTGTCTTACTTAATATTACTGCTTCACTAGGAGCATTACATCTCCCCCTCCTAAAGCTCAACATAGTCCCGATGTTGTTGTTCACCCAGAAACAATCCAGGATAAGCTTCTTTCATACTCTGCTCATCCTCCCAGGTGGCCTCTTTTGGTCCAAAGTGCTGCCATTGCACTTTAACCTGGTTGATGACCTCTTTCCGCAGCTCGATTCTTCTCCGATCTAATATGTTCAGTGGCTCGACCAGGAACTCTCCTTCCGGTTCCACCTAAAACACATTATATTCAGGTTAGCTGTTTTTTCAACATTTCATTTTGATTTATGTTTATCTTACAGCATCTTCTTACCTGAATGTCCTGCCAGCTTATTATGTGTCTAGGGTCATAAACATATTTCTTTAAAACGGATACATGGAAAACATTATGGACCCAAATATGGCTGGGTAGGGCTAGCTGATAAGCTACCAGCCCCACTCGTGCTAAAATCTGGAAGGGCCCACAAAAGCGAGGTGCCAATTTGGCACAAGTATTCCATTGGAGAGTACTTTTCCTTGCTCGGATTCTGACATATACATGTTCGCCCACCTGATATTCTTTAAAGGTTCTTTTCCGATCTGCAAATTTTTTTTGTCTGTCCTGAGCTATTTTTAAATTAGCCCGGACTCTCTTGACCATGGCTTCCATCTCTTCCAACATTTCTGGACCCAGCATGAGTTTGTCTTCTAGTCCACCCCAACTGCATGGCATACAGCATTTTCGGCCGTAAAGTACCTCAAATGGACTCAACCGCAAGGATGCATGATATCCATCGTTATAAGCAAACTCCACAAGGTGTAAGTACTCCTCCCATCGGGTAGGTTGTTGCATCACATATGACCTCAGCATGTTCTCCACCACCTGATTCACTCGTTGAGTCTGCCTGTCAGTTTGCGGATGATAGGCGGTGCTGAAATTCAATTGAGTCCCCAGACCTTCAAACAAGGTCTTCCAAAAGGCTGATGTGAATTTGACATCGCGATCGGATATTATAGTTTTTGGTAGCCCGTGGAGTTTGAATACGTTCTGCATGAAAACATTTGCGATTTGAGCTGCACGATATGTAGATTGAACCGGTATGAAGTGCGCTGATTTACTGAGCTTGTCTACCACAACCATTATAGAGTCATTGTTCTTTTTGGACTTTGGCAACCCCGTAATAAAGTCCATGGTAATAGTCTCCCACTTCCATTCTGGTATGGGTAAAGGCTGTAGTAAACCCGCAGGGTGTTGATGTTCAGCCTTAACCTGTTGACATTCTAAGCATCGCGCCAGATATTCTACCACATCTCTTTTCATGCCTGGCCAATGATACTCCTTCCAAAGCGAGGTAATTAATTTTTGATAGCCCGGATGTCCCGCATAAGGGCTTTTATGATATTCATCCAGAATCTTTTCCTTGATACTGCTCTGATTGGGTACGTAAATTCCTTTCTGGTAACATAGAATTCAGGCTGCATTCAAATCGTACCCTTGTTGTATTATGTGGGTATTTAAATTCTGCACCAGCTGCTTCTTTTGTAAGTAAATTCGATCTTGTGCAGCGGCCTCTTTAATTTATTTGTCAAGGGTGGACTGTCCTTCACTAATAGCAATTTCATAAATGCAATGCACTTTTCGACTCAGTGCATCAGCTACCCTATTCTCTTTTCCTTTCAGGTGCTTAATTTCAAAATCGAAATTCCCCAAAAAGTCCACCCACCTTGCTTGCCTAGCGTTTAGGGTTGGTTGACTAAAGTAGCTAGTTAAACTGTGGTGATCGGTCATTAGCAAGAATTTTCTTCCCACCAAATAATGGCGCCACATCTTCAGTGCATGAACCACTGCAGTTAATTCCAGATCATAGGCAGAATACTTCTGCTCATGCTCCTTCAATTTTCTGGATTCGTATGCGATCACTTTCCCTTCTTGCATTAGCACCCCTCCTACGCCCTCTTTGCTTGCATCTGTGCAAACAACATATTCCTTTTCTGGGTCTGCAACACTTAGCACAGGTGCAGTGGTGAGCAGGTTTTTGAGCTGTTCAAAGCTTCGTTGACAATCTGCTATCCACTTGAATATCTTTCCCTTCTTTTGCAAAGAGGTGATGGGGTATGCAACCCTGGAAAAGCCTTCCACAAACCGCCGGTAATATCCAGCCAGCCCCATGAAAGATCTGATATCTGCCACGTCCTTGGTTATTGACCATTCCATTATAGTTTTGATCTTTTCGAGGTCCACAGCTATACCTTCTTTTGAAATGATATGTCCCAAATACTGGATCTGTTCTTTATAAAATTCACATTTGCTAAATTTACCATATAGCTGATGCTCCCGTAGTGTCTGCAACACCACTCTGAGATGCTCCTCATGCTCTTTAATATTCTGGGAGTATATAAGTATATCATCAATAAAGATTAACACAAACTTGTCTAGGTACTGATGAAATACCCTATTCATCAAGCACATAAATGTCGCAGGTGCATTAGTCAACCCAAATGGAAGTACCACAAACTCGTAGTGCCCATAACGAGTTCGAAAAGTTGTTTTGGCTATGTCCTCATCCTTAATTCTGATCTGATGATAGCCCGACCTCAAGTCGATCTTTGAAAAGATTGTCGCCCCCTTCACCTGATCAAACAGTTCATCAATGCGGGGTAGTGGATATTTGTTTTTAACTGTCAATTTGTTTAGCTATCTATAATCTATGCACATACGGAGAGTTCCATCCTTTTTCCTAACAAACAACACAGGGGCTCCCTAAGGGGATACGCTGGGACGAATATACTTTTTGTCCAATAACTCTTGCAGCTGCATCTTTAACTCAGTTAATTCCGGCACACTCATCCGGTATGGTGCTCGGGATACTGGGGCTGCACCGGGTATCAATTCTATGGTGAAATCCAAATCTCTTTTGGGCGGCAACCCTGGTATTTCTTCTGGAAAAACATCTGTAAAATCTCGCACAACTGGTATACTTTCCACAGTCGTAATTTTGTCTTCAGATCTAGCATACCCCACTTGTACTGCATATATTTGACATTTCTTTCGGACACTTTTAGCCAGCTGTGAGGCCGTAATTGGCCGGACCTGCACCGGTTTTTGGATACCTTGAATTTCTTTTTCTTTTCCCAGTTCATCTCGATAAGAGATTGTTTTTGTCTTGCAGTTTATTACAGACCACCGCTTTTCCAGCCAATCCATTCCTATTAGCACATCATATGAACCAAGAGGGAGTACATTCAATTCTGTTATTACTGTCTGACCGGCTAACCTTAATGGACAGTTGCTGACCTTAGCCAGCACTCGTCTTTTGGCCCCAGTGGCAAGCTGTACTAACCAGGGATTCTTAAACTTAACAGTTTGCAAACTACAGCTTTCCACAACTTTGGGACTTACGTAGCTTAAAGTAGCTCTTGGGTCTACTAAAATGGAAACAGTTCGATCAAGGATCTTACCTTCAAATTCTATCATTGTTGGCTGGTAATCTGCTTGTCGATCCTCGAGTGCGGCATTTATTCTGGGTATGGACCGAGCCACGTCTCCCACTGTGGAGGCTTCATAAATCTGGGACACCTGATTGCTTTCCTTCCGGTGAGGGCAATTTTTAATATAATGAGGTCCGCCACAACCCCAGCACTGAACCGGTGGCCTAACTGAGCCCTCATTATAGCCTCTAATTGGTTGTTCACTGTATTTAGATTCAGCAGGTGGCTTAAATCTGATCTGATTTCTTGATGGGTTTCTATTGCTGGTCCCTTTCGAGAATCCGTTGTGAAAATTTCTGCGAGTTCCCTTAACTCCTATGGTCATTCTGCTGCCCTTTTTATTCGCCCAGCGGTTTCCAGAATTTTCTCCTTTTTGTTTGTTCTGCTAATAACATATTCTAGCCTTCTGAATTGCTTCGTCCATCATTTCCGGATTATAAATTTGATTCTTTCCAGCATAGCCTGAGGTAGGCTACTAACAAACCGCTGCACCTTAGCTTTTTCCTCCCTAATGTATGGTACATAGCGAAGTAGAGATGTAAACTTAGTTATGACCTCATCTATGGTCTACTGTCCCAGCCGCAGATCATGGAATTCTCGTGATTTTTCGTCATAGAAGCGTTTTGTCAGGTACTTCTCCTTGAAATATCTTTGAAAAGTCTCCCAAGTCACATCTTGCTGACTCACCCCCCACACCATCTTGACTTCTTCCCACCATAACGTAGCCTTGGCCTGTAGCTAGAAGATGGCCAATCGTGCCTTAAGATGGTGATCATACTCGTATACTTGGAAATACTTGTTCATGTTGATTAGCCAAGCCTCTGCAGCTTCTTCTGATTCTCCATCGAAATGAGGTGGTTTAATCTTCCGAAACTCTCCTTGTAGTTCTATCCGCGGTTTCTTTGGAGGTTGATATTCAGAAGCGTTAACAGACTTTTCTCCTCGTGCTTCCGCCCTTTCCTCTGCTTCCTCCTGTTCAGTGTGATAGCTTTGTTCATTTGATACTCGTGTCTGCTCAGGCCTAGGATGAGACCGCTGTTGATGCTGCTTATTAGATAAACTTTTCAGAATCCTCTCTTGTTCCATGTTTAGTCTTGCGTTGTCCTCACGTAAACGGGCCATTTCGTCCTTCAGCTCCTGGACTGTCCTCAATATTGCCAAATCAGTGTTGCGGCCTTCCTCCCCCAGTTGTACCCATATCTCAGGATTTCCCTGAGGGTGGCCAACGTTATCTGGTCGATCCAAATTTCCATGAGGAGCGCTACTGGTTCTCCTCATTCCACTGTCACCTGAACAAAATTAGCTCATTCAACAGATGTAAATTTTTTTATATATTTCGATATACTCCTCACTGGCTTGTTAGGAGGCTACTTTGCATTGCTGTCTCTATTAAAATTAGCCCGAGGTCCAAAGTTGCAATCTGGGCTCTGATACCACTTGTCACACACCAATACAAAAGTAATTTTTTTTTTTTTACCATCATATAAACATGTGAATATATAAACATTCAATAGTTCTTCGCATTGCAATCATATTATAAACCTTATCATTGGCAAACAATATTATGAGGAAAACTTAATACAAAATCGTTCCTATGTTATAGTTGGTTCCATAACCCGCTCATACAAAGTCGACATATGACTTGTGATTCTAACATTTGTCCCTGCCCATGGTTTATAAACGATTATAACAAAGTTGACTTATATAAAATCTCAGGAAATCAATGGTAGGTATGTAAGGGATATGAGTGGCACTTCAGTCTTAAATGATTTATGGAAATTTCCATTCATACGTGCTGGTTACTTCACCGAGGTTGGCCGAAGCCGCGAGTCCCGTCCGGCTTTGCTGCTCATCCAGCTGGCCTGCGTAGCATCGTCCATTTGGCACGATGAACGGTTGGCCTCCGGCTTGCCATGTGACCTCCGCGTTCTCAGTACTCTACACCGTCTGGCAGTTTCGAACTTACCAATTCACCGCCGTTTCCCGGTTCAATCACTGGCGATCGAACGATGGGAGAGAGCCTGCCCAAATCAAGGGCTGCGATCAAACCATAAGGCAGTGGGTGCTTTAAATGTTTACTGTGTGGTTACTTCTAAGTTTTGTTTTTCCTTTTCATTGTTGTGCGCCTCCTGTCACTTACAGTTTCATGGCGCTCAGGCTTATACATAATTTCTCACCTCCAAGCAGCCGGATGCTCTGCGGACTGTCTTTGCCCTCCAGCTCCGGAACAGGTATCGGCATAGCCTTAATTCGGGTTTTCCGCTTTTCTGGTTTCTATACTCATGTTCCTCACAGGTTCTCGAGCTTTATAGTCTTTGGTTATAGTTACAATTCCGCCAGTCTTTATATACAGTCTTTTCCTCGGCATTTTTTTATGAGTTTATAGCTACGGTGATATTATTCTTATGAGTTTTGGGATATGGTGATATTTACAGGAGACAATTCCGGCTGTTGAACCAGCGGCAAGGTCGGTTGTTACACCAGCAGCGTTGGGAGACCCTTCCGCCTTCTTGCCAACCCATGTCCAGGTAAGAGTTTTCTTTTGCTTTTGTTTATGTATCAGAATTGTGGCTCGTTTGGTGCTTCAGTGGTAACGGCTGAGCCGCTGACCGTTTGAAATAGGATGACGGGGCCTGCTCAAGCTTCGGAATTCTTCCGCCATACACAGGGGTTTCTTCCCATGGGAAAACCCACGTTTCCCCTTCATATTCTGTTGTTTATTAAGTGTCGGGTTTCCCCGCGAGCATTCAGGCGGGAACCTCCATTAAGAGGCGCTGTATGCCCTGTATTGTATCACTTGATTCCTCATTATGGACTGTTGTTAGTACAAGCGGACAAGTTCCTCAGATTGAACAATGTTTTGTTTATATGATTCCGTTCTCGGTTTAATCTTGACTTAAGAGTCATCATTGGTTTGTACAGAGACCTTTATTTGGCTCCGGTACTGTATATTCGTTGACTACTGGGCTTGCTGCCTTCTCTGTAATTTCTACTGTGATTATAAGTTTTGAAATGCTTGTCTCTATTCATTTTGTTTCCGTATATATATATATATATATATATATATATATATATATATATATATATATATATATATATATATATATATATATATATATATATATATATATATATATATACTCATTTCCACGTTTAAGTCTTTCTATGTCAATGGTTCTAGCAATTAAGCCCCTGCTGGCTATCAATTTTTAAGCACAGCTTCGGCGATTCCTTTAGGAGCCGGGGCATCTGTTAATAGGTACTGTGCATGCATGTCGGCCACGGCCCGTCCTCCATTCCTCGGGGACTAGGGTATTTCTGTCCGACTATTTTGTTTCCTTTCCGCATACTTATATATATTAAATGTTGAAGCTTTATAATATATAATGGTTTACTATTTCGAATTATTTGCTCTGCTCCGCAAATGGTCGAATGGGTTTTTCCTTTATATTGGCAAAGGTTTGGGTGTTCACTGCTATTCAGAGGATGAATACACAGTAATACTTTCCTGTTTAGGGTTCTTTCCATAACTTTATGCTACAAAGATTTTGACCGACATGTTTGCACTGTTAATCTGTGATTGAAAGGTCCAGCTCCGAACTCTGCCGGTTGCGCAGAGGCTAAGTTTTTCCTTAAAGAATGTTTAAATATTTTCTCATTACCTTTACTTACATAACAAAGACCTTAGAAGAATTTCACAGATTTAAATGGATTCTTAAATGCTTTAGCAAATCATACCTGAACAGTAGCAAACCTTTTCGTAGCGCTTGTCAACCTCCCGACCGTAGGAAGATCCTCCTCGATCTTCCACCCCCAAGCACTCTTGCAGATCTTCACTGTCTGCAAACCCCCTGGTTATACCAGAGTCACGCTATCTGATCCTAACCAGACGTAGCGGATTCAGGAAGCCTCTCACTTCCAAACACAGGCTATCTGGTCACTACCAGACATAGCACACAACCACACTCTGCCATCTGATCACTATCAGACTTGGCATTCCCCCTTTTTCCTTCTGGGATCTCAACTGTCTCATGGAGGTAGTTAGGTTTTCTCTTGTTTCAACTACCTCAACAGTTACTAATCACAATTAATCACATACTTAATTAAACAATGATAGCACAATCAATTATCATAGTAATTAATAGTAATAACAACAGAGTTATTATAAGTTACCCAACAGAGTTTTGGTTCACAATTAAATTACTGTCTTACTTAATATTACCGCTTCACTAGGAGCATTACATCTTTCATTTTTTGTGTTGGATTTTAAAAACAATTTTTATTGATTGTTGGATTTTAAACACCAATCTAGATCCATCTTAATTCCAGATTGCTCATCGAAATCAAACCTTTGGAGATGGAAACCTCTTTTCTTAATGCAAAATTTGAAGAAAAGTTTGTTGGTCAAGAGATTTGATCCCTCTCATAGCTTGATCAATCTACGCTAGTTAAATTATTAATTTTTTGTTTGTTTGTTTAATTTTATATTTATGTAATTTCACTAAGTCAAAATATTTTAATTAATATATATTTTTTTTCATTTTTTTAATGTAATTTGACTAGGTGAAAATATTTAGATAGCATAATATAACAAGACATGACAAGGACTCTTCCATACAGTGATGGAGAGTGTCTCTAGGCACAAAAAAATTGAAGAAAAGTTTGCTGGTCCAAATCAAATCTCTCGAGGTGGAAACCTCTTTTCTTAGTGAAAAATTTGAAGAAAAGTTTGCTCGTCGAGAGATTTGATCCCTCTCGAGCTTGATAGATCTACCCTAGTTTAATTATTAACTTTTTTTTATTGTTTAATTTTTTTTATGTAATTTCACTAAGTCAAAATGTTTTAATTAATAATTTTATTTTTTATTTTCATTTTTTTATAATGTAATTTGACTAGTTGAAAATATTTAGATGACATAATATAACAAGACATGACAAGGTCTCTTCCATACAATATTGGAGAGTGTCTCTAGGCACAAAAGTGTAATAAAATTAAATATAAAAATATATATATTTATAAAATATTTTGGTTGTGAAATGAGAGCTTGTTTTTCGGCATGTGGTATTGATGAGTGGTGGTATTGGCCCATGGTATGGTATGATTAACAATATCATGGTAAAGTGAGGTGAGTATCCATGGTTAAAAATCTTGTTATATTATAAGTATTATTTTGATTGTGAAATAAGAGATTGTTTTTGGGGATGTGGTATTGATGAGCCATTGTATTGGCCCATGGTATGCTATGGTTAATAATCTCATGGTAAAGTGAGGCTGAATATCCATGGTTAAAAATATTGGTATATTGTAAGTATTAAATTTTTATGTGCTTATTAATGAAATTTAAATATGCTTATAAAATTATTATTTTAATTTATATGGTAAAATTGAACTTAATTTATCTCTACTATTTATCTCTTATATATTTATTTAATTATATATTTTAATGGGACAAAAGTGTAGATATATCTCAAAAGTAATTATAATATTTTTTCTTTTAGATTTAGTAAAAAAATGTTTTAAAATTAAATTCAAATAAAATATTTTGGTTGTGAAATGAGAGATGGGATGCTTATAGAATCATTATTATATTTCAAAAAGCAAAATGGATCTTAACTTGTCATTGTTACTTATATATTAAATATTTTAATGTAATATGTATATTATGATTTTTATATGTATATTAATATAAATTGAACATATTAAGCCTACATGTAAAATGTTGTCAAAATTTCTTACATTAGAGTTACACACCACTCATATATTTCTTACATTACAATTACACATCACTCCTATATTTCTTACATTACACTTACACACCACTCCTATATACTGGACTGTAGAGTGCCTCTCTGCGCAACAAGCTCAAAAACTATGTATGAAAAAAATACAAGCAATAATTAGAAAACTATGAAATAAATTTTTTATCTTAAAGTACGTTCTAGATTGTCCATTCTAACATATATACAATTGTTGATGTATGCATAAATTTCATATTACAAGGAAAAAAAAAGTTAACTAAATTATAACTTTATTTTAAGTTATTATTAAAAAACATAACTAGAATTTTAACCATGGAGATTTAACCCCACCTTACCATTAAGATTCTTAATTTGTAAATAGATTTTGTTACAAGAGCAATGCTTATCAATACCACAAACCAAAATGCCATAACCCACATCATGTAATATTTATTGATATGACAAGCCCGCTCCTCTATTGTGTTACTGCGCAGAAGCCTATATGTAACTTCAGATTGTATATTGGCATAGTATATCGGTGGATGTTGATAGATGTGACGGATGTGATGAATGTCCGCTGTATATATGTAAAATAATTGTACATTGGGCCTAATAAAACTTCTTCAGAGGACTAGCCACCCCCATTTAAAATATACAAATGTTTATATATGTATAAATGTTATATTGCAAGGAAAAATTCCAGCATAGAATAATGTAGTCTCAACCAATTAAATGTATCGTTATCTATGATATGAACCAAATATATTGTTATCTAGTATATAAACTAATTAAAAATAATCTACGTTCTTGGCTAATTGATTTTTTTCCTTGGTCAATGTACACTGACCCTTTGTTTTGAATAAGATTTAAAATAATATGAAATAAAAGTTTGATACCAATTAATATATATATGTTTTTAAATAATTTATTGTACATGTTCATTTTTTTTTTTCCTGAAGAAAACTTGTTTAAATTCCATTGTTCATGGATTTTTAAAACTTAATGGATTTAACCATTTTTTTGACGAGTTAATTACTTGATATTCCCATGTGTGTTTATTAGTTAAATTGTTGACATGCTTTTGTTTCAATAAATTGTTCAACTCAATCTTCATCATGTTTTAATGTGACATATGCTGGATCTAATCAATAATTCCTGAACATGCTTTAAAGGATAATTGTTCTTGTAGTTTAGTTCTATTTTGAGGTTCTAGAAGATGTTGCAATATTTAAAGCATGTTTTACCTAAATGTTAACTTAGTTAATGAAAGCATGACACTGACATATCTCTTTTCTTTATGGAAAGACAGAGTAAGAGCGTAGGATGGGGAACAGTCGAAGGTTGAGTGGAAATGTCGATATAACGCGTTCAAAGGGCCGTTGAGACTGTTTTCGAGATTAGATTAGTAGATGCGCTTCTCGAACCCAATCTCCGCTTAATTGTGAAATCAATTATCCTTATATTTTTTTCTATTTATGTTTGTGTGGAAAGTTTCAAGGTTCTCTATAAACAAAAGTATAATGAAAATAAGCTGGAAGTAACATTTCCATGCTTTTTGTTATTAAATTGTTGTTGACAAAAGAAATAACTCTAACAATGTATATGATACCATCTATCATGCTAGGGAATAAACTACCACAATCAACCCCACCTCCCATACATACTACCTTCCATACATACTACACATAAATGGAGAGAATATAGCCCTTACACAATGTTTATCTAGGTAGAAAAACAAAACCACTCTATTTGTTTCCCTCTCCTAGTTTGATCAAAATGGACTCGTATTAGATTACACTATTGTTGGAATATGCTATGAAGTTAAACTAAAATGCGAATCAAGGTTAATACTCTTTATTTATTTCATGCTAGTAATTTTATATCTAATGGTAATAATTGTAGATGTAGAACAATAATATTAGGTCCACAAGTTTAACAATAAAATTTATTTTTTTTCATTTCTTAGTAGATCTCCAAAGGTATCTACAGTTTTTATATTTGATACCATATGTAATAATCTATTGTTTTATATATATTTGCAAATTCACACAAAAACAAGAAATCAAGCAAAACAACTCACTAACAAATTTATTACCCCATATTCTCAATTAGTAATATCTATAAATAAGTGAGTATTAATAGGTAAAGAAAATAATTATTCCTACATGAAAGAAGCTTCTATAATAATAATACATCTCTCATTAACGAGACTATATACAAATTGAACAACAACATTCACTTTCTCAAGTTTATTGAGGATTGTGAGATTAAACTCCTATAACAAGTTCACTCTTCCATTAGTAACAAACTTGTTTGTAACATAGAAAAATTTACAATGACCTATATATATAAATACAAGGTAATGAGTGACATAGTGACAAAATTTATTAATAAAATGTATAAAAGTGTGAAATATTTTCTCAATTACAATATAATAGCCTTCCTCATACTAATTGAGAACATTACTAATGTAATGAGTTACTATTTCTATTTTTTTTCTTTCTAATTACATCTTCAATAACTATTTCTAAAGAATATATGGATATGTTGAACCAAAAAGACAAATTCGCCCCATAGTACGTGTATAGCTAAGAATTTCTTCGACACAATCTTCAAAGAATTCTAGGATCTAATAGTCTAGGAGAAGTATGTGATTTTGTACAATTCAAGTTGAAAAATAAATACTATGAGCATATTAACATATTTATAATTAAATCTAATGGTACAAATAAAATAATAAAGATAAGGAAAAGAGGGAAGCTATGCACCTCTATGTGGGCCTTTTCTCATTATTTAAAAGCTTCTTTATAAAATTAAAAATAGAATATACAGTTCTTGCAAATAATGGTGTGAAGTGTAGCTTGAGAGGTACTCGCACAACGCTTGGGGTATTGGGTTTGTGTGGAGTTGACTCACGAAAATATGGTTTTGTGGGCTATGTACCCTAGTGGTGGTCATTGGGCACAAGTTGGTGGGATAAAGACCCAAAATAATTAATTACTAATTCTAATTATAATGTGAGGGAACTTTAATGGATTTAAGAATCCCTAAGTCAATGGTTAGAGAGAGGTATAAATATAGGAGACCAAGTGAAGTCTCAACAGATTGATTGCACATCATCTTAATAAGAATAACAAGCAAATAAGACCACAAACCCTCAAGGTGGATGAGTTGAAGTACATCAGAGTAGGAAAATAATATTCTTTCTTATGTTTTGAGCAAACAGAGTTTTGGATGGTTGGACAACTCTATTTTAATGTGGTTATGTGCATAAGGGAAATGAGATATCTATGTAAGGAGGTTGAGCTTATTTCTGTGTCGTTGAAGAGGGTCAAAACCCTTACTCTTGGTGAACAAATAGGCCATAATGCTTGTGGAGTAGCTAGATTTAGGATCGAGCTCCCTCAAGGTCATTCACATGAGTTTAATGGTTGAAACATGAGGTAACCACAAAGAATCCAAGTCTAAGGTTGTCATAAGAGCTTATAACAGGGCCAAGAAACCTCAGGGATAGTGTGTACATGGTCGAGACTCTTTAGGATTAAGTAGAGACTAGTGAAGAGGTATTTGGTATTGTTTTAAGTGTAGATGATCGTAGAGATAAAATTGGTAGAGTCTGTCTTTGATTGTGGGATATGAAACAGTGTTACAAGGCCTATATATAGTGTTTTGGAAGGGCTAATCCATTATTAGGGAGTTGAAGTTTGAAGGCCAATTAAATCTAGTGCATTTGAAGAGGTAAATCACAGTGAGAATGAAAATTTGTTGAAGTTGTTTTGTGCTAATAATTGAAGGAGCAATTAGACAGTGAGAAGCTAGAGTGAAAAGGTATTTGGAGTGACAATATTCTATGTGAGATACGTGGCAAAGGAAATTCCAAGCATACCATGGACAAGAGGACCAAAGGGTTGTAAGTTAAGTGCATCTTCAACAAGTAAGTCATTGAATTCATATTTTATTATGTGGGCAGATTTTGAGTCAAATGTTGTTGACTTCAAGCCATAGTTTTCCTTGTATCAAGCCTTTGCAAGGGCGATTATCCCTTGTACAGGAGCCCTATCTTTGATTTATTAAAATTGTAATATAATCGAGTTTTGGCTTTTCAAATTCTTGTTTAGTTAATTAGTTCAATATTGTTACATTTACATTGAATATATTTTAGTGTGTTTATGATCATGATTAAACATAGACCTGATTCTAAAGTACTAAGAAAAGTTCAAAAAATAATAGGCACTAAAATTGACTCTTTTGTATTCAAGAGATTGTATTTTCACTACTGATATTTCTTTCCATCTCTAATCTCTCGAATATAGAATGTCTGACATATATAATGGTTGATTTCATGCCATATATAGGGTGAATAAGAAAAAATTACCAATTTAGAAATAAGTTAAAACTATTACTTAGTAATTATACAAAATATTCTTATACACATAGATGAGAAGCTTAATGTTCCAACCAATTGAAAATGAGTGAAGAGAAATCGTGGAGCAGATATTGTTCTTCTCAATATTCAAAATAGTAAAATAGATTACATAGAAAGCATCAACGAAAGTAAATCTGAGCTGACTATGACACCTAGTAGACAATGGAAATAAATGTGAAGACACCTAGTAGATAATAATATTAATATCTCAACATCCCATCTTAATCTCAATTGTTACAAGTAGAGGCACTGATCCAGGTGGATATTGGTGGCCACCTGCCAAGTCCACCTGGACCCCCACCATTGTCTTTCTCAGCATTTTCAGTTTCCCTAATTGTAGCACAACTTACTATTTTTAGCAATTTTTCGGGTCCTGAACTTCCGGAGTCGTTTTGAGGCCCTAAACGACGTTTTTTGGGGAATCCGGGATCTCATATCCCACTCTGATGGAGAATAATTTGAAGTTTCAAGTTCTTCCTCAGAATCTTCGGATAGTGAAATTCCTGAAATCAGGAAATTAACAATTGATTCAGAATCATCTGATTCTGATGAAACCTTCATTCCTGATATTAAAATGTTTAGTTTGAATTCCTCAGGAGAGATACAAGCAAAGATTGCAGCAGTCAGAGCTGATCTAGCACAGTTAGATCCAGTTCAGTTTACGGCAAGAAGAAGATTGACTGAAAAACTTGAAAATCTTGAGAAACAACTGCCATCCAAAAGGAAAGAAAAATTTTCAGAGGAAGAAATAGATGATGACGACTTCATCGAAAAAGAGTTCGATTCAATGTTCAGACCTTTGCAGATTTCAGTATCTCCAGGTATGAATCAAATTGATGCTCTTAAAAAGAAGATCACAGATTTGGAATCTTCAATTCACCATACAAGGTCAGAAATGTTACAGTTGTCTTCCAAACTTCAAATGCTTATTTCTGATTATGATGATTGTAATTCCAAATTAGCCAGCCTACTGATGAAAAATGTGCCAGTCATGGAAGAAATATCCCCAAAGAAAAATGTTGAGCTTTTTAATGTTATGGGCATCGGAGATAGAGTAGTTATTCCAATAAGAATTAAAGTCCCTAGCATTAAACAGTATACCTTGGATGCTCAAATAGATTCTGGTGCTATGAGTAGTTGCTGCAAATATAAAGCTATTCCTCATTATTATTGGCAGCCTACTAAACTCCAATTCAGGGCTATCACTGGTGATTTAATGGAAATAAGTCACATAGCTCCTGAATTTCCTATTTTCTTGAACGATGTCCAGGTTTTTGTCACTTTGTATAGTTTTGATACTGGTGCTGATGTTCTGTTAGGACAAGATTTTCTGAAGAAATATTTGCCAGTCACTTTCGGACAAGATTATGTTACATTCTCCACCACTGCTGGTCCTATCACAGTCCCTGCTTCTAGTGACTATAAAATTAATGTGCAACCTGAAGAACAGGATCCTCTCTAGTATAGTCTGCAAGATCTGACCAAGATTAATAAGATCGTAAAAAATGCAGAGTTACATGGTCCCAAAACTTTGCAACAAATTTCTGGTAAACTTCGTGCAGATTGTACTTCAAGTAGGCCAGATGCTTTTTGGGCAAGAGAAAAGTATTTTGTTGCACTACCTTACCGAGAAGGATATATTCCTAAGCCACAAAAATCCAGTGCAAATCATATGAGTCCAAAAGAGCAAGAATTATGCAAAGCAGAAATTGAACAATTGTTAGAACAAAAGCTTATTGAATCCTGCAAGAGCCCTTGGGCCTGCCCGGCTTTTTATGTCAATAAGCATAGTGAGCAGAAAAGAGGCAAGAAAAGGCTTGTGATTAATTATAAGGCTCTGAATGATGCTCTTCTTCCTATTCGATATCCTCTGCCTAACAAAGAATTATTACTTGCCAAAATTGCTAATGCTAATGTGTTCAGCAAGTTTGATCTTAAAAGTGGATTCTGGCAGATTGGTATTATTCCTGATGATAGGTATAAAACAGCCTTCACTGTTCCTCATGGCCAATATCAATGGACTGTGATGCCCTTTGGTTTGAAAAATGCTCCATCTGAATTCCAAAAAAGGATGGAAGACATTTTTGGTGGGGTAGAGTACATTATTGTATATATTGATGATTTGCTTGTATTTAGCAGAGATGTAAATATGCACAAGATCCATTTAGAACAATTCTACCAACTTGTATATAAGCATGGATTAGTACTTTCAGATTCAGAAGAGAAGTTTCAGATTGGAAAAGTCAAGATTGATTACTTGGGTTTACACATAGAAAAAGGACATGTAGAACTTCAGCCACATGTGCTAATCCATCTATTAAAGTTTCCTGATATAATTGCCAATGTAAAGACCCTGCAGAGATTTCTTGGATGCCTGAATTATATAAGAAAATTTTATGCTAACCAATCAGAGGATACAAATATACTGCAGACAGACTAAAGAAGAAAGGTGTCAGATGGACAGATGAAATGACAGCAGCAGTAATTAGTATTAAGAGTAAGCTTAATGATTTGCCAAAACTCAAGCTTCCTGATACTAATCTTCCTTTTATACTTGAAACAGATGCTTCTTATCACACTTGGGCTGCAGTTTTGCTACAAAATCATGGAAGAAAAGAATTGGTTTGTGCCTATTCCTCAGGATCTTTTAATGACACAGAGAAAAAGTATCCTTCTTCTCATAAAGAAATACTTGCAGTAAAGAGAGGAATAAAAAGATTTCGCTTGTTCTTGAAAAGTGTTAAATTTATTGTCAGAACAGATCTAAAGCATATGAAACAGATGTTGGCAAACAAAAGGTTGTTAGAAGAAGGCAGTACCAGAGTACTAAGATGGGCACTATGGCTAGAAGGTTTTGATTTTGATATTGTTTACAAATCTGGTGCAGAAAATTATCTTGCTGACATGCTTACCAGAGAAGGTGCTCAAGAAACCAAGGAGATCAAGATGTTCAGACCACTTAATCAGCACGAAGCTTCTACAAGTCAGTCCAGTCATGTCGAGTCTAAAAGAGTTAAGTATGTTACAGTCTGTAGTAACTGTCATTATGAGTTTTGTCTAGAATGTCTATCAAAACGGGTCCAAGTCTTGCCATTATGCTTAAGGCAAATCATTCTGCAAAAATGGTTTGATTCTGAGGAGTCTAGATGGTCATATACAAAAGAGTTACCATATAGGATTAGGCCATGGCGTGTTTATTATGCATTGTCTAGGGAACCAGATCCTGTTTATTTTGGGTGTATTCAAAATACTGACTGGACATGGGCAGACTACTTTTCCATTCACCAAAGAGCTAGGATACATGGTTCGGTTAAGGTCATATTTTATGCTGCCGCTATAGATCCCTCAAACAATTGGTGGAGTCCATGGTTTAAGCTATTCATGTTTAGATATTTGCCTAGAGCTAAAAGCATTTTCGATAGGACTTTTGCTGAGTTTGTCAGAATCTTTCATTGGGAAATGCATGTAGCTGTCCAAAATGATTTCGTCTTAGAATTTGAATTCATCCACAAACACACAATTGTCATTCCTAATGAAGAAGATGAATCCTTTAAGCTTTCTGTCAGATTCAGAGGATTGATATCAGTGGACCCACATGACAGGCCAACATTCATGTTCACATTTCCATTCTTTTGTTGTACCAGAGATGTAGCACCATATTGGCTAGATGAATCTGTCCCATATGAATTGCTGGCTCCAAACAATGAAGAGCTAATTGAAGAATTAATAGAACAAGACCAAAACAGGCTTGGCCATAATAATCCAGCTGTTCCAGATACTCATGCACATGATTATGAAGACAGGGCTAACAGTGACTGATTGAAGGGATCAATCAGATGAAATCCTTTCATATCCTGCTTTATTTGTACATATACTGCTCTTCGGTTTCCGTGGGATTTACTCCGAATAAAATCTCCACTGTGTAATTACTTTTGTATAAGAGCCGACGTCCTAGATTCCGGCCATCTTTTCACTTTATTTGTACATATACTGCTCTTCGGTTTCCGTGGGATTTAGTCCGAATAAAATCTCCACTGTGTAATTACTTTTGTATAAGAGCCGACGTCCTAGATTCTGGCCATCTTTTCACTTCAGAGATGTCATGATTCGGTCCCCATATGGCTTAGCCTCCAAGGGATGAGATAACAAGTGGTTGTCCCCACTTGCCCGAATCTTTAGGACTATTCATTACTTTTGTACAAAGTTCTTTAGTGATTCGTGATAGACATCTTGCATGATGATCTAACGAATCTTTTGAAGTTTCAAGTTCCCGGTAAAACCTTTCACCGGATGACCTGCTAGGATATTATAAATACTAGCATTGTAAGCTCATTAGGGGCATTAGAGTCTTGAGAGTTTTGAGAGAGTCTGAGTAGTGTGGTAGTCTGAGTGAAGTCTCCCTGCTCTGCATCTGCGAGAAGTTTTCTCGATCTGCTTGCATCACGGAGGTTAACTCTATAGTCTGTATTGTGAAGTTCGAGTTCTTTGAGTTTAGACGAGACGAGATTTCCCTGCTCTGCATCTGCGAGAAGTTTTCTCGATCTGCTTGCATCACGGAGCGCTAGTCTCGTATCTGGTCTCATATCTGGAGTCTGTAATTATCTGAGAAGCAAATATATATCTTGGCGCATCTTTGCTGTATACCTGGTTCTTTGCTATATATCTGGTTCTTTGCTGTATATCTGGTTCTTTGCTATATATCTGGTTCTTTCTATGTTTTATGGTATCAGAGCCATCTGGTTCTTTGTCCAAGAGCTGTTTTAAATTGTCTGGTTCTTCCATTGAGTAGTATTTGTCCGAGCTATTGTCCACGAGTCTAAGTTTGCGATAAGGCACTGGTAGAGAGCTGTGAAGGTGAAGGACTACCGTGTTTGCTTTCCTGGTGCACAAAAGCTTTGATTCTCCTCTGTTCAGGTGCTTACTCATACTTTCTTTCAATGGCTGGTTATATGAATGAGTTTTCTCTTCAGAAGCCCGAAGACAGAAAGATAGCTCATAAGAATCGATGGTCTTTTATGAATAAGTTTTTGAATAAAACCAGAAATGAAGATGTTCTCTATGATGAAAAAGTATTAGTACAAGAATTTGAACCACAGCCTAACTGGACATTGCCAGAGATTGATATTGATAAACTCTATAAAATGCCTGTTTTCCAGTTTCGAGCTGCTCAGTTATTTAGATTTACATCTGTGAATATTCCTATTTCCACTGGCCAGTCTGTATATCAAATCCCACTGATACAGCCAGAAGATATCAAATGGGGTTTAGAAAATGGTTATAGATATATCCATATCGGTATCGTACAATTTGGAATTAATCCTCTAGTCCGTCCTGGTCTAAATACTTCATGCTTGACATGTGTCCTTGATACAAGAATGAATAACTTCGATGACGCTTTATTGGGAGGATTCCAAAGTCCCCTCAATAATGGCCCTGTTTGGTCATCAGTTATCCCGAGGTACCAAGTTTCATTGACAGACCCTTATATCAATGAATTCTTGAATGCTTATATTCAGTTTTATGGTTTTAATGTTGCCCCACAGTCACAGATCGCTGAGCTCCATGCTTCTACATGCCTGAGATTTGTCTCCACTTCCATGCCTCCTCTGAATCCAAAATTAACTGGTAGAGCTTTAAAAGAAGGTGTTATTGTTGGCCCTGGTAACACTGCTCCCCTACAGATTGGTTTTGCAGAATGTACTCTTCCAGATGAATGGAATAGTACTTATGTTCCACTTTCACAGAAATATCCTCAACTGCAAACCTCTAAAGTTCCTCTGAAATTGTCTCTCATCCATAATCCTGATGGATCCACTGGTCTTAAATTTACTACTCCTTCACTTACTAGATCTATGTCATCCTTCCCTAGATCTACAATCTTGGGTGGTAGGAATCCACAGATACCCCCTGTTCCTAGAAATTTATCATCAAGACATTCTGCTCCAAGAGAGGATCATAGAAAATCCACCTCTCAGCTACCTGATGATTGTCAGTTATGTGTTCCATCTTCATCTTCTACATTCCAGACTGATGAAACTCCTAGCTCTGAAGTCTTTATACCTGATATCAAAAGTTTCTCACTTCCTAGAGCTCAGTCAGAAGTTATTGCAAAAATACGAGAAAGATATTTAGAATCTGGAAATTCTAGAAGGACATTTAGCAATGGAACGAAGAAAGCAGATTTCCAATGGTTATCTATGAAAGCAACTTCTGATCCCGATCAGAATGAAAATCCACGAGTCTAAGTTTGCGATAAGGCGCTGGTAGAGAGTTGTGAAGGTGAAGGACTACCGTATTTGCTTTCCTGGTGCACAAAAGCTTTGATTCTCCTCTGTTCAGGTGCTTGCTCATACTTTCTTTCAATGGCTGGTTATATGAATGAGTTTTCTCTTCAGAAGCCCGAAGACAGAAAGATAGCTCATAAGAATCGATGGTCTTTTATGAATAAGTTTTTGAATAAAACCAGAAATGAAGATGTTCTCTATGATGAAAAAGTATTAGTACAAGAATTTGAACCACAGCCTAACTGGACATTGCCAGAGATTGATATTGATAAACTCTATAAAATGCCTGTTTTCCAGTTTCGAGCTGCTCAGTTATTTAGATTTACATCTGTGAATATTCCTATTTCCACTGGCCAGTCTGTATATCAAATCCCACTGATACAGCCAGAAGATATCAAATGGGGTTTAGAAAATGGTTATAGATATATCCATATCGGTATCGTACAATTTGGAATTAATCCTCTAGTCCGTCCTGGTCTAAATACTTCATGCTTGACATGTGTCCTTGATACAAGAATGAATAACTTCGATGACGCTTTATTGGGAGGATTCCAAAGTCCCCTCAATAATGGCCCTGTTTGGTCATCAGTTATCCCGAGGTACCAAGTTTCATTGACAGACCCTTATATCAATGAATTCTTGAATGCTTATATTCAGTTTTATGGTTTTAATGTTGCCCCACAGTCACAGATCGCTCAGCTCCATGCTTCTACATGCCTGAGATTTGTCTCCACTTCCATGCCTCCTCTGAATCCAAAATTAACTGGTAGAGCTTTAAAAGAAGGTGTTATTGTTGGCCCTGGTAACACTGCTCCCGTACAGATTGGTTTTGCAGAATGTACTCTTCCAGATGAATGGAATAGTACTTATGTTCCACTTTCACAGAAATATCCTCAACTGCAAACCTCTAAAGTTCCTCTGAAATTGTCTCTCATCCATCATCCTGACGGATCCACTGGTCTTAAATTTACTACTCCTTCACTTACTAGATCTATGTCATCCTTCCCTAGATCTACAATCTTGGGTGGTAGGAATCCACAGATACCCCCTGTTCCTAGAAATTTATCATCAAGACATTCTGCTCCAAGAGAGGATCATAGAAAATCCACCTCTCAGCTACCTGATGATTGTCAGTTCTGTGTTCCATCTTCATCTTCTACATTCCAGACTGATGAAACTCCTAGCTCTGAAGTCTTTATACCTGATATCAAAAGTTTCTCACTTCCTAGAGCTCAGTCAGAAGTTATTGCAAAAATACCAGAAAGATATTTAGAATCTGGAAATTCTAGAAGGACATTTAGCAATGGAACGAAGAAAGCAGATTTCCAATGGTTATCTATGAAAGCAACTTCTGATCCCGATCAGAATGAAAATGAAAAGCTGCATAATTATACAAACTACCAAATAGTTTGTATGCTTCAGAATATTGATGATATAGCCCGAGATGTTTTAGAAATCAAAGAGCACATCAAAAAGATGCATACTGGTTATGTTGAGACATTGGGGATCCAAGATGAAAACACACAAAAGTTGAATAATATTCAGTCAAACATGGGTATTATCTCCAAGTCTTTAGAACATCTTACAAATGCACTCCCCACTCCTGCTTCTCCACCTCATTATAGAGAAGTAGATGTCTTAAGTTCAAAGCTGAAATTCTCCTCCAAATCTGATGAATCAAAGCAAATTCTTTTTAAAGGGATAGAGAATATAGATAAAGCTAGACTTGAGAAAATCAAGAAAGGAATCAATCTAGCTAGAGAAAAGACAGAGTTGATGAAAAATAGACTAGCTGATATTCCTTCTGTTGAAAGTCTAAGACTACCAAAGAACTATGTTAGCCTTAGTTCTTTGATGAAACAAAATGGCCAACCATCTGCTCCTTCAATAATGGCCATGTCAGGAGTAACTGGTGAGCAAACACATGGTGAATCAAATTCTAAAAGAGACAGAAGTGATTCATTTTTCCATTCCAACAAAGGAAAAAGAGGTGCCAGTGATACCAATGCACATGAAGCATCAGCATCCAGCCCATTCAGCAGATATACTGAAAATCTGCAATCTGTACCTATAAGGCTAGACAATCCTGCTTCCAGAGGATATGGAAATTCATTGTTAGTAAATATTGATTGCCTCGATTATAATGAAGTAATTGCTGTTTTGCATAATGTCCATGCTTGGGCATTACAGAGGAAAGCCGAAGCCAAAGTGTCATGGTCTGATGTAGTTACTCAGATTGTATGGTCTTTTACTGGCATACTAAAGCAATGGTGGGAAAGGCTTGCAGAAGAAGAGAAAGATCAAATAGTTGAACATAGTACTGATCCATTAAGAGCACTGTTTGAAGCTTTAAAGCATGAATTTGTTGGATTAGTCCCTGAAGATTCAACCCATCATTCACAGTTATTTCTCTCCCAGAAGTTATGCGACATTGATTACTTGCAAGAGTATTTTTGTGTTATGCAAAAGCTTCTGTATCAGGCTAGTGATCCACATAATGTTGCCTATCTGAGATATTATATCCAGTCTATGCCTGGAAAAATTCCTGATCTAATTAACCAGTACATAGCAGATCATAAAGTAAATTTGGAAGGACAATCATTTGCAGCTATTCACCAATTGATTGTCACAATATTGCAGAAAGAATGTGCAGAGAGCAAAGCCAAGAAGAATTTTTCAAAACAGATGCACTTTAGCACAAAGCTTTGCAATAATTTCAAAGAAACCTATAATTTTGGTTGTCACAAGAAAAGTGAAAGAAAGGTTTCTAAAAAGACAAAGTTTGATAACTCTTGCTCCTGCAAGGCTGATAAATACTTTCCTAAAAAGAAGAAATACTTTCCTTCCAAAAAATCATTTAAAGGACGAAGGGTAGTATTTAGGAAAAGATCAAAACCTTCTAAAAAAGGTGTGTGTTTTATTTGTGGTAAAGAAGGTCATTATGCTAACACTTGCAGAGAAAGAAAGGATAAAAAGCAGATGAAGATAATGAATATCTTTTCTACAATACATGATCCACAAGATTGGGATCTCATATCCCACTTTGATGGAGAATATTTTGAAGTTTCAAGTTCTTCCTCAGAATCTTCGGATAGTGAAATTCCTGAAATCAGGAAATTAACAATTGATTCAGAATCATCTGATTCTGATGAAACCTTCATTCCTGATATTAAAATGTTTAGTTTGAATTCCTCAGGAGAGATACAAGCAAAGATTGCAGCAGTCAGAGCTGATCTAGCACAGTTAGATCCAGTTCAGTTTACGGCAAGAAGAAGATTGACTGAAAAACTTGAAAATCTTGAGAAACAACTGCCATCCAAAAGGAAAGAAAAATTTTCAGAGGAAGAAATAGATGATGACGACTTCATCGAAAAAGAGTTCGATTCAATGTTCAGACCTTTGCAGATTTCAGTATCTCCAGGTATGAATCAAATTGATGCTCTTAAAAAGAAGATCACAGATTTGGAATCTTCAATTCACCATACAAGGTCAGAAATGTTACAGTTGTCTTCCAAACTTCAAATGCTTATTTCTGATTATGATGATTGTAATTCCAAATTAGCCAGCCTACTGATGAAAAATGTGCCAGTCATGGAAGAAATATCCCCAAAGAAAAATGTTGAGCTTTTTAATGTTATGGGCATCGGAGATAGAGTAGTTATTCCAATAAGAATTAAAGTCCCTAGCATTAAACAGTATACCTTAGATGCTCAAATAGATTCTGGTGCTATGAGTAGTTGCTGCAAATATAAAGCTATTCCTCATTATTATTGGCAGCCTACTAAACTCCAATTCAGGGCTATCACTGGTGATTTAATGGAAATAAGTCACATAGCTCCTGAATTTCCTATTTTCTTGAACGATGTCCAGGTTTTTGTCACTTTGTATAGTTTTGATACTGGTGCTGATGTTCTGTTAGGACAAGATTTTCTGAAGAAATATTTGCCAGTCACTTTCGGACAAGATTATGTTACATTCTCCACCACTGCTGGTCCTATCACAGTCCCTGCTTCTAGTGACTATAAAATTAATGTGCAACCTGAAGAACAGGATCCTCTCCAGTATAGTCTGCAAGATCTGACCAAGATTAATAAGATCGTAAAAAATGCAGAGTTATATGGTCCCAAAACTTTGCAACAAATTTCTGGTAAACTTCGTGCAGATTGTACTTCAAGTAGGCCAGATGCTTTTTGGGCAAGAGAAAAGTATTTTGTTGCACTACCTTACCGAGAAGGATATATTGCTAAGCCACAAAAAGCCAGTGCAAATCATATGAGTCCAAAAGAGCAAGAATTATGCAAAGCAGAAATTGAACAATTGTTAGAACAAAAGCTTATTGAATCCTGCAAGAGCCCTTGGGCCTGCCCGGCTTTTTATGTCAATAAGCATAGTGAGCAGAAAAGAGGCAAGAAAAGGCTTGTGATTAATTATAAGGCTCTGAATGATGCTCTTCTTCCTATTCGATATCCTCTGCCTAACAAAGAATTATTACTTGCCAAAATTGCTAATGCTAATGTGTTCAGCAAGTTTGATCTTAAAAGTGGATTCTGGCAGATTGGTATTATTCCTGATGATAGGTATAAAACAGCCTTCACTGTTCCTCATGGCCAATATCAATGGACTGTGATGCCCTTTGGTTTGAAAAATGCTCCATCTGAATTCCAAAAAAGGATGGAAGACATTTTTGGTGGGGTAGAGTACATTATTGTATATATTGATGATTTGCTTGTATTTAGCAGAGATGTAAATATGCACAAGATCCATTTAGAACAATTCTACCAACTTGTATGTAAGCATGGATTAGTACTTTCAGATTCAGAAGAGAAGTTTCAGATTGGAAAAGTCAAGATTGATTACTTGGGTTTACACATAGAAAAAGGACATGTAGAACTTCAGCCACATGTGCTAATCCATCTATTAAAGTTTCCTGATATAATTGCCAATGTAAAGACCCTGCAAAGATTTCTTGGATGCCTAAATTATATAAGAAAATTTTATGCTAACCAATCATAGGATACAAATATACTGCAGGACAGACTAAAGAAGAAAGGTGTCAGATGGACAGATGAAATGACAGCAGCAGTAATTAGTATTAAGAGTAAGCTTAATGATTTGCCAAAACTCAAGCTTCCTGATACTAATCTTCCTTTTATACTTGAAACAGATGCTTCTTATCACACTTGGGCTGCAGTTTTGCTACAAAAGCATGGAAGAAAAGAATTGGTTTGTGCCTATTCCTCAGGATCTTTTAATGACACAGAGAAAAAGTATCCTTCTTCTCATAAAGAAATACTTGCAGTAAAGAGAGGAATAAAAAGATTTCGCTTGTTCTTGAAAAGTGTTAAATTTATTGTCAGAACAGATCTAAAGCATATGAAACAGATGTTGGCAAAGAAAAGGTTGTTAGAAGAAGGCAGTACCAGAGTACTAAGATGGGCACTATGGCTAGAAGGTTTTGATTTTGATATTGTTTACAAATCTGGTGCAGAAAATTATCTTGCTGACATGCTTACCAGAGAAGGTGCTCAAGAAACCAAGGAGATCAAGATGTTCAGACCACTTAATCAGCACGAAGCTTCTACAAGTCAGTCCAGTCATGTCGAGTCTAAAAGAGTTAAGTATGTTACAGTCTGTAGTAACTGTCATTATGAGTTTTGTCTAGAATGTCTATCAAAACGGGTCCAAGTCTTGCCATTATGCTTAAGGCAAATCATTCTGCAAAAATGGTTTGATTCCGAGGAGTCTAGATGGTCATATACAAAAGAGTTACCATATAGGATTAGGCCATGGCGTGTTTATTATGCATTGTCTAGGGAACCAGATCCTGTTTATTTTGGGTGTATTCAAAATACTGACTGGACATGGGCAGACTACTTTTCCATTCACCAAAGAGCTAGGATACATGGTTCGGTTAAGGTCATATTTTATGCTGCCGCTATAGATCCCTCAAACAATTGGTGGAGTCCATGGTTTAAGCTATTCATGTTTAGATATTTGCCTAGAGCTAAAAGCATTTTCAATAGGACTTTTGCTGAGTTTGTCAGAATCTTTCATTGGGAAATGCATGTAGCTGTCCAAAATGATTTCGTCTTAGAATTTGAATTCATCCACAAACACACAATTGTCATTCCTAATGAAGAAGATGAATCCTTTAAGCTTTCTGTCAGATTCAGAGGATTGATATCAGTGGACCCACATGACAGGCCAACATTCATGTTCACATTTCCATTCTTTTGTTGTACCAGAGATGTAGCACCATATTGGCTAGATGAATCTGTCCCATATGAAGTGCTGGCTCCAAACAATGAAGAGCTAATTGAAGAATTAATAGAACAAGACCAAAACAGGCTTGGCCATAATAATCCAGTTGTTCCAGATACTCATGCACATGATTATGAAGACAGGGCTAACAGTGACTGATTGAAGGGATCAATCAGATGAAATCCTTTCATATCCTGCTTTATTTGTACATATACTGCTCTTCGGTTTCCGTGGGATTTACTCCGAATAAAATCTCCACTGTGTAATTACTTTTGTATAAGAGCCGACGTCCTAGATTCCGGCCATCTTTTCACTTTATTTGTACATATACTGCTCTTCGGTTTCCGTGGGATTTAGTCCGAATAAAATCTCCACTGTGTATTTACTATTGTATAAGAGCCGACGTCCTAGATTCCGGCCATCTTTTCACTTCAGAGATGTCATGATTCGGTCCCCATATGGCTTAGCCTCCAAGGGATGAGATAACAAGTGGTTGTCCCCACTTGCCCGAATCTTTAGGACTATTCATTACTTTTGTACAAAGTTCTTTAGTGATTCGTGATAGACATCTTGCATGATGATCTAACGAATCTTTTGAAGTTTCAAGTTCCCGGTAAAATCTTTCACCGGATGACCTGCTAGGATATTATAAATACTAGCATGGTAAGCTCATTAGGGGCATTAGAGTCTTGAGAGTTTTGAGAGAGTCTGAGTAGTGTGGTAGTCTGAGTGAAGTCTCCCTGCTCTGCATCTGCGAGAAGTTTTCTCGATCTGCTTGCATCACGGAGGTTAACTCTATAGTCTGTATTGTGAAGTTCGAGTTCTTTGAGTTTAGACGAGACGAGATTTCCCTGCTCTGCATCTGCGAGAAGTTTTCTCGATCTTCTTGCATCACGGAGCGCTAGTCTCTTATCTGGTCTCATATCTGGAGTCTGTAATTATCTGAGAAGCAAATATATATCTTGGCGCATCTTTGCTGTATACCTGGTTCTTTTCTATATATCTGGTTCTTTGCTGTATAGCAAATATTTCTTCAGAAAATCTTGTCCTAACAGAACATCAGCACCAGTATCAAAACTATACAAAGTGACAAAAACCTGGACATCGTTCAAGAAAATAGGAAATTCAGGAGCTATGTGACTTATTTCCATTAAATCACCAGTGATAGCCCTGAATTGGAGTTTAGTAGGCTGCCAATAATAATGAGGAACAGCTTTATATTTGCAGCAACTACTCATAGCACCAGAATCTATTTGAGCATCCAAGGTATACTGTTTAATGCTAGGGACTTTAATTCTTATTGGAATAACTACTCTATCTCCGATGCCCATAACATTAAAAAGCTCAACATTTTTCTTTGGGGATATTTCTTCCATGACTGGCACATTTTTCATCAGTAGGCTGGCTAATTTGGAATTACAATCATCATAATCAGAAATAAGCATTTGAAGTTTGGAAGACAACTGTAACATTTCTGACCTTGTATGGTGAATTGAAGATTCCAAATCTGTGATCTTCTTTTTAAGAGCATCAATTTGATTCATACCTGGAGATACTGAAATCTGCAAAGGTCTGAACATTGAATCGAACTCTTTTTCGATGAAGTCGTCATCATCTATTTCTTCCTCTGAAAATTTTTCTTTCCTTTTGGATGGCAGTTGTTTCTCAAGATTTTCAAGTTTTTCAGTCAATCTTCTTCTTGCCGTAAACTGAACTGGATCTAACTGTGCTAGATCAGCTCTGACTGCTGCAATCTTTGCTTGTATCTCTCCTGAGGAATTCAAACTAAACATTTTAATATCAGGAATGAAGGTTTCATCAGAATCAGATGATTCTGAATCAATTGTTAATTTCCTGATTTCAGGAATTTCACTATCCGTAGATTCTGAGGAAGAACTTGAAACTTCAAAATATTCTCCATCAGAGTGGGATATGAGATCCCAATCTTGTGGATCATGTATTGTAAAAAAGATATTCATTATCTTCATCTGCTTTTTATCCTTTCTTTCTCTGCAAGTGTTAGCATAATGACCTTCTTTACCACAAATAAAACACACACCTTTTTTAGAAGGTTTTGATCTTTTCCTAAATACTACCCTTCGTCCTTTAAATGATTTTTTGGAAGGAAAGTATTTCTTCTTTTTAGGAAAGTATTTATCAGCCTTGCAGGAGCAAGAGTTATCAAACTTTGTCTTTTTAGAAACCTTTCTTTCACTTTTCTTGTGACAACCAAAATTATAGGTTTCTTTGAAATTATTGCAAAGCTTTGTGCTAAAGTGCATCTGTTTTGAAAAATTCTTCTTGGCTTTGCTCTCTGCACATTCTTTCTGCAATATTGTGACAATCAATTGGTGAATAGCTGCAAATGATTGTCCTTCCAAATTTACTTTATGATCTGCTATGTACTGGTTAATTAGATCAGGAATTTTTCCAGGCATAGACTGGATATAATATCTCAGATAGGCAACATTATGTGGATCACTAGCCTGATACAGAAGCTTTTGCATAACACAAAAATACTCTTGCAAGTAATCAATGTCGCATAACTTCTGGGAGAGAAATAACTGTGAATGATGGGCTGAATCTTCAGGGACTAATCCAACAAATTCATGTTTTAAAGCTTCAAACAGTGCTCTTAATGGATCAGTACTATGTTCAACTATTTGATCTTTCTCTTCTTCTGCAAGCCTTTCCCACCATTGCTTTAGTATGCCAGTAAAAGACCATACAATCTGAGTAACTACATCAGACCATGACACTTTGGCTTCGGCTTTCCTCTGTAATGACCAAGCATGGACATTATGCAAAACAGCAATTACTTCATTATAATCGAGGCAATCAATATTTACTAACAATGAATTTCCATATCCTCTGGAAGCAGGATTGTCTAGCCTTATAGGTACAGATTGCAGATTTTCAGTATATCTGCTGAATGGGCTGGATGCTGATGCTTCATGTGCATTGGTATCACTGGCACCTCTTTTTCCTTTGTTGGAATGGAAAAATGAATCACTTCTGTCTCTTTTAGAATTTGATTCACCATGTGTTTGCTCACCAGTTACTCCTGACATGGCCATTATTGAAGGAGCAGATGGTTGGCCATTTTGTTTCATCAAAGAACTAAGGCTAACATAGTTCTTTGGTAGTCTTAGACTTTCAACAGAAGGAATATCAGCTAGTCTATTTTTCATCAACTATGTCTTTTCTCTAGCTAGATTGATTCCTTTCTTGATTTTCTCAAGTCTAGCTTTATCTATATTCTCTATCCCTTTAAAAAGAATTTGCTTTGATTCATCAGATTTGGAGGAGAATTTCAGCTTTGAACTTAAGACATCTACTTCTCTATAATGAGGTGGAGAAGCAAGAGTGGGGAGTGCATTTGTAAGATGTTCTAAAGACTTGGAGATAATACCCATGTTTGACTGAATATTATTCAACTTTTGTGTGTTTTCATCTTGGATCCCCAATGTCTCAACATAACCAGTATGCATCTTTTTGATGTGCTCTTTGATTTCTAAAACATCTCGGGCTATATCATCAATATTCTGAAGCATACAAACTATTTGGTAGTTTGTATAATTATGCAGCTTTTTATTTTCATTCTGATCGGGATCAGAAGTTGCTTTCATAGATAACCATTGGAAATCTGCTTTCTTCGTTCCATTGCTAAATGTCCTTCTAGAATTTCCAGATTCTAAATATCTTTCTGGTATTTTTGCAATAACTTCTGACTGAGCTCTAGGAAGTGAGAAACTTTTGATATCAGGTATAAAGACTTCAGAGCTAGGAGTTTCATCAGTCTGGAATGTAGAAGATGAAGATGGAACACAGAACTGACAATCATCAGGTAGCTGAGAGGTGGATTTTCTATGATCCTCTCTTGGAGCAGAATGTCTTGATGATAAATTTCTAGGAACAGGGGGTATCTGTGGATTCCTACCACCCAAGATTGTAGATCTAGGGAAGGATGACATAGATCTAGTAAGTGAAGGAGTAGTAAATTTAAGACCAGTGGATCCGTCAGGATGATGGATGAGAGACAATTTCGGAGGAACTTTAGAGGTTTGCAGTTGAGGATATTTCTGTGAAAGTGGAACATAAGTACTATTCCATTCATCTGGAAGAGTACATTCTGCAAAACCAATCTGTAGGGAGCAGTGTTACCAGGGCCAACAATAACACCTTCTTTGAAAGCTCTACCAGTTAATTTTGGATTCAGAGGAGGCATGGAAGTGGAGACAAATCTCAGGCATGTAGAAGCATGGAGCTGAGCGATCTGTGACTGTGGGGCAACATTAAAACCATAAAACTGAATATAAGCATTCAAGAATTCATTGATATAAGGGTCTGTCAATGAAACTTGGTACCTCGGGATAACTGATGACCAAACAGGGCCATTATTGAGGGGACTTTGGAATCCTCCCAATAAAGCGTCATCGAAGTTATTCATTCTTGTATCAAGGACACATGTCAAGCATGAAGTATTTAGACCAGGACGGACTAGAGGATTAATTCCAAATTGTACGATACCGATATGGATATATCTATAACCATTTTCTAAACCCCATTTGATATCTTCTGGCTGTATCAGTGGGATTTGATATACAGACTGGCCAGTGGAAATAGGAATATTCACAGATGTAAATCTAAATAACTGAGCAGCTCGAAATTGGGAAAACAGGCATTTTATAGAGTTTATCAATATCAATCTCTGGCAATGTCCAGTTAGGCTGTGGTTCAAATTCTTGTACTAATACTTTTTCATCATAGAGAACATCTTCATTTCTGGTTTTATTCAAAAACTTATTCATAAAAGACCATCGATTCTTATGAGCTATCTTTCTGTCTTCGGGCTTCTGAAGAGAAAACTCATTCATATAACCAGCCATTGAAAGAAAGTATGAGTAAGCACCTGAACAGAGGAGAATCAAAGCTTTTGTGCACCAGGAAAGCAAACACGGTAGTCCTTCACCTTCACAGCTCTCTACCAGCGCCTTATCGCAAACTTAGACTCGTGGACAATAGCTCGGACAAATACTACTCAATGGAAGAACCAGACAATTTAAAACAGCTCTTGGACAAAGAAACTGATGGCTCTGATACCATAAAACAAAGAAAGAACCAGATATAAGAAAAGACCAGATATACAGCAAAGAACCAGATATATAGAAAAGACCAGGTATACATCAAGATGCGCCAAGAGTATATATTTGCTTCTCAGATAATTACAGACTCCAGATAGGAGACCAGATACGAGACTAGCGCTCCGTGATGCAAGCAGATCGAGAAAACTTCTCGCAGATGCAGAGCAGGGAAATCTCGTCTGTCTAAACTCAAAGAACTCGAACTTCACAATACAGACTATAGAGTTAACCTCCGTGATGCAAGCAGATCGAGAAAATTCTCGCAGATGCAGAGCAGGGAGACTTCACTCAGACTACCACACTACTCAGACTCTCTCAAAACTCTCAAGACTCTAATGCCCCTAATGAGCTTACAATGCTAGTATTTATAATATCCTAGCAGGTCATCCGGTGAAAGGTTTTACCGGGAACTTGAAACTTCAAAAGATTCGTTAGATCATCATGCAAGATGTCTATCACGAATCACTAAAGAACTTTGTACAAAAGTAATGAATAGTCCTAAAGATTCGGGCAAGTGGGGACAACCACTTGTTATCTCATCCCTTGGAGGCTAAGCCATATGGGGACCGAATCATGACATCTCTGAAGTGAATAGATGGCCGGAATCTAGGACGTCGGCTCTTATACAAAAGTAATTACACAGTGGAGATTTTATTCGGACTAAATCCCACGGAAACCGAAAAGCAGTATATGTACAAATAAAGTGAAAAGATGGCCGGAATCTAGGACGTCGGCTCTTATACAAAAGTAATTACACAGTGGAGATTTTATTCGGAGTAAATCCCACGGAAACCGAAGAGCAGTATATGTACAAATAAAGCAGGATATGAAAGGATTTCATTTGATTGATCCCTTCAATCAGTCACTGTTAGCCCTGTCTTCATAATCATGTGCATGAGTATCTGGAACAGCTGGATTATTATGGCCAAGCCTGTTTTGGTCTTGTTCTATTAATTCTTCAATTAGCTCTTCATTGTTTGGAGCCAGCACTTCATATGGGACAGATTCATCTAGCCAATATGGTGCTACATCTCTGGTACAACAAAAGAATGGAAATGTGAACATGAATGTTGGCCTGTCATGTGGGTCCACTGATATCAATCCTCTGAATCTGACAGAAAGCTTAAAGGATTCATCTTCTTCATTAGGAATGACAATTGTGTGTTTGTGGATGAATTCAAATTCTAAGACGAAATCATTTTGGACAACTACATGCATTTCCCAATGAAAGATTCTGACAAACTCAGCAAAAGTACTATCGAAAATGCTTTTAGCTCTAGGCAAATATCTAAACATGAATAGCTTAAACCATGGACTCCACCAATTGTTTGAGGGATCTATAGCGGCAGCATAAAATATGACCTTAACCGAACCATGTATCCTAGCTCTTTGGTGAATGGAAAAGTAGTCTGCCCATGTCCAGTCAGTATTTTGAATACACCCAAAATAAACAGGATCTGGTTCCCTAGATAATGCATAATAAACACGCCATGGCCTAATCCTATATGGTAACTCTTTTGTATATGACCATCTAGACTCCTCGGAATCAAACCATTTTTGCAGAATGATTTGCCTTAAGCATAATGGCAAGACTTGGACCCGTTTTGATAGACATTCTAGACAAAAATCATAATGACAGTTACTACAGACTGTAACATACTTAACTCTTTTAGACTCAACATGACTGGACTGACTTGTAGAAGCTTCGTGCTGATTAAGTGGTCTGAACAGCTTGATCTCCTTGGTTTCTTGAGCACCTTCTCTGGTAAGCATGTCAGCAAGATAATTTTCTGCACCAGATTTGTAAACAATATCAAAATCAAAACCTTCTAGCCATAGTGCCCATCTTAGTACTCTGGTACTGCCTTCTTCTAACAACCTTTTGTTTGCCAACATCTGTTTCATATGCTTTAGATCTGTTCTGACAATAAATTTAACACTTTTCAAGAACAAGCGAAATCTTTTTATTCCTCTCTTTACTGCAAGTATTTCTTTATGAGAAGAAGGATACTTTTTCTCTGTGTGATTAAAAGATCCTGAGGAATAGGCACAAACCAATTCTTTTCTTCCATGCTTTTGTAGCAAAACTGCAGCCCAAGTGTGATAAGAAGCATCTGTTTCAAGTATAAAAGGAAGATTAGTATCAGGAAGCTTGAGTTTTGGCAAATCATTAAGCTTACTCTTAATACTAATTACTGCTGCTGTCATTTCATCTGTCCATCTGACACCTTTCTTCTTTAGTCTATCCTGCAGTATATTTGTATCCTCTGATTGGTTAGCATAAAATTTTCTTATATAATTCAGGCATCCAAGAAATCTCTGCAGGGTCTTTACATTGGCAATTATATCAGGAAACTTTAATAGATGGATTAGCACATGTGGCTGAAGTTCTACATGTCCTTTTTCTATGTGTAAACCCAAGTAATCAATCTTGACTTTTCCAATCTGAAACTTCTCTTCTGAATCTGAAAGTACTAATCCATGCTTATATACAAGTTGGTAGAATTGTTCTAAATGGATCTTGTGCATATTTACATCTCTGCTAAATACAAGCAAATCATCAATATATACAATAATGTACTCTACCCCACCAAAAATGTCTTCCATCCTTTTTTGGAATTCAGATGGAGCATTTTTCAAACCAAAGGGCATCACAGTCCATTGATGTTGGCCATGAGGAACAGTGAAGGCTGTTTTATACCTATCATCAGGAATAATACCAATCTGCCAGAATCCACTTTTAAGATCAAACTTGCTGAACACATTAGCATTAGCAATTTTGGCAAGTAATAATTCTTTGTTAGGCAGAGGATATCGAATAGGAAGAAGAGCATCATTCAGAGCCTTATAATTAATCACAAGCCTTTTCTTGCCTCTTTTCTGCTCACTATGCTTATTGACATAAAAAGCCGGGCAGGCCCAGGGCTCTTGCAGGATTCAATAAGCTTTTGTTCTAACAATTGTTCAATTTCTGCTTTGCATAATTCTTTCTCTTTTGGACTCATATGATTTGCACTGGCTTTTTGTGGCTTAGGAATATATCCTTCTCGGTAAGGTAGTGCAACAAAATACTTTTCTCTTGCCCAAAAAGCATCTGGCCTACTTGAAGTACAATCTGCACGAAGTTTACCAGAAATTTGTTGCAAAGTTTTGGGACCATGTAACTCTGCATTTTTTACGATCTTATTAATCTTGGTCAGATCTTGCAGACTATACTGGAGAGGATCCTGTTCTTCAGGTTGCACATTAATTTTATAGTCACTAGAAGCAGGGACTGTGATAGGACCAGCAGTGGTGGAGAATGTAACATAATCTTGTCCGAAAGTGACTGGCAAATATTTCTTCAGAAAATCTTGTCCTAACAGAACATCAGCACCAGTATCAAAACTATACAAAGTGACAAAAACCTGGACATCGCTCAAGAAAATAGGAAATTCAGGAGCTATGTGACTTATTTCCATTAAATCACCAGTGATAGCCCTGAATTGGAGTTTAGTAGGCTGCCAATAATAATGAGGAATAGCTTTATATTTGCAGCAACTACTCATAGCACCAGAATCTATTTGAGCATCCAAGGTATACTGTTTAATGCTAGGGACTTTAATTCTTATTGGAATAACTACTCTATCTCCGATGCCCATAACATTAAAAAGCTCAACATTTTTCTTTGGGGATATTTCTTCCATGACTGGCACATTTTTCATCAGTAGGCTGGCTAATTTGGAATTACAATCATCATAATCAGAAATAAGCATTTGAAGTTTGGAAGACAACTGTAACATTTCTAACCTTGTATGGTGAATTGAAGATTCCAAATCTGTGATCTTCTTTTTAAGAGCATCAATTCCAAGAGCTGTTTTAAATTGTCTGGTTCTTCCATTGAGTAGTATTTGTCCGAGCTATTGTCCACGAGTCTAAGTTTGCGATAAGGTGCTGGTAGAGAGCTGTGAAGGTGAAGGACTACCGTGTTTGCTTTCCTGGTGCACAAAAGCTTTGATTCTCCTCTGTTCATGTGCTTACTCATACTTTCTTTCAATGGCTGGTTATATGAATGAGTTTTCTCTTCAGAAGCCCGAAGACAGAAAGATAGCTCATAAGAATCGATGGTCTTTTATGAATAAGTTTTTGAATAAAACCAGAAATGAAGATGTTCTCTATGATGAAAAAGTATTAGTACAAGAATTTGAACCACAGCCTAACTGGACATTGCCAGAGATTGATATTGATAAACTCTATAAAATGCCTGTTTTCCAGTTTCGAGCTGCTCAGTTATTTAGATTTACATCTGTGAATATTCCTATTTCCACTGGCCAGTCTGTATATCAAATCCAACTGATACAGCCAGAAGATATCAAATGGGGTTTAGAAAATGGTTATAGATATATCCATATCGGTATCGTACAATTTGGAATTAATCCTCTAGTCCGTCCTGGTCTAAATACTTCATGCTTGACATGTGTCCTTGATACAAGAATGAATAACTTCGATGACGCTTTATTGGGAGGATTCCAAAGTCCCCTCAATAATGGCCTTGTTTGGTCATCAGTTATCCCGAGGTACCAAGTTTCATTGACAGACCCTTATATCAATGAATTCTTGAATGCTTATATTCAGTTTTATGGTTTTAATGTTGCCCCACAGTCACAGATCACTCAGCTCCATGCTTCTACATGCCTGAGATTTGTCTCCACTTCCATGCCTCCTCTGAATCCAAAATTAACTGGTAGAGCTTTAAAAGAAGGTGTTATTGTTGGCCCTGGTAACACTGCTCCCCTACAGATTGGTTTTGCAGAATGTACTCTCCCAGATGAATGGAATAGTACTTATGTTCCACTTTCATAGAAATATCCTCAACTGCAAACCTCTAAAGTTCCTCCGAAATTGTCTCTCATCCATCATCCTGACGGATCCACTGGTCTTAAATTTACTACTCCTTCACTTACTAGATCTATGTCATCCTTCCCTAGATCTACAATCTTGGGTGGTAGGAATCCACAGATACCCCTGTTCCTAGAAATTTATCATCAAGACATTCTGCTCCAAGAGAGGATCATAGAAAATCCACCTCTCAGCTACCTGATGATTGTCAGTTCTGTGTTCCATCTTCATCTTCTACATTCCAGACTGATGAAACTCCTAGCTCTGAAGTCTTTATACCTGATATCAAAAGTTTCTCACTTCCTAGAGCTCAGTCAGAAGTTATTGCAAAAATACCAGAAAGATATTTAGAATCTGGAAATTCTAGAAGGACATTTAGCAATGGAACGAAGAAAGCAGATTTCCAATGGTTATCTATGAAAGCAACTTCTGATCCCGATCAGAATGAAAATGAAAAGCTGCATAATTATACAAACTACCAAATAGTTTGTATGCTTCAGAATATTGATGATATAGCCCGAGATGTTTTAGAAATCAAAGAGCACATCAAAAAGATGCATACTGGTTATGTTGAGACATTGGGGATCCAAGATGAAAACACACAAAAGTTGAATAATATTCAGTCAAACATGGGTATTATCTCCAAGTCTTTAGAACATCTTACAAATGCACTCCCCACTCCTGCTTCTCCACCTCATTATAGAGAAGTAGATGTCTTAAGTTCAAAGCTGAAATTCTCCTCCAAATCTGATGAATCAAAGCAAATTCTTTTTAAAGGGATAGAGAATATAGATAAAGCTAGACTTGAGAAAATCAAGAAAGGAATCAATCTAGCTAGAGAAAAGACAGAGTTGATGAAAAATAGACTAGCTGATATTCCTTCTGTTGAAAGTCTAAGACTACCAAAGAACTATGTTAGCCTTAGTTCTTTGATGAAACAAAATGGCCAACCATCTGCTCCTTCAATAATGGCCATGTCAGGAGTAACTGGTGAGCAAACACATGGTGAATCAAATTCTAAAAGAGACAGAAGTGATTCATTTTTCCATTCCAACAAAGGAAAAAGAGGTGCCAGTGATACCAATGCACATGAAGCATCAGCATCCAGCCCATTCAGCAGATATACTGAAAATCTGCAATCTGTACCTATAAGGCTAGACAATCCTGCTTCCAGAGGATATGGAAATTCATTGTTAGTAAATATTGATTGCCTTGATTATAATGAAGTAATTGCTGTTTTGCATAATGTCCATGCTTGGGCATTACAGAGGAAAGCCGAAGCCAAAGTGTCGTGGTCTGATGTAGTTACTCAGATTGTATGGTCTTTTACTGGCATACTAAAGCAATGGTGGGAAAGGCTTGCAGAAGAAGAGAAAGATCAAATAGTTGAACATAGTACTGATCCATTAAGAGCACTGTTTGAAGCTTTAAAACATGAATTTGTTGGATTAGTCCCTGAAGATTCAGCCCATCATTCACAGTTATTTCTCTCCCAGAAGTTATGCGACATTGATTACTTGCAAGAGTATTTTTGTGTTATGCAAAAGCTTCTGTATCAGGCTAGTGATCCACATAATGTTGCCTATCTGAGATATTATATCCAGTCTATGCCTGGAAAAATTCCTGATCTAATTAACCAGTACATAGCAGATCATAAAGTAAATTTGGAAGGACAATCATTTGCAGCTATTCACCAATTGATTGTCACAATATTGCAGAAAGAATGTGCAGAGAGCAAAGCCAAGAAGAATTTTTCAAAACAGATGCACTTTAGCACAAAGCTTTGCAATAATTTCAAAGAAACCTATAATTTTGGTTGTCACAAGAAAAGTGAAAGAAAGGTTTCTAAAAAGACAAAGTTTGATAACTCTTGCTCCTGCAAGGCTGATAAATACTTTCCTAAAAAGAAGAAATACTTTCCTTCCAAAAAATCATTTAAAGGACGAAGGGTAGTATTTAGGAAAAGATCAAAACCTTCTAAAAAAGGTGTGTGTTTTATTTGTGGTAAAGAAGGTCATTATGCTAACACTTGCAGAGAAAGAAAGGATAAAAAGTAGATGAAGATAATGAATATCTTTTCTACAATACATGATCCACAAGATTGGGATCTCATATCCCACTCTGATGGAGAATATTTTGAAGTTTCAAGTTCTTCCTCAGAATCTTCGGATAGTGAAATTCCTGAAATCAGGAAATTAACAATTGATTCAGAATCATCTGATTCTGATGAAACCTTCATTCCTGATATTAAAATGTTTAGTTTGAATTCCTCAAGAGAGATACAAGCAAAGATTGCAGCAGTCAGAGCTGATCTAGCACAGTTAGATCCAGTTCAGTTTACGGCAAGAAGAAGATTGACTGAAAAACTTGAAAATCTTGAGAAACAACTGCCATCCAAAAGGAAAGAAAAATTTTCAGAGGAAGAAATAGATGATGACGACTTCATCGAAAAAGAGTTCGATTCAATGTTCAGACCTTTGCAGATTTCAGTATCTCCAGGTATGAATCAAATTGATGCTCTTAAAAAGAAGATCACAGATTTGGAATCTTCAATTCACCATACAAGGTCAGAAATGTTACAGTTGTCTTCCAAACTTCAAATGCTTATTTCTGATTATGATGATTGTAATTCCAAATTAGCCAGCCTACTGATGAAAAATGTGCCAGTCATGGAAGAAATATCCCCAAAGAAAAATGTTGAGCTTTTTAATGTTATGGGCATCGGAGATAGAGTAGTTATTCCAATAAGAATTAAAGTCCCTAGCATTAAACAGTATACCTTGGATGCTCAAATAGATTCTGGTGCTATGAGTAGTTGCTGCAAATATAAAGCTATTCCTCATTATTATTGGCAGCCTACTAAACTCCAATTCAGGGCTATCACTGGTGATTTAATGGAAATAAGTCACATAGCTCCTGAATTTCCTATTTTCTTGAATGATGTCCAGGTTTTTGTCACTTTGTATAGTTTTGATACTGGTGCTGATGTTCTGTTAGGACAAGATTTTCTGAAGAAATATTTGCCAGTCACTTTCGGACAAGATTATGTTACATTCTCCACCACTGCTGGTCCTATCACAGTCCCTGCTTCTAGTGACTATAAAATTAATGTGAAACCTGAAGAACAGGATCCTCTCCAGTATAGTCTGCAAGATCTGACCAAGATTAATAAGATCGTAAAAAATGCAGAGTTACATGGTCCCAAAACTTTGCAACAAATTTCTGGTAAACTTCGTGCAGATTGTACTTCAAGTAGGCCAGATGCTTTTTGGGCAAGAGAAAAGTATTTTGTTGCACTACCTTACCGAGAAGGATATATTCCTAAGCCACAAAAAGCCAGTGCAAATCATATGAGTCCAAAAGAGCAAGAATTATGCAAAGCAGAAATTGAACAATTGTTAGAACAAAAGCTTATTGAATCCTGCAAGAGCCCTTGGGCCTGCCCGGCTTTTTATGTCAATAAGCATAGTGAGCAGAAAAGAGGCAAGAAAAGGCTTGTGATTAATTATAAGGCTCTGAATGATGCTCTTCTTCCTATTCGATATCCTCTGCCTAACAAAGAATTATTACTTGCCAAAATTGCTAATGCTAATGTGTTCAGCAAGTTTGATCTTAAAAGTGGATTCTGGCAGATTGGTATTATTCCTGATGATAGGTATAAAACAGCCTTCACTGTTCCTCATGGCCAATATCAATGGACTGTGATGCCCTTTGGTTTGAAAAATGCTCCATCTGAATTCCAAAAAAGGATGGAAGACATTTTTGGTGGGGTAGAGTACATTATTGTATATATTGATGATTTGCTTGTATTTAGCAGAGATGTAAATATGCACAAGATCCATTTAGAACAATTCTACCAACTTGTATATAAGCATGGATTAGTACTTTCAGATTCAGAAGAGAAGTTTCAGATTGGAAGTGTCAAGATTGATTACTTGGGTTTACACATAGAAAAAGGACATGTAGAACTTCAGCCACATGTGCTAATCCATCTATTAAAGTTTCCTGATATAATTGCCAATGTAAAGACCCTGCAGAGATTTCTTGGATGCCTGAATTATATAAGAAAATTTTATGCTAACCAATCAGAGGATACAAATATACTGCAGGACAGACTAAAGAAGAAAGGTGTCAGATGGACAGATGAAATGACAGCAGCAGTAATTAGTATTAAGAGTAAGCTTAATGATTTGCCAAAACTCAAGCTTCCTGATACTAATCTTCCTTTTATACTTGAAACAGATGCTTCTTATCACACTTGGGCTGCAGTTTTGCTACAAAAGCATGGAAGAAAAGAATTGGTTTGTGCCTATTCCTCAGGATCTTTTAATGACACAGAGAAAAAGTATCCTTCTTCTCATAAAGAAATACTTGCAGTAAAGAGAGGAATAAAAAGATTTCGCTTGTTCTTGAAAAGTGTTAAATTTATTGTCAGAACAGATCTAAAGCATATGAAACAGATGTTGGCAAACAAAAGGTTGTTAGAAGAAGGCAGTACCAGAGTACTAAGATGGGCACTATGGCTAGAAGGTTTTGATTTTGATATTGTTTACAAATCTGGTGCAGAAAATTATCTTGCTGACATGCTTACCAGAGAAGGTGCTCAAGAAACCAAGGAGATCAAGATGTTCAGACCACTTAATCAGCACGAAGCTTCTACAAGTCAGTCCAGTCATGTCGAGTCTAAAAGAGTTAAGTATGTTACAGTCTGTAGTAACTGTCATTATGAGTTTTGTCTAGAATGTCTATCAAAACGGGTCCAAGTCTTGCCATTATGCTTAAGGCAAATCATTCTGCAAGAATGGTTTGATTCCGAGGAGTCTAGATGGTCATATACAAAAGAGTTACCATATAGGATTAGGCCATGGCGTGTTTATTATGCATTGTCTAGGGAACCAGATCCTGTTTATTTTGGGTGTATTCAAAATACTGACTGGACATGGGCAGACTACTTTTCCATTCACCAAAGAGCTAGGATACATGGTTCGGTTAAGGTCATATTTTATGCTGCCGCTATAGATCCCTCAAACAATTGGTGGAGTCCATGGTTTAAGCTATTCATGTTTAGATATTTGCCTAGAGCTAAAAGCATTTTCGATAGGACTTTTGCTGAGTTTGTCAGAATCTTTCATTGGGAAATGCATGTAGCTGTCCAAAATGATTTCGTCTTAGAATTTGAATTCATCCACAAACACACAATTGTCATTCCTAATGAAGAAGATGAATCCTTTAAGATTTCTGTCAGATTCAGAGGATTGATATCAGTGGACCCACATGACAGGCCAACATTCATGTTCACATTTCCATTCTTTTGTTGTACCAGAGATGTAGCACCATATTGGCTAGATGAATCTGTCCCATATGAAGTGTTGGCTCCAAACAATGAAGAGCTAATTGAAGAATTAATAGAACAAGACCAAAACAGGCTTGGCCATAATAATCCAGCTGTTCCAGATACTCATGCACATGATTATGAAGACAGGGCTAACAGTGACTGATTGAAGGGATCAATCAGATGAAATCCTTTCATATCCTGCTTTATTTGTACATATACTGCTCTTCGGTTTTCGTGGGATTTACTCCGAATAAAATCTCCACTGTGTAATTACTATTGTATAAGAGCCGACGTCCTAGATTTCGGCCATCTTTTCACTTCAGAGATGTCATGATTCGGTCCCCATATGGCTTAGCCTCCAAGGGATGAGATAACAAGTGGTTGTCCCCACTTGCCCGAATCTTTAGGACTATTCATTACTTTTGTACAAAGTTCTTTAGTGATTCGTGATAGACATCTTGCATGATGATCTAACGAATCTTTTGAAGTTTCAAGTTCCCGGTAAAATCTTTCACCGGATGACCTGCTAGGATATTATAAATACTAGCATTGTAAGCTCATTAGGGGCATTAGAGTCTTGAGAGTTTTGAGAGAGTCTGAGTAGTGTGGTAGTCTGAGTGAAGTCTCCCTGCTCTGCATCTGCGAGAAGTTTTCTCGATCTGCTTGCATCACGGAGGTTAACTCTATAGTCTGTATTGTGAAGTTCGAGTTCTTTGAGTTTAGACGAGACGAGATTTCCCTGATCTGCATCTGCGAGAAGTTTTCTCGATCTGCTTGCATCACGGAGCGCTAGTCTCGTATCTGGTCTCATATCTGGAGTCTGTAATTATCTGAGAAGCAAATATATATCTTGGCGCATCTTTGCTGTATACCTGGTTCTTTTCTATATATCTGGTTCTTTGTTGTATATCTGGTTCTTTTCTATATATCTGGTTCTTTCTATGTTTTATGGTATCAGAGCCATCTGGTTCTTTGTCCAAGAGCTGTTTTAAATTGTCTGGTTCTTCCATTGAGTAGTATTTGTCCGAGCTATTGTCCACGAGTCTAAGTTTGCGATAAGGCGCTGGTAGAGAGCTGTGAAGGTGAAGGACTACCATGGACTCGTGTTGCCCGTTCCAACAATGATAGTGCTCGGATAGATCTTTCTAATGAGCTATTGTACGCGTCAAACGGAGATCATATGCCAAAGTTACAACCCTGGGAAGTTGATGTACCAACTTACCCCCAAACGGGGCCCACAGGTTGGCGTTTCATCTCCTAGGGTTAGGTTTTGGAATGTTAAGGGTTTTTCCATTGTTTCTCAACAATAAATAGGCCTTCGAGCCTCATTGTAACACATTTCAGAGGCATGTAGCCATCACATCTCTTCTCAGAGATAAGCTACCATCGCCCTAGCTAGTTTATTTCCATTTCTGTTTGTAAGCATATTTCAGTATTTTCCATTAATGAAATGAAGTATTATTTCCGCTGCATCTTTGTGTATATGGTTATCTCTGTAATTTGTTGCGTTCCTGTTTAAATCCGGATCAGTGGTATCAGAGCGGTCTGTTTTTTTCTTTGTTTTTCTTTGCATGTCCCCAACAAGGTCGGGATATAAGGAGTTAGGGCTTGAACTGGTTGAACCTTTGCAAGACCAGCCTTGCAAATCCCGACAGCCTCCCATGGCGGACGAGAAGAAAGATGAGGGGGCAGGAGATCCCATCAAAATCTTGCTCGAAGAAGCGCTCGAGCGACAACGGAACGCGATGATGGACAGCTTTGCGCAGATCCTTCAGCGGCTACCCAGAAGCGGCGCATCGGCTTCCAGCAGCTCCTCTGGAAACACCACACCCTTTAAGGTACAAGTTAATTTTGAAATCCCCATATTCGAGGGTTAGATAGACGCCGATGCCGTAGATAAATGGTTAAATCTGCTAGAGGGTTATTTTTCTGTTCATGAATTTTCGAGTCGGGAAAAGATTGTTTTTGCTCTTCTCAAAGCAGCCCCCCACGTCAAGGACTGGTGGGAAACCTACTGCGAGCAGAAGGATGAAAGTACTGGCTCACTATTTTCAGCCGCACCCACCTGGGATTCGTTCCGGAATCCATCAAGGAGCAGTACTACCCTGTCAGAAGCTATGAGGATGAATACATAAAGTGGACCACGCTGCGGCAGGGAAGGGACCAAGACGTGCCGGAGTTCACCAATCTTTTCCATACCCTTTGCACAAAGTTGTTAGGATATTCCGACACATAGGATATAGTTAAGTTCAACTTGGTCTAGTTTAGAGTTAGGTATAGAGTTAGGTAAAGTGTGTTTCTTTACCGTTGTACATATTGTAACTTACAATCCGACGGTCATGATATGTAGTGATCCGACGGTTCACTCTCACCTCGGTATTATCGACACTTGATCCGTGGCTTGACACCCGATTGGTCCATGAGTTCTATTTAAAGCGCATGGAGGGTCATTGTTCGGGTAATCCGTGCATGAGAGAAGCTTATGTAAATTTTCATTCTTTGATTAATAAATTGCCTGTAGTAACCACGTTGGGACAGGCCGTGGACTGTTTCCCTCCTTGCACTCTGAGGGTTTTAACCACGTCAAAAATACTGGTGTATTGATTTGAGATCTGGTTGTGAGCGGTGTCCTTTTGGTATTCTTTCTGAGGAACTTACCCTGTAAATTCCTACATGGTATCAAAGCTATTTGAGGGCCGCGTCCGTTGGTGATCCAAATCTGAAGCCGGTAGAACTGCATGCGGCTGTTGTTTCCTAGATCTGTTGTTTCTGACTGCTTTCGGGCCGAGAGGACTGCTCTGTTGCGTTCGGAGCATCTGTTTCAGTGAGGAACCCCTTTCGTTTCACGCGAAAAGGTTTCCGGTAGCCCTAGCTGCGTCATTTTTCAGATCGGGAGGTATACAGTGTTTTTTGCAGTTTACTGTTATTTTCTCTCTGCTTATTTCGGTTTCGGTTTATTTAGCCTTTTTTTTTAACCGGATCTATACCTTTCATTTCTGCGTATGCTCTTTGCCCTGCGACTCTGTGCGATCTGGGCAAATCAGAAACAGAAAGGAAGGATTTTTCTCATGCGTATGCTCTTTTCCCTGCACCTTAGTGTGATCTCGGAAAATCAGAAACATTGAGAAAAATATTTAGTTTTTCGGCTAAAGCTAACTTTGAGATTTTTTTAAAAAATTTCTAGTTTTTTGGCTAAAGCTAACTTCGAGCCGCAAGGTTCGTTTTTCTTTGCATATTCGTGTTGGGTTTTGTGTTTTGTGTTTTGTAGGGAAAAAGAGCTTTCTCAAGGCAAGCACGCAAATCAAGCCCCCCCCCCCCCCCTCTCTCTCTCTCTCTCTCTCTCTCTCAAATTTTTTGTATAGATCAATTGGTTCAAAGCTATTTTAAGAGAGTAGAGGTCTTGGGTTCAAGTCTCCATTTTGTGGGGGCGGATTTTTTCATTCCCGCACATTCGCGCACTTTGCCGGCAACGTCAACAATTTTTTTTTTAAAAGCCATAACTTCTTCATCCGGAAGCCTTTTTCAGAGCCGTTTTTTTTAAAACCGCCTATTTTTTCGAGATCTATCCATTGGACCACTTACTTTCAGCATCTTCAGCTTCAGTTTTTTTCAAAAAATGGAAAGTCCATGCCAAGTCATTCTTGACAGCACTAACTACTTCCAATGGGTAGCCTACATGGGAGATTTACTTAGAAGTAAAGGTCTCTACAGAATAGCCACAGACCAAGAGAAGAAACCAAAAGATGAAGACAAAGCGGCAAAATGGGAAAATAGACAAGATCAAGCACGTGGTTTGATAGGGATGTCTGTTTCTCCTGATCTTAGATTCCACATTGCAGAACTTGAGACTCCTCATGAAGCATTAGAAAAACTTGCTAAAGTTTTTGGGATTAAAAATGAAATTAGAGCCCATCAACTTGAAAATGAGCTGCTTACTTTGGATCCTAATAATTTTTCTTGCATTGAAGATTTCTTGTCCAAATTCAAGACCCTTAGATATCTCTTGGAAGGTGTTAAAGTTAAGAAAGAAGATGGTAACCTTATTTATTCCATCCTTACTAAGTTGGGACCAGCCTACTCTGTATTTGTTTCCACTTTCCATTCTACAAGGGAAGCTTTCATTTGTCAAGGACAAGACTACAAGGCCCCTTCCTTTGACTCCTTTTGTGATTCCTTAATAAGAGAACAAGAAAAACTCTTACACCTTGGTCTTCTTAATCTTGGAAACTCTTCCACGAAAGCGTTAGCCGCCCAGCAGCAACCAAATTCAAAGAATCCTAAGAAGTCATATCCTCAAAAGAATGGTCCTAAACCATCTCAGCCTCAAAATGAAAGATCATTTCAGCAAAATGATAAGACCAATAAAAACAAATGGAAGAAGACTGATAGACATTGTAACTTTTGTAATCGAGATGGCCACTTAGAATCTAAATGCTTTAAGAAGATGGAAGCCTTGGAAGCCGCAATGAAGAAACATAACATCCATGTGGAGCCTACTTCAACTTCAACTTCCGGAATGGCACTTTCTGCATGTCATTGTCAATCATCTCAGTCTGGTTATGCATTAAATGTATCTTCTTCTTCTTCTCATTCTCATGAGTGGCTCATTGATTCTGGAGCCTCTTGTCACATGGCCAAAAACCAAGCCATGTTTTCTTCTTTAAATGATTGTAACACCAAAAATATATATATTGGTGATGATAGATCTCTTAATGTTGTAGGGACTGGAACTGTTCATCTAGACAATGGTCAGTTTAATGATGTATTATGTGTTCCAACCTTATCCTGCAACCTTCTATCTGTCTATCAGATAACTCATTCAGGTGAAGGTAAAATTGTTGAATTTTCACCTCATGATGTTGTAATCAAGGATCTAAAAGATCCTAAACAGATTCTAGCTACTGGTCTTGCTGATGATTCCAAAAGGTTGTATAAGTTTCACAACTTTGGGTCATCAAATCTTCCCTCAGTATTTGTTGCTCATAATGATGAAGTGAGCAAACTTTGGCATGAGCGATTTGGTCACTTAAACTATCGCTCCCTTCAGCATCTATGTAAAGAAAATATGGTGACAGGTCTTCCTATGGTATCTTGCAGAGATGGTGTTTGTTCCGGATGTGTACTCGGAAAACATCATCGGGACAGTTTTGACAAACGTGCCTCTTGGCACGCCTCAGCCCCTTTACAGCTTGTGCACAGTGATTTATGTGGTCCTCTTCCTGTTGCTTCATTCTCTGGCTGCAAGTACTTCTTAACTTTCATTGATGATTTCTCCAGACGCACTTGGGTATACTTCTTAAAACTCAAGAGCGAAGTATTTAACACTTTTTTGGCCTTCAAAGCCTTTGTTGAAAAACAATCTGGACATCAAATTCTTAAGCTAAGAACTGATAATGGTGGAGAATATGTTAAAAACACATTCATCAACTTTTGCACCGAAAATGGAATTCAAATGCAACATACTGTTCCATACACTCCACAACAAAATGGTGTAGCTGAAAGGAAAAATCGCACCTTAAAGGAAATGGCTAATTGTATGCTGCAATCTAAAGGACTCAGTCTTAGTTTTTGGGCCGAAGCAATTAATTGTGCAAATTATATAATCAATCGCACTCCTACTAAGGTTCTAGAGAATATCACTCCAGAAGAAGCTTGGAGTTCCATTAAACCAGATGTAAGTCACTTTCGTGTGTTTGGAAGTGAAGCATGGGCCCATATTCCAGATGAAAAGCATAAAGCTTTAGAACCTAAGAGTGAGAAATGTACTTTTGTTGGATATTCTGAAGATGTAAAAGGTTATAGACTTATTCCATTTAAGTCCAAAAATGTTATCATTAGAAGAGATGTAAAATTTGATGAAAATAAATCGGCCTGCGAGCCTAGTCCGGCGGATGTGCCACCTCTTCCTATCTCTTCTACTTTTGAAAACATTTCTTCTTCAGATGATGAAAGTGAGGATGACAATCCTCCCCCACCTTCTCAGGATCCTCAACTTCCAAGATGGGTCCGTGCTACTCGGGATGCAGCAGGTGATCTTGCCGGTGATCCTACAGATCAGCGACGTACACGTTCTCAGTTTGAAAGAGCCTCTTCTTTACTGGCTCAAGCTCCAGTAAATCATGATCCTGACACTTTTGCAGAAGCTTCAGGCCATCCACATTGGGAAGCAGCTATGAATGAAGAATATCATTCATTGATGACAAATGATACATGGGATCTTGTTCCTCTACCAAAGGGACGAAAACTTGTTAGATGTAAATGGGTTTACAGAACCAAGTATGGACCAGATGGGAAAATTGATAAACATAAAGCTCGTCTTGTTGCTAAGGGCTTTTCACAGGTTGAAGGCATTGACTACACTGAAACCTTCTCCCCTGTTGCCAAAATGAACTCTATCCGCCTTGTTCTTTCCCTTGCTGCCTCTTTAAAATGGGAAGTCCATCAGATGGATGTTAAATCTGCCTTCTTGCATGGGGACTTGCAGGAAGAAATCTATATGGAACAACCCATTGGCTTCATACAAACAGACTCCAGCCTTGTTTGTCGACTTAAGAAATCCCTTTATGGTCTCAAGCAAGCTCCTCGGGCTTGGTATGCCAAAATGGATAGCTTTCTTTTAGAATCTGGCTTTTCTAGGTGTCATTCTGACAATACTGTCTACACCAAGAAAGTGGGCAACTCTCTTATCATCCTTGTTCTTTATGTTGATGATCTTATCCTTACTGGTAGTGATCCCAACCTTATAAACCATGTGAAGTCTAGCCTTAAAAAGAAATTTGAAATGACAGACTTAGGACACTTACACTATTTTCTCGGTCTTCAAGTCTTGCAATCCAAGGAGGGTATTTCCCTTTCCCAGTCCAAGTATGCTTGTGATATTCTTCGTCATTTTCACATGGAAGACTGTAAGCCAGCCCCTTCTCCCTTTCAGTCTGGAGTCAAACTTTCAGTCTCTTGTACTTCTCCTGAAGTTGATGCTACCTTATACCGTCAACTTGTAGGAAAACTCTTGTATTTAACCCATACTCGTCCTGATCTTTCCTTTGCTGTTGGCCTTGTTGCTCGTTTTATGCAAAACCCCCGTGAAAGTCATTGGAAAGCAGCTAAAAGAATACTTCGTTATGTTCGAGGTACAGTACAGTTTGGGATTCATTACAGTGCCAAAGCAGCTCCTCTGTTAGTTGGTTTCACTGATTCTGATTGGGCTGGTGACCCTGATGATCGGAAGTCTACTGCCGGTTATGTCTTCACTCTTGGTTCAGGACCTATTACATGGGCTTGTAAGAAACAGGCTGCCATTTCTCTTTCGTCAGCAGAAGCAGAGTATCGTGGTGCCGTGGAAGCTAGTAAGGAAGCCTTGTGGCTTCGTCAGATCCTATCAGAGTTTGGCTTTGAGCAGCAGCATCCAACCACACTTTGGTGTGATAATCAAAGTGCCATTCAGCTATGCAAAGATCCAGTCCAGCATCAGCGCAGCAAACACATTGAACTACACATGCACTTCATCAGAAAGCTCATTCATGACCATGTTCTTGAAGTGCAATATTGTCCAACAGATGATCAGGTTGCAGACATCTTCACAAAGGCTCTCACAGAGGCGAAGTTCACTAAACTTCGATATATGCTTGGAGTTCAGGAAGTTGTCACTAAGGGGGGATAGGCTCTAGTGCCTCCTTCCTTCTCCTATTGTGTCATATTTGTAAATCCTTCAATCCTATCCCAAGTTGTTCTTAAGGGGGGATGTTAGGATATTCCGACACATAGGATATAGTTAAGTTCAACTTGGTCTAGTTTAGAGTTAGGTATAGAGTTAGGTAAAGTGTGTTTCTTTACCGTTGTACATTTTGTAACTTACAATCCGACGGTCACGATATGTAGTGATCCGACGGTTCACTCTCACCTCGGTATTATCGACACTTGATCCGTGGCTTGACACCCGATTGGTCCATGAGTTCTATTTAAAGCGCATGGAGGGTCATTGTTCGGGTAATCCGTGCATGAGAGAAGCTTATGTAAATTTTCATTCTTTGATTAATAAATTGCCTGTAGTACCCACGTTGGGACAGGCCGTGGACTGTTTCCCTCCTTGCACTCTGAGGGTTTTAACCACGTCAAAAATACTGGTGTATTGATTTGAGATCTGGTTGTGAGCGGTGTCCTTTTGGTATTCTTTCTGAGGAACTTACCCTGTAAATTCCTACAAAAGTTGGGTATCAAGGATTCGGAGCAACATTTGATACTCAAATACAGTGGCTGCCTGCACAAGTACATCCAGGAAGAAATATAATTCCTAAACATCCCCTTGCTCGGCGCAGCATACCGGTATGCCGTCAAGGTCGAGCAGAAGTTTAAACAAAAGAAGCGAGACTTTGGATCTGCGAATCCAAAGCAGGGGAAAGGTGCCCCTAAACCACAGAACAAAGGACAAAGCCAAGGCGGGACAGCCCAAGACAACCAGTCGAAGCTGCAAACAAAGAGCAACGCCGCGAAGCCGAGAAAGGACACTGGAAAATGGTGTGAGTTCCATAAGAGCTCCACTCACAACACAAGTGAGTGTCGGGCCAAGCAGTCACTGGTGGCTGAGCTAAAGGTTTCAGAATCAGATGCATGTTCCGACTCTGAGTCAGAACCCGATAAGGGGTATGAAAAAGGGAAGCAGATCATTGATGCAGATCCCAGCGCCACTGTTGCTACCGCAAAGATCCAGAAAAATGAACCCGAAGATCCAGAGGAGGAGTAGCATCTCTTCCACTCCCAGATGTGGGTAAAGGGCTCCCCGATACAGTTCATTGTTGATAGCGGGAGTCAAAAGAACCTCATTTCGGCAGAGGTCGTGAAGCGGTTGGGCTTACCGACCACAGCACATCCACAACCATACACCATTGGGTGGCTTCACCAAGGGCGAGATCTTCGCGTGAGCCAGCAGTGTCGCCTTCCATACAACATCAAGCCCTTCATGGATGAGGTATTGTGTGACATTGCTCCCCTTGAAGTTTGTGATGTATTACTAGGACAACCATACTTGTGGAAGCGACATGCTGTGTATGAATCAAGGCCCCGTGCTATTATTATTACATTGGGAAATAAGTTGTTCAGGATACCAGAGGTAGCACCACCTGCCGCCATCTCTTTGATTACTGCAAAACAATGCAGTAAGATCATTTCCAAAACCAAGAAATTTGTTTTCCTGATGATACGCCCTCAAGGGAAGAAGAAGACAGTGGCTGCGGCCTCCAAACGGGGTCCCTCTGCACGGCAGCTACATATGGACAAGATTGTGGAGGAGTACGAAGACATCTTCACCTCCCTGGCAGGGGTTCCTCTGCACTGTCAAGTCAAGCACTCCATCGATCTGACCCCAGGTGCGCCGCTACCCAATGGACCAATTTATCGGCGCTCCGTTCTGGAGAACAATGAAATCAAGAGGCAGATTCAGGAGCTCCTGCAGAAAGGTCACATCCATCCAAGTTCTTCACCCTGTGGGAGCCCGATAGTGTTGGTACAGAAGAAGGATGGGACGTGGAGACTCTGTATTGACTATCGGGCGCTGAACAAGATCACTGTCCGTAATAGGTACCCGATCCCGCGGATTGATGACCTCCTAGACCAACTAAAGGGGGCGAAATATTTCAGCAAGATCGATCTGAAGTCAGGATATCACCAGGTACCAATTGAACCCTCAGATGTGTGGAAGACTGCCTTCAAATCCAAGGAGGGCCTCTTCGAATGGTTGGTCATGCCTTTCGGATTGACGAATGCTCCTGCAACCTTTATGAGGCTAATGGATGACATCTTGCGGCCATTCACCAACTCCTTTGTAGTAGTATACTTGGATGACATTCTGATCTTCAGCCAGAGTTGGGAAGAGCACCTCCACCACATCCGACAGGTTCTCCAAACACTGCGGCAGCACAAGCTATGTGCCAATTTGGAGAAATGCACTTTTGGCATTACTGAGGTTCAGTATCTGGGATACATCATTGATGAACAGGGGGTGCATGTCGATCCAACCAAGGTCCAAGTCATTCGGGATTGGCCCTCTCCAACCACTCTAACAGAGCTCCGCAGCTTTCTAGGTCTTGCCAACTTCTACCGCAGGTTTGTGTTGGGATTTTCTCATATTTCTTGGCCCTTGAGTCAAGTCACCAAGGGCAGGGCGAAAGCAAAATTCTTTTGGTCTGAATCTCAACAGAAGGCATTCAGGGAGTTGAAGGATCGCCTCTGCACGGCACCAGTGCTCGCGTTACCAGATTTACAACAACCATTTGAGGTCGAGATAGATGCCTTTGACTATGCTATTGGGGCAGTCCTTACTCAACATGGACATCCAGTGGCATATCACAGTGAAACACTTTCAGACACAGTCCGGAAGTACCCCACTTATGATAAAGAGATGTATTCCATTGTACAAGCCTGCCGACAATGGAAGCATTACATTTTGGGGAAGGAAACGGTCATCCACACAGACCACCGACCTCTGCAGTTCATACAGACCCAAGGGAAATTGCAGAATGATCGCCATCAGAAGTGGTCTACATACCTGCAACAGTTTCACTTGAATATCAAGTATAAAAAGGGCAGCACCAATAATGTTGCAGATTGCCTCAGTCGACCACCGATCATGGCGCTAACCACCGTGCTCAACTCTTGCGAGCACGAGACTTCTGATTGGCCACTTCTCTACAAAAGCGACCCAGAATTCGGCCACACATACCAGACACTCTTGGAGGGTCGGCAGGTTGCAGATTTTCACCTCCAAGATGCCCTATTATGCCACCTCGGTCACCTTTGTGTTCCTTCAAGCGAGCGTGCCAAGATGATTTGGGAAGCACACTACAGTCGGGCTGCTGGGCATTTCGGGGTCGAGAAAACAGTGGCAGTACTGCAAAACTATTTCTATTGGCCGAATCTTCGACAGGATGTTGGGAAGTACATCCGATCATGTACTGCCTGTGCCATTGCCAAACCGACCATTAAGAAGCAAGGCCTCTATACCCTGTTGCCTACCCCTAGTCGACCTTGGGAATCCATCTCCATGGATTACATGTCAGGCCTTCCTTCCACTAAGCATGGAAATGACTGTGTTTTTGTGGTCGTCGACAGGTTCTCAAAGATGGCCATTATGATGGCCTGCAAGAAGAATATCACAGCAGAAGCCACTGCTAAACTCTTCTTTGAACGAGTGTGGGTGCACTTTGGGATCCCACAGTCTATCATCTCAGATCGGGACAGTCGGTTTCTCAGCACCTTTTGGTCCAGTCTCTGGTCAATGCTGGACACCAAACTCACGAAGTCCACAGCCTTCCATCCTCAAACTGATAGCCAGACAGAGGTTGTCAATAGGATGATTGTGCACATTCTGCGCATGTATAACTCAAAGCATCCACGCACATGGGACGAGAGCCTCCCCTACGTTCAGCACAGCTACAACCGAGCTCTTCACAGCTCGACTGGCCATAGCGCTTTTCAGGTGGGTTTGGGATTCTAGCCACTATGCCCCATTGATGTGGCCATGCCACTTGCAGCTACTCACATGAATTCAGCCCATGTCCAGTTCGAAACAGATAAGGCCACCAGCTTCATTGAGCGCATCCAACATATTCGCCAGCAGGTCCATGACATTCTTGAGAAATCAAATGCCAAATACAAGCAGCGACATGATCAACATCGGGTGCCACACAAGTTTCAGGTGGGCGAAAAAGTCTGGTTGCATTTGTAAAAGGAACGCCTTACTGGAGCCTATCGAAAATTGAGACCACTCCGATATGGTCCTTACACCATTACTAAGGCTATGGGAGACAATGCATTTGAGCTCAGCATTCCCCCATTCCTTGGCCTACACCCAGTATTCAATGTGGACCGCCTTCGGCCATACTTTCCACCATTGCTAGACACATCCAACATTGCAGAACAGCTCAAACCCACAGAATTAAATCTAGATTGCATGGAACAAGCTGCAACTGATCGGATCTTGGACACACAAATCAAGAACACTCGCCAACAGAATATCCAACTGTATCGAGTTGTCAAAGCGGGCCAACTCCTTCAGCAGGGCAAGTGGCTCACCAGGGAACAAGTTCAGCAGAAGTTTCCTCATCTCATGGAGGAGCTCAACGCAATGGGGACCATTGCTTCCTAAGGGGGGAGGAATGATCCAGGTGGATATTGGTGGCCACCTGCCAAGTCCACCTGGACCCCCACCATTGTCTTTCTCAGCATTTTCAGTTTCCCTAATTGTATCACAACTTACTATTTTTAGCAGTTTTTCGGGTCCTGAACTTCCGGAGCCGTTTTGAGGCCCTAAACAACGTTTTTTGGGGAATCTGGGGGCAACACGAGTCCATGGAATGGACTCGTGTTGCCCGTTCCAACAATGATAGTGCTCGGATAGATCTTTCTAATGAGCTATTGTACGCGTCAAACGGAGATCATATGCCAAAGTTACGACCCCGGGAAGTTGATGTACCAACTTACCCCCAAACGGGGCCCACAGTTTGGCGTTTCATCTCCTAGGGTTAGGTTTTGGAATGTTAAGGGTTTTTCCATTGTTTCTCAACAATAAATAGGCCTTCGAGCCTCATTGTAACACAGTTCAGAGGCATGTAGCCATCACATCTCTTCTCAGAGATAAGCTACCATCGCCCTAGCTAGTTTATTTCCATTTCTGTTTGTAAGCATATTTCAGTATTTTCCATTAATGAAATGAAGTATTATTTCCGTTGCATCTTTGTGTATATGGTTATCTCTGTAATTTGTTGCGTTCCTGTTTAAATCCGGATCAGGCACTTACAATTCCTAATCGCTCTCTTTCAAATTGAAATACTTTTTTTCCCACTGGCTTTGTGAAAATATCTGCAAGCTAATCTTTGGAACCGCAAAAAGCAAGTACTATGTCTCCATCATTGACAAGCTCATGAATGAAATGAAAACCTATGTCAATGTGCTTTCTCTTTTTGTGGAAAACATGATTTTTTTATAAATAAATTGGTGAATTGTTATCACAGTAAAGAGGAGTTGGAGCCTTCTGAACATTTGAAATATATTTCAATAATAATCTCAACCACACTGCTTAACAGGCTTCTAAATTTGTTGCTACATATGATGCCTCTGCAGAAGATATTGAAATATTGGCTATTTCTTGGATTCCCATGAGATCAGATTGGTTCCAAGGTGAAAAGAATACCCTGAGGTGCTTTCACAATTATATAGATTGCCTATATAATCACTATCTGTATAACCTAAAAGTGAACAATTTTCAAAATGTTTGTAGAAAAAACTATGGTCTATGGTCCCTGCAATACATCTTAAGATCCTTTTTGTAGTCCTCCAATGAGAAATCTTAGGTGGCTGCATAAACCTAGAGACAAAAATTTCTATAAACATTATATTAGGTCTAGTGGCAGTGAGATACAAAAAATACTAACTTGACTTATACAATGTAGGATCAACTGGTGGTGCTACAACTTCTTTGCTTAGCTTGGTGCCTTAAGAAATTGGTGTATCAACTCGTTTACAATTGGTCATTGTAAAATTTTTGATGGTTTTAGTGGCATATTTTTGTTGACCAACAAAAATTCCATTATCAGATTGTTGAATTTCAATGCCTAAGAGGTATTTCATGACCCCTAGATTAGTCATATCAATATTTGTCTACATTGTTGACTTGAAGTTTTTTAATATCATATTGTCTGTATAAATAAGATCATCTATGTAAAGGCATACAATAATAATTTTACCTTCATGAGTTTTGGTGTACAATGTTGGCTCATGGTTGCTTCTGCAAAAACCACTTTTGATGATATAGGTGTTGATGTGATTGTACCAAGATCTTGGAGCTTGTTTCAAGCCATACAAGGATTTCTTAAATCTGTATACCTTATGCTTCTCTCTTGGAACTTCAAAGCTAAGAGGTTTCTCTATATGAACTTATTCCTGTAATATACCATTTAAGAACGCAGATTTTACGTCAAGTTGATAGACCTTCCATTTGCGTTGAGATGATGTGGATAAAATGGTTATGACACTCTCTAGCCTTACTATTAGAAAAAAGGTTTCACCGCAGTTGACACCAAATTGTTGTGAGAATCCTTTGGCAACCAACCTTGCCTTATGTTTCTCAAATTCTCCTTTTTCATTCAACTTGGTCTTATATGCCTGTTTTACACCAATATTTGTCGTATCTCTTTGGACATCAACTAATTCGTAAGTATGGTTATTCTCTATGGCAAAAATTTCTTGGTTCATTGCATCAACCCAATGTTTTTCTTTAACTGCTTGCTCAAAATGGGTTGGTTGAGATGAAAGAAAGGAAAACATATTATGTTGATCAAACTCATGCTCTTGCTCATATATTTCTTTGATGTGTCCTGTTTTCTGATTGTCTTCTGAAGATGATAAATCACTAGCGGATACACTGCTTGAAGATGTACCATTTTCATAATGGTATGGATCTTCCTAAACATACAATATTGGTAGTCATGGTGGATAAAAAGGCTGATTTGAAGCTTCATCAACATGATCTTACCAAGATTTATTTTCAAAAAATTTAACATCTCTACTTAAAACAAACTTCTTGGTAACTAGATTGTAAATTCTATAGGCCTTTGACTGCTCGCTATAGCTGTTATAAAACCATTCACCACTCTTGGTAGATTTTATGCTCTGGTTATGGCCTAGGGAAACCCTTCATTTCCACACTTGGTCCAAATTCTAAAAAATAGTACTTTGAATCCCATACACTATTTCTCCCTATATGAAAGGCGTATACACGCATGTTAGTCTATACCCAACCCACGTATATGTGTTAAAACACTAAAAATTACATAATATCCTTAAATTCAGGCGGAGTTTACGGGTTTTACTTGTTACTCACCTACTGTAGCCCGTGGCCCAATTGTTTCCCAACTGAAAAAAAATAATTTGGAGAAGTATAAATAAACCTCCATGGGAAGGCCTAAAGGGAGGAGATATGAGATATTGATATTATAGTTGATTACATCTCTGATCAAATATGAAGAAATCCCTGTGCCTTCTGCACTCCCAAGTTATAGGAAACCTTTGTTTCCTACTTTGAGATGTCCTTCATCCCTTTTATGAAATCCTTATGTATACTGATGGAGGAAGATTGTTGAGGCCTAGGCAAGATAGATCCAGAGGACGGTTCCACCTGGAGCTAGAAGAAGACTCATGTTGTAGTTTTCCACATTTCATTTAACTTACATCAATAAAGAAATGTTGTTATGTTCCTGATATTTATTGTGTTTAGGCATTAATCTATGTTATGATTTTCTTATGAATCTAATGTTAATGCTTATTTCTCTCTTACTTATATGGTTTAACACCTATATCATGAACATGATGTCCATTACTACTATTGTATATGCTTTGCTTGAATAAGTTGCAGGTTTTAAAGGCATTGGAAGGAGCAGATGGTTTGAACCTTGCGAGATGAACCTCGAATGTAGGACCTCTGGGTAATACCTCTTCTTCCTACTTTAGTAGTTTAAGCATTTAGACTATTTGGGTGTGTGTTTCTTTATCCTATATGCCCTCTACTCTGTTGGGGTTTTCAACCGAAGACCCTAGGGTGTTTCCACCTACAACAATAGCCTACGAAAATACATTTTTCACTTCTATCATTAAGCTTCTTTTTTAGCTACTTAGGAACATGTGCAAAAGCTATTGATCCAAAAATTCTAAAACGAGATACATTCACTTTCTTACCATCCCATGTTGCTTGAGGTACTGCATCTTGGACACTGGTTGTTGGAGATTTGTTGAGAACATATATTGTTGTCAAAACTACTTCATCCAATATTCATTTGACAACTTCTCATGGAGCATGCATCTGACCATGTTCTTCATTGACTGATTTTTCCTTTCTACTACTCCATTCTGTTGTGGAGTATATCTTGTTTTCTTCTGCATTAAGATTCCTTATTGTTGAAAAAAGATTTGAAGAAATTGGAGATGTACTCTCCTCCTCTATTTGACCGAAGGAATTTTAAATTCTTTCCACTTTTCTTTTTTGCTTCTGCTTTGAATTATTTGAACCTTGAGAATGTATCTAATTTGTTTTTGAGAAAATACACCCATATCTTCCTGCTATAATCATCAATAAAGTTTAGAAAATAAAAAATACCACCAATGGACTATGTTTGCATTGGGCCACATATATCTATATGGACTAGCTCTAAAGGCTCTTTTTCTCTAGAGGAAGATGTGGGAAAGCTACCTCTTTTGTGCTTGGATAGAACACAAATTTCACAATTACAATCTTTTTCATTCATAACATGAAGACCAATTATCATTCAATGTTTTTGAATCACAATTAGACTCTTGAGTAGGATGTGGCCATACCTAGAATTCCATAGGTGAGACTCATCTATTCTTGACACATTATGGGAAAAAGACTAGGAAAGATTTCGACTTCTAAGTGTCAAAGGAAACATCCTATTCTTGGCTTTTTCAACCTTTGCTATCAGTCTTCTATTTCGAGGTTTTTCATAGATATATCATGTATTCCCTTGGAATATTACATCATAAACATGTTCCATTAATTGGCCTACACTTATGAGGTTATGCTTCATACGTGGAACATAATAAACATCAGGGATGCATTTTTGGTGATTTTGTTTGGTAAGAACATGGACAATACCTTTCCCTTCAACTTTAATGCAGGAACGATCTCCAAGAATAATTTCTTATGTTATGGAAGCATCAAGACAAGAAAGAATATTTTTGTTACTTGTCATATGATTTTTGTAGCCACTATCCAACAACCAAAGGTCCTCGCAGTGAGTTTCTTTAGAAAGATGGCAAGAAAGAAACATTGTCTTAGAGGATTCTCTTTCATTGTTGAAGAGATGGACACTCGCTCTTTGTTGATTTGATTGTTTCTTTCTGCATTCATATTCATAATGCCAAAATATATTGTGGTAATATAATTGAACATTAGATTTTCTCCATTTTCTTATTCTCTGTGTTTGGTATTTTGGAGGTCTCCATTGCTCTGTTACATGATGATGTTATGATATGCCTTTGCCTTTGCCTCTATTAAGAGAGTTCTTATTTGAAAGATTGATCCATGGAATCTTCTGCCAAGTTGAGTCCTGTTTCGTGTGCCAAAAATGATCCAGTCAATTGTTGTACTGAGAAGGTTGTAAAACCTTTGGATTCCAAAATGGTTATTACAATCATGTCATATTTCTTGGGTAGGCTTCAAAGGACTTTTTCAACAATATTTTGATTTGTAATGATTTTGATCTGATTAACTATTCCCATGACTCTAGTCATGACTAATCCACACTCTCTATGTCAGTCATCTTCAGGGTTTCGAACAGAGATCTAAATGTCTGCAATTTAACAAACTTCAATATATCATTGCCTTGATACAATAATTTCAAAATATCTCAATTTTCTTTTCTTGTTGAGTACTGTTTCATGTGCCAAAAATGATCCAATCAAATGTTCTACTCAGAAGGTTTTTATTTTGAGCAGGTCCTTCATTGTAAATATTGCAACAAGCTGTGTTATAAATCTCCATGAGTAGTATGTTTTTTTTACATTAGTCTTGTTGGTTATAGGTGTCACTAAACATCGAGGATGATGTTCCCCCAAGGGGAGGGTTTTGTAACAACCCTTGTGAAAATTCCATGTAGAAATATATAAATAACACGGATGATGGGACATGTATTCCAAGCTGAATGGTGGGCATGACATCCTAGTGGGTGTTCATTTGGTTGTTTATGGTTAAGGAAATTGTCAAAGGCAATGGCTAAGGCATTAAAGAGGAAAAAAGTCATTTTGGCACATTTATTTATGAAAATAATAGAAATTAGGGGAAAAAGGAGGTGAAAGGTCACAGGTTTCATGTGAGGAGGAAATTAAAGGAAGATAATGGAAAATGAAGAAACTAGAGGCCTCATTAATAAAAAGGCTTATGAGGATTAGATGGAAAGCTTCTTCCTTTCAACGTGAACCTTTTGTTAGTTCAGTTTTAGAGCTCTCTCATTATTCTCTCTCTCTCTCTCATACTCTTGGAGACTTAGAGATTTCTTGGAGCACTCTTAGTGGGTGTGGCATGCTTGGATTCTTTTTGTAGGAAGGCGAAGGAAGAGAAGGAAAGTACATGAGAGAATTGACATCAACAACTACGTCAGATTGCTTGCAGGTACCAAGATGCATGTATCATTTCTTCACTAGTTTTACCATGCATGGCACATGCATATGGTTTGTTGGTTATGATCTATCATTGGAATGGAGGATGGTTAGGATTGACAGTGGATTGTCTAGCCTTGTCATTTCCTGGATAGCCATGGTGATTATGGGTTTACTTTCATTGCTTTGCTTTGGTTGGTTCTCATGTTTCCTTAGCTTGGGTTGAGTTATTAGTCATAGAAGGCCTCGTTGAAAAAATGCTCTGGAAGCCATGTAATAGCTTGGGTTGAGTTACTATTCCTAGAAACCCTAGTTGGACAAACGCTATGGAAGCCATGTAGCGGCTTGGGTTGAGTTACTAATCCTCGAAGCCCTGGCTAGAAAAATGCTCTGGAAGCCCTTGGTGGGTTGAGTTACTAGTCTTGGAAGCCATTGTTGGACAAATGCTCTGGAAGCCCTGTATAAGTTGTGGGTTGAGTTACTAGTTTTGGAAGCCTTGGTTGGACAAACTCTCTAGAAGCCCCGTATAACCTGTGGGTTGAGTTACTGGTTCTGGAAGCCTTGGTTGGAAAAATGCTCCAAAAGCCCTGGAAGGCTTGGATGGAGACAAACTTGATGATGGTTTTTGGTGATGTCCAACCATGAGGTGGAATCACTGTTTGGTGGGTTGAGGTGGGTGGCCTTTGGAAGCCCTCAATGATTTTTGATTGATGTGTTCTCTGAGATCCCACATTCATGGTTGGAATATGGCACGAGGGTGATTGGCTAAAGAGAGAATTGTCTCAGCCAATCTATGGTCGGGTGGAACGTCGTAGTCCCATCACTTGTTGGTTCATTGCATTTATTAATGAAGAAATTCATTCCCTTGACTTTCATGTGCAAATGTACTGATGTATATATGGATTTTGATGGTTGATATGCTTATTGTATTTATGTTCCTATTATGTTGTTTAGATGCACATTTACCCCTGGAAGGTGTTACAGAGTGGTATCAAAGCATGGTTCAAACACTTGGACTGGATGGGCTCTATCATAGGTGAAATGAAGAACAAAAGTTAAATTTTAGACCTTTCCTTCATATCTGTTATAACTTTTGTTTTGTGGCATATTAGAAGTTGAAAATTTGTCCATATTGAAGGTAAATCCCACTGATAATGTGGTAAAACTTTCAGATATTGGTTCACAATACTTTAGGAATTATCATCTAAGGAATATGACCTTCCTGAATGCACATTTAAACATGTCATGTTGGAATTTCTGCAATAACTCATCTTTTGTAGGTTTTAAGAAGCTGAAAAATTGTCCACATTGAGGGGACATACCATTGATTATGTGGTAGAAATTTCAGATATTGGGTAGAAATATTTTAGGAGATATTAGTAGAGGGAGTCGAGCCTTTTGAATGCCCATAAAATCTGGCCTCAAACAAGTCATATTGAAATTTTTGTTATAACATTTCTTCTAGGCACTCTCAGGAGCTCAAGTTTTTTCCACAATGAGGGGAAATCCCAGTGATAGTGTGATAAAAATTCCATACATTTATTCGCTATATTTTAGAAGATATGACCAGTGGAACTCGAGCTTTCTGGATACTCCTAGAATTGTGCACCAAATATGATTGTGTTGGTATTTTTGTTATAATGTTTCATCTATGAAATATCAGAAGTTGAAACTTGAACCATGGTGAGGGAAAATACCACTGATCATATGGTTCAGTTTCCATAACTTGTACTACTACAGTTTAGGATATATGCATTGAATTTGCTATATTAGTTTGCATGCAAAGTGTTTGATGAAATGCTTAAATGGTTCAATGACTAATTGCATACAAACTGTTTGATAAAATGCCCCAATGTTGTGGTTCGAGATAGTATTGATGTGTAATAGTATTCCTATAGTAGATATATGATTACTTGTATGCAAATAGTTTTCTATATTAGTTTGCATGTAAAGTGTTTGAAGAAATGATTACATGCAAATGTAATAGTATAGTAGTTGTTTGAAGAAAAATGTAAAATAATGGTATTTTTTTTAAGAAAATGCTATTTTTTTGGATGGGATAGTATTGTAGTATGATAATATGGATGTATCTGATTTATGCCTATTTGCATGCAAAGAATTTGAAGAGTTGCATGTAGATAATTTGAAAGGTTGCGTGCAAGGAATTTGAAAAGTTGCATGTAAGGAAATGGAAAAGTGGCATGTTTTTAGTTATTATGTTACAAGTGGAATAAGTGCAATGTTTTTGACTTAGTCTCATACAAATCTGTGAGAAATAAAAATAAATTTCTTTTCAAGTGTGGTTAAATTTAGTAGAGCTTTGGAGATCCGATTTCCATAATTGGACATTGGATATGGGGCCATTATAGTAGCTTCCTCCTTCTACCTTAGTGTGGACCATGGATAGTAAGGGGGTATGCTTATAGGTTGTTAGTATTGGTGAATGCTGATTTCAAATTAATAAACATGATGTTTTGACTTTTAGAACATGTGATTGACTGTTTATGAATTATATGTCGCTTACATGTTGATTTCATGATACCTACTTACATCCTTGTATGTTAGGTTACATTTATTATTATTTTGATTACATGTATCAGTATTGTAGGTTGATTACAAGAACTGATAGCTTATGTTTGACTACATGCATTTATCCGTAGGTGTAGTTGATTTTGCATTGCTTATGGCTATTGTTGGTTGCATGTGGTAATGTGTACAATGGAGTAATGGTTGTTGTTATGCACGTATGGCCGTGGCTATGATTATGCATGTATAGTAGGTCAAACATGCCTTGTGAAGTCATTGTATGCAATTTAGGTCATCATGACGCTATTGGTTGTTATGATGCTAATGAGCTAGTTGAGATAGAGTAAGGGATGCAGATCATCATAATGAGGTTGTAAGATTAGACTTTGGGATAAGAGAAGATCATCATATAGGTAGTGTATGTTTGGCTTGCAGGTATGTAAGTTAAGGATTATTATATGCATTAGGTTTATATACATTAGGTTTATGAACATGTATTTGATGTTATGGTCACATTCATGATAGATGTTAGATGATTAGTGTGGTTATATGCACATGTGTCAGAGAGTCAAGAATGATAGTAACTTGTAGTTGTATGCATTGCTATTGTTGTTTTATATTAGATAACCTGATGATTATGTTGTATGTTGTTGATGAGTATGATATATATCTTATTGTTGTTATATGCTATTAACTTGATCATTAGGGTAATTTCATTGAGATATTGATGTTACAATTTGGATTGTCCATATGCATGATGGTTATGTTCATTTCCTTGAAGATATTGATGTTATATGTATTGTGTTAACCTGGTTTGACCTATGTAGATGGTTATGGTTGTGATGTTCAGGTATGAACCGACATATTTATGAGATGGTGTCATACTAATCTAGATTGACTTTGCATATGTGTATGAGTTTATGATGTGAACATGTTAGTTAGATATTTTTATGGATATGATGATCTTATGAATGCTTGAGCTGATGTGTTGTAAAGTTATATTGTGCTAACTAGATTGATTGTAGAGACAAGATCACCTCCCATGAGATACATTAAGGTATCAGTTGCTTATGTCTTATATTTGGTGATTCACTGTTTATTATGTCATCTAGTTGATTTATTTAACATGGTATGAATGTTTGATGAATTTCATAATATGAGTATGTGTTCAAATGATCTTTTTTTAAGATGATTGTACTAAAATATATGTTTTGAGACAATTGATATGTAGTTGAGTATAGTAGGTGATAGTTGTAGTATTATGACTCATGACAATGAGTTGACTATAGATTATGACATGAATGTTGGTCTTCGTAACAATTGATTTCAAATTAATAGATATGATTGTCTTGATATTTGGAACATGTGGTTGACATGTGTGAGAAGTTACAGGGTAACATGCTTGGTATTAGCATGAAAAGGTAATAGTTGATGTGTCTATATAACTAACAGTTGGGCGGTGTGACAACATATACTCAGCCTCAATTCCAACAAGGTAAAAAAGGTAGAAGAAAGGAATTGGGAAATAATTCCTTTGGCTATGTTTGGAAACCCTAATTTCGAACGAATGAGTGCTTTGCACACAGGAAGTATTCTTAACCTTGATTTTGTCTGACATTGTGTGGATATGTGCTATATTCATGAACATGCACTTGACAAGTATATTAGCTAGTCTTTAGCTATAGGTGGATTTGTTAAAGGATTGAAGTCCCTTGAGAGATGGCATGGATGTGTTCAGTTGCAAGAAGCATGCTTGGCACAATTAGATGAGGTATCTATTGTATTATTATGTTTAATTATACATTGACAATTATGTGTTTATGGCAGCATGATGCAGGGAGTTGCATGGCAAGACAGGTTGCCATGAAATCTTGAAGATGGCTCATGTTGAGCTTTCCTTGGGAACAATGGGGATTGAGTCATGGTGTCAGTCTTGTGCTTTTGGTCTTTTGAGCTTGATTTGCAGTTTTGTTTATATTTGGTGCAAGGTGTTGCCACTTTGTTGTAGTGTCATATCCTTATGGGCTTTTGTGGTCTTATTCTTGGCTTTTTCTTATCTTCTCTTTTATTGGTTTGAGTCCTTGGAATTGGTTTGGAAAGAGGAAAGTTGATGGAGCTTGGGGAGAGTTGTGTGGTACCCGAAAGGTAATGTAATATTCATATGAAGCTTGGTACATGGGTAAGCGCAGCAGAAGGTAAGGCTATGACAGTTGGTTGGATTGGCTAGGTCCATTGTGGTAAACAGACGGTAGCAGTATAGTCATGAGAAAGGTAATAGGAAAATGTAAAGTAAATGGATTTGAGGTGTCATATGCCTTGGATATTTTGGATACTATTGTTCTCAATGTTGCTCATGTGTTGCATGAATAAAGGAATTTCTCTTAACCTAAACCTTAGGTTATCTGGTAATTATGTTATGAACATGATTATGCTGATGTTTATATATATGTATACATGAATGTATGTATGTTGTTGTCTGGCAAGGTGATGATTGTTTTATGCTAACGATTATATATGTATGTATATATCTATGTCACTATCTAATAGGGATTGTCAAGGATCATTCTTGTGAAGGAATAACTGCTTACGAAACTTAATGGCATGAAGATGTTCCTGGTTCATGAGGAATCAAGTGGGAAGAGTAGTCATGAAAAATATACGAGGTCAGTATCATGTGTTTATGAGTTGATATTATGTGATTATATTATGACTATGTTGTGGACATGTTATACCAAAGGATACACCAGCAAAATGAAAGCATTGTGGTCTGTGACATGCTAAGACAAGCATGGATAAGACACCGGAAGCAGGGTTTCTTGGTAGGGTAAGTGTGGTTTTGGATGTGTGGTACTACTGTTATGCATATGTTGTATATGTTGTACATGTTGCATCTTTGATGTGTGAGCTTGTGGTGTTGTGTATACATATCATGTGTACATTTTATTTATGCAATGTTATGTACAGGATGGTACAAATAGGGTTGTGCAAATATTGCATATGGGATGTTGTATACATATTGTACTGTCTTCATTACGTATATGCGGCGTGTGTGCATATGGTGCTTTTTGCATGTTGGATATGCAGTTTGATGTATAGATAATTCTATATACATGTTGGGAATGCAATGCTATGTACAAGTGGTGTTGTGTGCATGTTGTAGATGTGGTGCTATGTACATATGGTGTGGTGTGCATGATTGTACGAGTGGTGTTGTGTGCATGTGGTGTTGTGTACATGTTGTACAAGTGGTGCTTTGTGCATGTGGTGTTGTGTACATGTCTTGCATGTGGTGTTGTGTACATGTCGTGCGTGCGGTACTGTGTACATGTGTTATTGTGTACACGTTGTACAAGTAGTGTGGTGTACATGTGGCGTTGTGTACATGTTGTGCATGTGGCGTCGTGTACATGTGATGTTGTCCACACACATGTTGTGCAAGTGGTGCGGTGTACCGATGGTACTATGTACATGTTGTACATATGGTACTAGTGCACATGTGGTATTGTGTGCATGTCATACATGTTGTGTTGAGTGCATGTGGTATTATGTATGTGCATCATGTAGTCGTGGTATTGCGGCGTGTGTACTCATTGTGTTGTACTCTGTGTAGGTACATGTATTGGATGGTATTGCACACCGGGTATAGATGGATGCACTATGTTGTACATTGGCTATAGGTATACGTGTTGTACATTAGGTGTAAGTGTATGTATTGCATGGTATTGTGTGTCAGGTGTGGTTATATGTGTTTGATGCACACTATGCGTATGTGCACCTGATAGAGGAGAAGGCAATGGGTGTTTGTTGGGTGTGGAAACTGATCTGATGTCTATACAAAAGAACAAACGCAGAAGTAAGGATCGATGAAGGATAGGTATCAGTATTGTATTTCAGTTTTATTATGTATGTGACTTATGATTCTGGTATATGATGGTTACATGTTAATTATGATTCTAGTTTATGATATATGATTCTAATTTATGATCTATGATTCCAATTTATGATGGTTACATGTGATTTATGATTTTGATCTATGATGGTTGTGTTTTTATCTAACCTAATGTGATATTTTTATACATGTTGATTTGGTCAAAGATGTTAGTTTGACTTCTTGTGATAGAAAGTGAACAAGATTCCAAGTATACCTTATTGATGAACTACCAATGAGGTATGATTTGAAGTCATTTCACTTTATTTTTGAATATAATGGAATTTATGTTCTTAGTAGAAGAAGCATGAACATGCCCAGTTGGGTGGTTGAAATCGACTACAAGAATTAGCAAAAACAATGAAAGAAATTAGAAATGCAGTAATATGTTGGTAGAGCACTTCATAAGTAGGGCCATTGTGTGACACTAGTACCCAATTGTGTCCATTAATTTCCATGAGCATGATATGACTGGTATGATGGTTTTAAGCTAGGGATATGCCTTGGTTTTTGTATCTTCCGATGTGAGGAAGCCTTTCCAAGCGATGGACTACCTTGGATGGGGGTGCCAGTGGAACTTGGAAGGTGAGTGACTGCACAAAAGGGGTGATCGGATTCCCGAGAGACTATGTAGTAGAGAAGGGAAGGTCACGGATGGATTTAGTTTGGTCATTAGCATTGTTAGATGGAATCAGATGCACATTGAGAGTGCGCCCTAGAATAATGAGCTAGTCACTGTTCATTGAGAGGAAAAGTGGCACGAGATTATAGCACTGGACATTGTATGTAGATTTCTCTTTGTAGTGGATTCTAGATTTCCTGGGAAGGAGGTGAATCTTGGTATTACTTTGAGGATGGAGATGTGAGCCTCTAGATTTCATTGTTACGGATACAAGCATCGTATTATTTTATTTGCTGGTTGAGAAAATGTGCATATGTGTATATGTGGTTACTGGAAATACCATAATGAGATATGTTATAAAGCTCCGATATGCAGTATGTTATCATGTTGTCATGAGGTTTTGATTTTGAGCATGTATTTCATTGTAAATACTGCAACAAGATATGTTATAAAGATCCATGGGCAATATGTTTTGTTTTCAGCAGTCTTGTTGCTTATAGGTGTCATTGAACATCGAGGACGGTGTTCCCCCAAGGATGCGGGTTTTGTAACAACCCTTGTGAAAATTCCATGTAGAAATATATAAATACCACGGATGATGGGACACGTATTCGAAGCTAAAAGGTGGGAAGGACATCGTAGTGGGTGTTCATTTGGTTGTTTATGGTTAAGGAAATTGGCAAAAGCAATGGATAAGGCATTAAAGAGGCAAAACGTTATTTTGGCACATTTATTTATGAAAATAATGGAAATTAGGAGAAGAAGGAGGCGAAAGGTCACATATTACATGTGAGGAGGAAATTGAAGGAAGATAATGGAAAATGAAGAAACTAGAGGCCTCATTAATAAAAAGGCTTATGAGGATTAGATGGAAAGCTTCTTCCTTTCAGTGTGAACCTTTTGTCAATTCAGTTTTGGAACTCTCTCATTATTCTCTCTCTCTCTCTCATACTCTTGGAGACTTAGAGATTCTTGGTTGGTGTGGCATGCTTGGATTCTTGGAGCAAGAAGGAAAAGGAAGAGCAAGAAAGCACAAGAGAGCATCAGCATGAGCAACTACATCAGATTTCTTGCAGGTACTGAGTTGCACGTATGATTTCTTCACTAGTTTTGGAATGAATGGAACATGTATGTGGTTTCTTGGTTATGATCTGTCATTGGCATGGAGGATAACCGCGATTGATAATGTTGCCTAGCCTTGCCATTTATTGGATAGCCATGGTGATTGTGGGTTTACTTTCATTTCTTTTCTTTTGGTTCTTTCTCATGTTTCCTTAGCTTGGGTTGAGTTATTAGTCCTGGAATCCCTTGTTGAACAAACACTGTGGAAGCCTTTTAATAGCTTGGGTTGAGTTACTATTCCTGGAAGCCTTGGTTGGAAAAATTCTTTGGAAGCCTTGTAACATCTTGGGTTGAGTTACTAGTCTTGGAAGCCCATGGTGGGTTGAGTTACTAGTCGTGGAAGCCTTCATTGGACAAATGCTCTGGAACCCCTGTATAAGTTATGAGTTGAGTTACTAGTTTTGGAAGCCTTGGTTGGACAAACGCTCTCGAATCCTTGCATAAGATGTGCGTTGAGTTACTAGTTCTAGAATCCATGGTTGGACAAACATTCTCGAAGCCCCAAAAGGCTTTGATGGAGACAAATCTGATGATGGGTTTTGGTGATGTCCGACCGTGAGGTGTAATCATTGTTTGATGGGTTGAGGTGGGTGGCCTTTGGAAGCCTTGGATGAGTTTTAATTGATGTGTTCTTTGAGATCCCACATTCATGCTTGGAATATGGCACGGGTTTGATTGGAAGAAGAGAGACTTGGCTCAACCAATCTATGGTCAGGTGGAATGTGGTAGTCCCATCACCGGTTGGTTCATTGCATTTATTAATGAAAAAAATCATTCCCTTGATTTTCATGTGCAAATGTACTGATGTATATAAGGATTTTGATGGTTGATATGTTTATTGTATTTATGTTCCTATTATGTTGTTTATATGCACATTTACCCCTAGAAGATGTTACAATTGAGTCCTATTTGCTGTGCCAAAATTGAACCTGTCAATTGTTCTACTGAGAAGGTTGTAAAATCTTTGGATTCCAGAATGGCTATTACAATCATGTCATATATCATGGGTAGGCTTCAAAGGACCTTCTCAACAATCTTTTGATTTGTAATAATTTTTGTCTGATTGACTATTCCCATGACTCTAGTCATGACTAATCCACATTCTCTGTGTCAGTCATCTATAAGGTTTCGAACTAAGCTCTGAATGTGTGAAATTTAACAGACTTCAATATATCATTGCCTTGATACACTACTTTTAAAATATCCCAATTTTCTTTTTCTATTGATGCCCTGAGTATCTTGTCAAAGATAGAGTCATCGATTGAGTTCTATATCCAACATTAGGCTCTATTCTCTTTCTTTCTTAGTTCTCAAGTGACATTCCTCTGCTTATTGTTCATGGCTGCTAATTGCTCTTGGGTCAGCTCTACATAACCATTCAGGAGGGTATCCCAACATTATTGTTCCTCAAAAAAGTCTTAATTCTTAAATACTAAAACTCGTAATTTTTTCCAAGCAAAGTCGGGGTCTGTGGCAAGGTGCTAGAGAAAACCATTTTTTTTTTTTTAATCTATATGTGCAAAAAAAAATCTCCATTCAAAACATAAAAAAAATATCTCTTTGTGCAATGCCTTATTTTCTGTTAACCCTTCACAAATTCAAATTTTTTATTTTTTTTTAACGTTAATAATTTTTATTTTTTTTAATAACAAATCCTCTTTTGTTATAAAAAGGTTTCCTCCCTTTTTAATATGAAACTCTTTTTCCCTTTTTTTAAATATGAAACACCCTTATAAAAAGGAAACTTTTAAAAGCTTATTCAATTATTGAAAATTCAACTTCGAAGGTCTTTGATTTTTGAAATAAACGCTCTTAAAAAAAAGTGGACTTATACCAAACGCCAAGAGTTGGGAAAGAAATAAGTTAGAATTTTGGTACCTCTTTTGGCATTGAATTTTTTTTTTTTCTTTAAACTGTCGTGAGGCCATAATTTGTAGAGTCTTCGGCCTGCAAATACTCAACTCAAAAAATCACAATGAAGGCTTTTGACTGTCACAAGGTTTGACTATTCGATTTTATGAAGAAAAAAATTGACTTTTTCAGCCGCTCCAACCTTTTTAAAATTTGGCTTATCATTTGCGCATCTCCTCATAGGGGTTTCATGTGAAATATTATGCACTCTTTCCACTCATGGGGTCTGTTAGCCCTATTTTGTTGCACAAATTTTTGACTTCTTAACAATTTTGTGCATTTTATATTTTCCTATGTTATGAAAGGGACACAATGGCCTTTGTCTGCAGGTGCAAAGTGACGCATTTCCTTTTCTTTAGAGGCGTGAAATTCAAGTTTCTTTTTCACTTTCTTCTCGACCTCTCATCCACGAGTTATTCTTTTTTAGCCCCAAAAAAAATTAAACACTGCTATCTCTGGAGTTTTATGCAATTTGGTCCTCTGATATCATGACAAAGAATGAATAGAAAACGTGGAGAAAAGGTGGTTCTTCTCAATATTAAAAATAGTGAAATAAATTACATATAAAGCGTCAACAATAAACCTAACTTAGTTAACATACATTCCAATAAACCTAACTTAGTTAACTGTAATTGAATTCCTTGGTGAAAAAATTAAGATGATAATTACCACTGGATGAAAATATTGAGATAGAACTTTTACCTCAGAATGATGGCCATCAAAAATGTGATGGGTGGGATTAAATTCAACATTACTGAAGTAAAAGTAGAATTAGTATAGTACAATCGCTCTTCATGGAGAAAAATATCTATCATGTTTAGTCCCATACTTGATCTGTACATGTCTGGTAATATTGCTCAATGAACAACAAAAATAAACAAAGAACAACGACAATAAACTAGTTGCGTTCCCTACTTACCCAACGAGTGCAAGCAAGAAAAACTGACAGAAGATGGACAATGTCAAAGGTGGCCTCTTATTTCTTCAATAATATATAGAGAGCACATTAATTGTTGTGTATGGTCGAAATGATCTCTATTTGTGGCAGAGAGTATGCAAAAACGCACGTTTTACAAATCAACAATAAAATAATACGCAACCTTATGCGTTACTATATATGATACTTGGTTGTTTACGATGGTACATATGTTTGCTTTGTAAAGATTTAATGGATTAATAACAGGAACAACTACGAATTTATAGTCTATTGTATAATCACAATAACATTTACCCTTGGGCTTTGAAGGTGGTTAGTCCAACAACTCCCTCCAATATAATTTGGAGAATTGAATCCGGGTTAAGGTTCCTTTCATACTATGCTATTCTCATACTATGTTGAGGTTTGTCATTGTATCAAAATATCTAGGTATCAATAAACTTCAAAACCTTTATTATTACCTTGAATAGGTAATTAGTCCCTAGTATGTAGGCATTAGTCAACTTCCAAACACTTATTATTAACTTGAGTGAGCCTAAGTTGTTGGAGAATCTAATTTCAACCAACTACTAGGTGTCGTAATTATACATCCACATGTCATAGTCAGTTAGAGTTCAATCTAGTTAGGTTGAGATTCTGGTTCAGTCTAATTGCAGTCATTTATTACTGATGTTTCCTATTTAATTTTATTTAATTGATTTTGAATATTGAGAAGAGAATTTGTTGGCCTTCCTAAATGTCATCCTCTTCCACCCTCACTTCTATCATTTTACCATTTTAGCTCTTTACAATATTCTGCAGCTCCATAACCCTACATTAATACCATTTGCATGATCATATGGGTTTATCATTATTATTTTCCAAGTAATTTATTTTAAGTATTTTAAGAGAATTTATGATTAAATATTATGAATTTAGCATGTTTTCATATATATCTAAAAGTGGGATGAGTTTTATGATGTTGTAGGCCTATTTGAAGATTCTCGAAGAGTCTTATTTGGACACAACCATAAATTCGAATTTCAACTCCAACTCAGGAATATTTGTGGAATATTTGTAGAAGATTTGGATTATTGACTGAGCACATTCAAAGTAGAAGAATCATGGATGTTTTGACATGCGTCTCCTAAAGATGTGTGAGGGGGTTTGTATCTCATATTTTTAGGTTTGTTTTAATCAAAACAGATAATTGTGGATCTACATTTATTGATTAGTTACCTTAAGTTTTTGTATAAATAAGAGTGCATGCTTCATTCAAAGTTTTTCCATCTAAGATATGAGATATTATAGAATAAATAATAATGGGGAAGAAATTATTAATGTAATTTGTAAAGTGAGTATAGGGAGGAAGAGAGTTTAATTATTGTAATATCTTTGGGACTTTCTCCAACTTAGCTTTATGGAATACATATTGCTACTTTGATCTCCAAGCTTTGATAATCGTTCGATTTTCTTGCTGAGGAGTGGAGGGCCCCCATCGACCACAACTTGTGCACCTCTTTCCTTTTTTGTAAATATTTATGTTATTTCATTTATGCAAATTTATTTTATGTTATTTTTATTATATGTTTTTATGTTTATTTCATCAATGTTGTTTTGTTAAGATTGATTTAATTTCCTTATGTTTGGATTGGATTGGAACACTATTAATCTCACATTAGTAATCTCATAGATTACTAGATTGAATTACCTTTTTATTTCATATCTTAGATTAGAGTCTTTGAGAGAGGAAGTGATTGAGAGAGTACATCGTTGAGAGAGAACGTGTGCACTTGCTTTTCATTTCCTTTCATTATTTTCTTCGTAATTAGTTTCAAGTTTTTTGCATTAGATTAATCTATTATGAGAAATAATCACCTAGTACATATAGTACACGTGTACCTCACCCTAGGTTGGAAATTTAATGAACCCTAGGTTGGAAATTTAATAACAGGGATTTAACTAACAATTAAATCATCCAGCAACATCATTCTCCATACTTTTTAATTTTTAACATGGCATTAGAGCACCAAGTCACATAAGACTCCAAAGGGAGCATCGCTTCATTTTTTATTGGGCTCGCAAAGAAGAAGCAAGGCTTGTGAGAGGACAAATAAAAAAGTGTGAAAGTACCTTGAATTCCACATCTGTTAAGAAGAGGAAGTTGGAAAATTGAGAATTTGTCAAGAGAGATAATTGTACCAGTTTCGTATCTCAACTAAGAAGAAAATGCCCAAAAAGGTCACAAACTTGACGAATTATAGAAAATTGAAGATCTTTGCACCCCGTGAGTTGAAGAAATTTGCAAAACTCCAAAGAAAATCCCATCAGAACTGCACAAATGACCTTCAAAACTCCGTAGAAAATCCCATTGGAACTGCACAAATGAGGATTAGGTTTCTTCAAACCGTAAGTTGATTTTTTCAAACGAATTAAAAAAATCCTCCATGACAAACTTAAGAAGTTAAAGGTTATGCATTTGGTTTTCGTCAGTACTCCTTTTTGAAATGAGATAAGAGGTTCATTAAAGGACATGAGTTAAGAGGATGATAAATGTGAAGATTGTTTTTAAAAAGAAAAAAAAAAAATCTCGTTATACACCTTACACAAAAAGGAAGATATTTAAAAAAGTTTTTATGTAATTTTTTGAGTGGCTTGGTGTTATTTTGAAGAGCCTTCCTTGACCGTGCATTTTACCAAAAGTATTTTTTTTGGGTTTTGTTACTGAAAAAACAAATTTTTTGTTTAAGTTTCTTTTAAAGAAGAGGGAATTATTCAAATGGGTTGTGAGCATTAATGTTTTTTTAATCAATGGAAGAGGGATTTGTGAATTTTTTTTTGTGTAAATGTCACCCAATGCATTTTGTGAATTCATTCGTTCCAGCTTTTAAAGTTCTTCAACGAGCCTCTTGACTCAACCCTTCTCCAGATTCTAAAGCTTTAGAAGGAAAACCCCATTTTAGGCGTTTTCTATGGGGCAATTGTTGCAACTATAATTTCTCGTGCACGACACCCACACAAAATCAACAGTTGTGTCCATGATAAACAACGAATCCTACGCAGGACTTCACAAGGAGAATTTGATTGAATAACCTCTGAAGATGCGAGCATACAGAGACTCCTTAACACTTTCCTTTCCCTTTCTTATCATGTCATGGCCACGATGCATCCCACGCTTTACCGCCTATGATGGATCCATGTTTCCTTCCATGATCCTGATGTGTCTCTCATAATCTTTGTCAGGGCTCGAACCCCAATCGCGTGATGTGAATGAAGTCCTAGATGTAGATACTCTCTGTCCCTATGCCCAATATATAAACTGAAACTTCATACAATTTGAGTTATGTTTTTTGTATCTGCAAGTTTTATGGAAGATATTATGTATTTGAGAGCCAAGGTAATTGAATTGAGCATCCATTTTTTCTATTCTTGTTGAAATAAACCATTGCTAGTTGGGATTAGGTAATGGAAAATAAACAACATGGTACTCAGAGGGAATATTGATCATTCATTACATTTGTCTGTAGTTCAAACTTTCTGAAAATAATTAGGCTTATTAGTTTTTATATGTTTCTTGCCTATTCAATTTCATTTTCAATTGTTAAATTATTTTTTTTGGAAGCACAAGGTTTCAGTCTACCATTCTTAGAACTACATCTGAGCATAAGAAATGATTCAACATTATACCACACTATGGTTAACTCTACAGTGGCTTGATCCACAACCTTGGACCCTTATTTCTTCAAAACGAGGAATACAGGGCCATTTTTTACTTCATTTTCACTAAATACTCATATCAAGTGGTTTCTAATGCAAAGACACAAGCTATGTGAAAATTAATGAGGAGGTATTGTGGCTTTTTTCTTCGATTTCCTTTATGTCACAAAAAAATTTGTTTCAACTGCATTAGATTAGATTACTTTTATCAATAATCATTAGTTTTTTTTTTATTCCCATTAATAATTTCATTTTATTTTTTCATCTTCATTTTTGCATTGGTGGTTCCTTTTCACAACCAAAACTTGTTCGTGTGAAGGTTAAATTATTATTCATATATTTTAATTTTGATTATAACTATATATGTTATGTTTTGTATAAGCCTTTAGTTTCTATCTGTCAATGTTTACGCATGTGCAGGGTCATGAGTCACATGAGAGTTGATTTGAGCATTGTTGAAAGTAATGGATATTGTTTTTGAATTGTTGATATTGTATGTGCGCACATAATGTTGCAGTCGATTAATAGCCTCATTTTGTATGATCAGAGGATGAAACTATCCCGTATACATCTCATGTCCAGGGTGAACCCCATTTCCTATAATTTATGGAATAGTTGTATCTTGTGTACTAGTGTTAATAAATGTAAGGTTGTTCTTTTGAAATTCAAACTTAACAATTGAAATACTCTTTTGCATACATTTATAATTTCAATTTTACTCAATAAAATTACATGTTTAACTATGTCGTAATTTTGGGAAAACTCCCCACGGTGCCACTCTACACTTTGCTACACTGTCAAATCTAATGTTAGACGACTGCAACTCCTTACACCCTTAGACCCCATTGCTTTAACTATTAATTGCATCTTGATTTGTGAAACTGTTCAAATTGTTGATATTTATTATAACCCATGAATATATTTTAGATACTTCACCTGTAATGAATTCATCCCTTCCAGTTGTTGAATTTCTTCAACAAGCCTCTCGACTCAACCCTTCCCAAGCTTCTAAAGCTTCGGAAAGAAAACCCCATCGGAGGCACTGTCTATAGGGAAGTTTTTGTAAGTGTTATTTCTCATGCATGATACCCACACCAAATCACTAGCTATGTCCATGATCAACAATAGATCTTGTGCAAGAGTACCCAAGGAGAATTTGATTGAATAATCTCGAAAGTTGCGAGTGTACAAAGACTCCCTGACACTTTCCTTTCCCTTGCCTATCCTATCATGACCACGATGCATCCCACGCTTTAGAGCCTCGGCTCAATACCTGGTTCCTTCCATGATCCTGATGAGTCTCTTGTAATATTTATCGAGGTTCAAACCCCCAACCACCTCCTGCACATGAAGTCTTGGATGCAAATACTCTTTTATTCTATGAAGTGTGACAGTTATTTCATCATTCTCTTTACACATTATTACAGGGTGCTACAAAATTAGAAGGAGGAGGAGAAATAATGACGTCATGAGCGTGGCCACATGTTGAGAATCTTGTAGAAAATGAAAACTGGGAAAAATTGAAATTTAGCTCATATTAATTGTAATATGGAGGCCCTTCAAACCCAAACTAAGTGTTGTGGACAGAGACAATGTCTTGGACAACATCCATATATTTCATTAACCCCTTCTTGTGGCAATGCATCATAATGTGATAATGATTTCCTGCAAATGGACAAATGGTAATGGTATCATTGACCATCAACATAAGCTCTTAGTGTGCCATTCTTAGAACTATATTTGAGCATAAGAAAACTTCCAAAATTCCCCCACACTATTGTTAACTCTGTAATGGATGGATCCACAATCTTGAACCCTTATTTTTTCAAAATGAGGAATACACAGCCACTTTTAACTCCATTTTCACTCAATACTCATATCAAGTGGTTTCTAATGTAAAACCATAAGATATGTGAAAATTACCAAGGAGATATTGCGGCTTCTTTCTTCGATTTATTTTATGTCACCAAAATATTTGTTTCAATTGCATTAGATTATATGTTTTACTTTTATCAATAATCATTAGTTTTTTTTTTTGTTTCTTCCCATTAATAATTTTATTTTACTATTTCATCTTCATTTTTGCATCATTGGTTCCTTTTCACAACCAAATTTTGTATGTGTGAAGGTTTAATTCTTATCCATAAAATATATTTTAATTTTGATTATAAATATATATTTTATGTTCTGTATAAGCCTTTAGTTTCTCTCTGTCAATGCTTACGCATGTGTAGGGTCATGAGTCACATGCAAGTAGATTTGATAACTCTTGAAGATAATGGATATTGTCTTTTCATTGCTGATATTGTATGTGTGCACAAAATGTTGTAGTGGATTAATAGTCTAATATTGTATGATTAGAGGATGAAATTATCCCATAAACACCTCCTTTCCAGGGCGAGCCCCTTTCCTGTAATTTGTGGAATAGTTGTATCTAGTGTACTAGTGTTAATAAATACAAGGTTGTTCCTTTGAAATTCAAACTTAACACTTGCAATACTATTTTGCCTACATTTAGAATTTCAATTTTACACAATAAAATTACATGTTAAATTACATTGTAATGCATTCCCTTGGGAAGAACTCCCCAGCAACAAATCTCCAGTACACTACATCGTCAGATATAATGTTAGATGATTGAAAGTCCTTACACCTTTAGACCCCATTACTTTATCTGTTAATTGAATCTTGATTTGTGCAATAGTTCGGATTGTTGAAATTTATTATAATCCATTAATATATTACAGGTACTTCACCGGTATGGAATTCATACCTTCCATCTGTTAAAGTTCTTCAACAAGCCTCTCGACTCCACCCTTCCCAAGCTTCTAAAGCTTCTGAAAGAAAACCCCATTGGAGGTGATGTCTATGGGGAAGTTGTTGCAAGTGTAATTTCTCATGCATGAAACCCACACCAAAACACTAGCCATGTCCATGATCAAAAATAGATCCCGTGTACGAGTACCGAAGGAGAATTTTATTGAATAACCTCCAAATCTACTAGTGTACAAAGACTCCCCGACTCTTTATTTTCCCCTGCTTATCCTGTTGCGAAAAAGATGCATCTTGCACTTTAGTGCCCGATCTCGATCCCTGGTTCCTTCCACAATCTGGGAGAGTCTCCTATAATCTTTGTTGGGGCTCGAACCCCTAACCACCTCCTGCACATGAAGTCCTAGATACAGATACTATTTCCTTCTGTGAAGTGTGACGACTATTTCATCATTCTATTTACACATTATTACAGAGTGTTGTAGAAGCAGCAAGAGGAGGAGAAACAATGATGTCATGCACATGGCCACATGTTGAGAATCCCATAGAAAATGAAAAATGGGAAAAATTAAAATATGGCTCATATTAATTGTAATATTGAGGCTCTTCAAACCAAAATCGAGTGGTTGTGGATAGAGACAATGTCTTGGACAACATCAATATATTTCATTAACCCCTTCTTGTGGCAATGCATTATGATGTGATCACGATTTCCTGCAAATGGACAAATGGTAATGGTATTGTTGACCATCAACACAAGATTTTTGTCTGGCATTCTTAGAATTATATATGAGCATAAGAAATGTTTCAAAATTTTGCCACACTATTTCTAACTCTGCAATGGTTGGATCCACATCCTTGGACCCATATTTATTCAAAATCAGGAATATGGGACTGCTTTTGACTACATTTTCACTCGATACTCAGATTAAGTGGTTTCTAATGCAAAGACATAAGATATGTTAAAAATTATAGAGGACGTATTTTGGTTCCGTTCTTCGATTTCTTGTATGTCCCCAAATAATTTGTTTCAACTGAATTTGATTAGATGTTTTAATTTATCACTAATCATTAGTTTTATTTTTTTTGCTTCCCATTAATAATTTCATTTTACTATTTCATCTTCATTATTGCATCGGTGGTTCCTTTTCACAACCAAACCTTGTATGTATGAAGGTTTAATTCTTATTCGTAAAATATTTTTTTAATTTTGATTATAACTATATATGTTATGTTTTGTATAAGCATTTAGTATCTCTCTTACAACATTTACATATGTCTAGGGCCGTGAGTCACATGCAAGTAGATTTGAGAATTGTTGAAGGTAATGGATATTGTGTTTGAATTGCTGATATTGTATGTGTGCGTAAAATGTTGTAGTGGGTTAACAACCTGATTTTGTCTGATAAGCGGATGAAATTATCCCATATACACCTCATGTCCAGCGCAACCCCCTTTTCCTGTAGTTTATGGAATGGTTGTATCTGGTGTACTAACGTTAATAAATGCAAGGTTGTTCCTTTGAAATTCAAACTTAACACTTGAAATATTCTTTTTCCTATATTTAGAATTTCAATTTTACTCAATAAAATTACATGTTTAATTACATTGTAAGGCATTCTCTTTGAGAATAACTCCCCCAGCTGTGACTCTGCACTCCTCTACACCATTAGATCCAATGCTAGACGATTGAAATTCCTTCCACCCTTATATTCCATTGCTTTAATTATCAATTGAATCTTTATTTGTGAAATTGTTCAACTTCTTGATATTTATTTTAACCCATGAATATATTGTAGGTACTTCACTGGTAAGGAATTCATCCCTTCCATTTGTTAAAGTTCTTCAACAAGCCTCTCAAGTCGACCCTTCCCCAACTTCTGAGGATTCAGAAAGAAAATCCCATTGGAGGCGTTGTCCTTCGGGAAGTTGTTGAAGGTGTAATTTATCGTGCACGACACTCACAAAAAATCACTGGCCATGTCCATGATCAACAACAAGTCCTGTGTAGGAGTACCTAAGGAGAATTTGATGGAATAACCTCCAAACTTGTGAGCCTATAGAGACTCCCCGACACTTGCCTTTCCATTGCTTATCCTGTTGTGACCACGATGCATCCCATGCTTCAATGCTTGATCTCGATCCCTAGTTCCATCCATGATCTCGGTGAGTCTCTTGTAATCTTTATCGAGGCTCAAACCCCCAACCACCTCCTTCACATGAAGTCCTAGATGTAGATACTCTTTGCTTCTGTGAAGTGTGATGAATATTTCATCATTCTCTTTACACATTATTATAGAGTATTTTAGATGAAGCAATAGGAGGAGAAACAATAACACCATGAACATAGCCACATGTTTAGAATCTCGCAGAAAATTAAAAATCAGAAAAAATGAAATCTAGCTCATATTAGTTTTAATATTAAGGCCCTTCAAACCCAAATTGAGTTGTTGTGGACATAGTCAATGTCTTGAAAATCATCCATATATTTCATTAACCCCTTCTTGTGGCAATGCATCATGATGTGATCATGATTTCCTGCAAATGGACAAATGGTAATGGTATTATTGACCATTTTTTGGTGAGCATCGAGCATTATGAAGAATTCTCAATATGATTTTCCAATTTTTTTGAAATGACAAGTTTGAATTATCATTATGAGCTGTCCAAACATGGAAATGACATGTTTAAATGTGAAACTTTGTATGTCTATGATGTTTAGGATAAGCATTTATCACTTTAATTTTTTTGGATAACTGTCATAATTCCTTACCCTAATGTTTGTTTGTAATGTTTAATGCTCTTTTTTCTCTTGGTTTAAAACCTTGCATTGTGTTAATTAGAGAATTATTTTTTGTTTTCTTGTTTGTGTCCCCATTGTACTTTGGGTATAGGAAGTTAGGGTTGTATCTATTGATCCAATTAATGACCACCTATAAAATCTAAGAATGGTGGAGTGTACTAATATAAAGAGGGGTGGGTGAATTCAAGTTTGACCCTAGCTCATTTAGTGGGTAGTGCTATATGAATAGTATGGCATGAAACCGAAAAGATTACAAATTATTTACTTTTTAAAGGGAATAATTGCTAAGTCACATGATACATGGTTTATACTTTATAATCATAAACAATTTTCATATTATATGATGTCAAACTTAGTCAACTTTTTATTCGAAATTTCAAACAATGTTTTTCACTACATAATTTTAACTTTTATATTTTCTTGTTTTAAATTTCAAACAAAACTTACAAAAGAAAAACCACTTAGTCCTTCCTAGATTTTCGCCATGTAGATTATAGTTTTACAAAATTGACACTATGTGATTAATAATAGCTTACAAACATTAGGTATTTAAAGAGTAATAAGTGTCAGTTAAATGAGGGCCATGGTAATTAATGCGATTATTTGTATTATTTTTATTTAAAATAGAAATTTTCATTTTTATTTTTATAAATGAATATTGTTAAATGTGTAATTGAGTAAAATGTATTAAATTGATATTCTAATTTTTAAGATATTTTAAAAAGTCAAAGTACAATGAGTTTTTTTATTAAGCTTTACTCTAGTTGTGTCGAGAATGAATCTATCTCAAGTCCCAAACAAGATTCTTCATACACCGCTGAAATTCGTCTTCCTCTCTTATTATTCTATCTTGCACCTTGACACACCTCCTTGTAAAAATTTGAACTATGAGGCACAAGGTAGATATTGTGTATCGGAACATTTAGATATGATAAGAAAATTGTGACACAGTATTGTAATTTTCTCTACAAATGTGATGGAAAGTGTGCCCTGAATGTTGGAAATTTCATGGTTAATGTAGTATAAGCTAAATGCAGATTTACAGTCTTCTATTCAAGATCAAGAAAGCTATGCCCAATAACCAACACCATAGAGCAAGACGTGTTCGCCAATTCTACGATTGCTACCAAATCTATTTTTCAGTGCTCGAGTTGTTTTTTCAGTGGACTTGTTTTTACTGCTCTTGAAGTGATGAAAACCACTTTTATTGCATATAGGAGCATTTAGATCTGATAAGAAAAGTGTGATACTTTGTTATAATTTTCTCTACAAATGTGATGGCAAGTGTGCCCTGAATTTTGGCAATTTCATGGTTAATGTAGCATAAGCTAAATGAAAATTTACATTCTTTTATACAAGATCAAGAAATCTATGCCCAGTAGCCAACACCATAGAGCAAGATATGTTTTCCAATTCCACAGCTGCTACAAAATATCCCTTGGTGTTGGAGCTCTTTTCTCAATAATATTGTTTTTACTACTCTTGAAGTGATGAAAGCCACTACTCCATATATTTTTTACTATCTACACAAAGAACAAAAGTGACCAACTTCATATCAGCTACTGAAATATAAATCGGTTCCTTTTAAGTCACTCAGAAATACAATGAAAAGTTAGTAGATTAAACAATAATTAATAGGTCAAGAACTGACAAAGAGAAAAACATACTCACTGAGTATGAAATCAAATCAACATAAAATGGTTAACGGCCCATCCATATAAAACCCTCATCAATATGAAAATAGGATTTGTACAAAAGCTAGGTTCATTATAGTACAATCTTAAGATTCTTCGGGTTGGAAAGATGAGAACCTAAAGAAAAGAAGACATAGAACAACATACTCTCAAGAGAAAAAATCTTCATGCAAGAATGACACAAAATCTATTAATTGAGTTTGAAGTCTCATCACCTAGCAATAAAAACAAGGAGAGTTAAAGATATAAATCAAGAAAAGTCTATGCATCCTTTCCATGCAAGGGGAACTAGATGATGAAGTGCATGTGATGTTGTGATGTATTATATATAAGGAAGGACAAAAAATTAATAAAGGATGAAGATTTGAATAGTTTATATAGCATGTTGAGTTTTACTTCTAAACAAGTAGTTATATTAAAGATGTTTTACAACTTTAAAAGATGAGGATTGACAATAAACAACGAAAAATAAATAAAACCTGAAGATCTAAATGGTTTAAAGTTTACATAGCTTCAATTTTCCCTCTAAGCAAGTGAGCAGGTATATGAAAAATGTTTTATAACTGAGTATTTATAGCACACATAGAGTAAGTTGAGACAATCTCGAGGACTTTTTGTACAAACTTTTATTATAACCTTTTCCTCCATCAAATAGATAGTGCAAAGCCTTCTGAAAAGAGAGTCTATTCTAGTCTATAACTTGATCTAAAATCATAGAAAAGGGCTAGGGATGTCACAAGCTAAAAAAATGGTCTTTATCATTGGCGCAGTGATGTATTGACATTCTTAGCTGAAATGGATCCTATTAGCTACATGGTGGCGAGAGACACTAGAAAATTCAAAATAGATATCTGTTATGGCATCAAAATTGCCTACAGACCATCCAACTTTCCCATCTTATACAACAATTTCTAACAATAACTACTCAAGTTTCTCTCCAATTTCCGAAACCCCCACCCATGCTAGGGAGATCACAATGTAAAATCAATTCTTCCTATGGTTTTTTTAAAGGGTTCTTATATAGAACAAACAATGAGAAAGTCAATATTGAGATATACTAATTGAGTTTTGAATCAATGTGACAAATAAAACATCACATTAGCTCACCGAATATATCCAATGTTGCAATGATCTGAGATGATGTCGGACTTTCGAATCATGATAACTAGGTGACAATCAAAACTAAGTTGTTGCCACAAACAAAACATCATAACAACTCACAGAATATATCCAAGGTTGCAATGAACCCCATACATAGTGCTAGACCTCACAGGTATTTTATTGCACATAGAACACCACCCTAAAAGTTCTATACTCTTGATCAATTAGGAATAACTTAGGATGTCTAGAGTGGTACAAGCATTAAGGATATTTTTAAAAGAGTAAGGGCATTTACATACTCCGTCCTTCAAAGAAACATTATTAGTGCTATATTTTATTGTCTTAAATACATTTCCATTACAACATTTGGTGAAATTACTAATCATAATCTATAATTATTAATAACTTGAGAAGAAGAGATAAGTTAGAGCATGAAATTAAATTTCAAATCTCGTGGCAGGTAGAGTATCACCCCATTAAGTGTTCATTAATACAAATGTTCTGCCAACTGGACTGAATTTATGTCTCATAAATTAAAGAGGTAACTAAATGGGCAAGACAGCGTGAAAGAAGGGGCGAGAGTGCCCTCTCTCTCAAACAGGGAGGCAACCTCAAACCATGCTAAAAACCAGAGCTGATCAGAGCGAGGGGTTCTTGTTTCCAGGTATTGAAGGAGAAAGAGCGAGCACCTCTGAAGGTAATCATCGATTTAGATTATCATTGTCTTTTTTTTCGGAGAAAGAGCGAGCACCTCTGAAGGTAATCATCGATTTAGATTATCATTGTCTTTTTTTTTCTCCTAGTTTTTATCTAGTGTTGTCAAATTTCGATGCAAAGGAAAGTTGAATTAGTGTGTTGGGTGTTTGTTGGGATTGAAAGATCACTGGTGCTTGTTATTGTTGGTTTTCTATTGTTGATAAACCACTATGATTGTTTGTGGGTGAAAACCGTCTGCAGAATAAACCATTGGTGCTTGTTAAGACTAATAAACCATGAGTATTTGTTGTGGTTAAAAAACCACTAGTATTTATCCGTAACTGGTAAACCACTTGCAAGTATTTTGTCCCCTCAACTCAACTAGTCAATTGACAGAAAATTTTCCAACTGTCAGACTCCGGACTTGGCATCGTGGTGAGTTACAGGATTGAACTAGTAACTTCCTACAATTTGGAGGTCGACGCAAAGCCTTACCGAGTCACCCGCGAAAAATTCTTATAACAAGATAATTACCCACACCTGGTTTCTACTTCTGAATATTGAACTATTACGTGATTATTTCTGGTGTGGAAAATACCGAGTAAAAACGCTTTCAGTATTATAATGCCTGAAATTCTGTGCACGTGTATATAATTTGATAGAGTGCAATTGCGATAACCAAAATTCCTTATCCTGATACAAATTCCTATTTAACGGAGGCTGTATGTATGGATTACTTTTGTATTATGTAGTTTGTATGCATGAATTTCTTAAACATGAATATAAACATAAACGAGCACACAAATTAGAATGGTGTTTTCTTGTTATTCATAAGTGGTAACTGTTACTATATAATTAATCGGAAAGTTTGAGGTTGATATAATCAAAGCAGTTTTCCATGCCTCTTATATACATATATTCCATAATATAGAAAATAGAACTTCAATTTGGCGTAGGCCAATTCCTCTCCTCTAACAAAATTCATATTAACTGAGAAACAATTACATATTTATTTTTATGTCTTCTATGGAATTATAATTCAGCCAAGGTCGATCCCTTTCCTATACAACTAAATTTATATCAAGTGTGAATTTATTATGTATATTCTCTTTATATGTGCTTAGTTTACGTTAGAAAGTATTTGGCCCAAGCCGAATAGTTTCCTACAAACAAAAAATATATTAATCATCATACGGGTACAATTATATGTATTCAAGTTGGGCTGAAATTGAATTGGATTGAACCAAATTTTAATGGAAATCTTGCTATTGATAATTATTGTAACAAGATCAATAATTATTGTAACATGAATCCAGTGTCTTTTAAAATGTATCACTAAGGCGTTCCGGAAGTTGTCGGTTATGGAGTGGGAACAACCCACTGAAGGATATCGTTATACGTATGGAGTCCAGGAAGAGTTCGGGTTATTCTCAATCGCCGTTGACTCAATTTACTGAAGAAGGCAGCCGTCCAGTCTCGTTTGATCAATCTCATTCTCAATCTCAAAATCAACAGCAGGATTAGGGCAATCATGCTGCAGCGTTTTACTATAAGTAGATTTGTTTAGTCTTTCCAATAGCTATTAGATTTCAGACTCATACTTTAAGCAGCCCCTATATGTCATGAGATTTATATTTAATTTAAAAATTAAACTAGTTTGTTTAATTTTTATTTAGATTTTGTTATATATATATATATTATTTCTCTGTTTTAACCTACTTAAGAAGAAAAGGAACATTTTTAAGATTAGAATTAATTATCATGACCTTTCAAGTGAAATAGGGGGTGGTCTACTCCCAAGGTTAACATAGAATTTGTCAAGCATTTTCTTTTAGATTGTCTGATCCTTACTCACATCCGCTCTCATTTTCCTAACATTTGTCACACTTCCAATCTTCTTGACTTGTTAAGCCAGCCCAGCTATAGTGATCTTGGTGTGCTTCTTTCCCTTTTTATTTTGAGCACATAAATAAGATTCTAAATAATTACAATTAGATTCTTCTTCTTCTTAAAGTGGGATAGACAACATTGATCTTATTGAAAGTTAATCATCATCATGATATATATATATATATATATATATATATATAGATAATGTTATGTTACAATATTATAATTCAAATCTCTCTATTTTTAAGAGTATGTTCTTGTCGTATTCTTTAATGGAAAAATTCAATTTTTGATGTTGGATTATAAAAACAATTCTCATTAATAGTTGGATTTAATTAAAAGACTAAAATAAACATCATTGTTTTGAAGATAAATCTCAACTATTGATTATAAATATTATGGAAATTAAATCTTTCTATTTTTTCTATTTTATTTGAAACATTTTGACACTACGAATTTTTTATTTTTATTTTTATTTCTAAGGAAGATTAATCTATTGATATAATACAAAAAGTAGTTACAGAGTTTCCTAGCCGTGAAGGGACCTGGCCTTAATCAACATGCAACCATGAACATTGTCTGAGACTGCCCCAACAAAGGGGAAACCAGTCTGAAAGAGAAAAAGAAGTCCAAAAAGACAACAGTTTTAACCACAGTTTTCTGAAGAACAACATAACCGAACCACCCAGAAATAAAAAAACAACATAATTGAACCACCCAGAAATGCACAGTTTGTCCGCACTGGACCACCAGCCCTCAGAGAACTTTGAGGCCACACAGGACAAGACATAAATAAACCAAGATCTAAAAGAAGTGCCACCCGACAGACGTGACACGCACAATAAATTCCTCCATGGCAGGTTCCTCCACAATAGGACAAGCCCAGTCATCCGAGTTGTCCGCTTCGCCACGTCCCGCTGCCTGATGTCCGCCCTCCCTGCTGCCCTTCCACCTGCGGACCCACCGTGTCCTCCATGCATCTTTCCACTGCCGGCGTGTCACTTTGAAGGCCCAAGTCATCATGCGAGCTGCCAGCAGTGGCCTTCCCATGCTGTCTGTTCCAGCCACCATTACCACCTTGTTCTTCATCGTTGCCTCTGTTCCGACTAGGACCGGCTCTGTGCGTCTCCTCCATGGAAAATGTCATAGGAATGTGCTGCTCAGTCTCTTCTGTGATGGAGATGGAGACGGTGGCAACAATGACCGGGCAGTTCAGAGCGCTACAGAACTGGAACTGCATTGTGTGAGGGACCTGGTGCAGAGGCAGAGGAAAGGGTGCAATGCGAATAGCTGCTTCTTCGCGACTAGATCTGTGGAGACCTGCTTTGCTGGAGCCACTTCTGGTATTTGGATACTGGGGATTTTCAGCAGAGGAAGCCGAGGAAACCGAATTGCATTGATGTAGAGCTGAGGAGCGAGAGCTGCCTCCTCGCATGCCACTGTATCTGCTACGCATGTGGTGGTGAACCATGGTGGAAGTAGGAGTAGAGAAAGAATCAAGGGAAGCAGAAGGAGAATAGATAGAGGAATTTTGTGCAGAGGTTATAGAATGCTGGAGGACAGAAGGCGAGTTGCAGATGTTTGAATGGGAATGGTGGTAACCATTGCCCAAGTCAAGGCAGCACACAATCTAGCAGTGGCGCCCTGTGCTAGTTCTCTCAGATGGCTCTTCCGCTTGCGGAGGGCAAGCACAGTGAAACAGGGGAAAATGATTGGAATGTTTTCTGGTACCATGGTTAAACAAGGAATGGCTCTACCTTGACTATAGCAGGCATTTAATGCCGCCTACGAGGTGCCCTGAGTCTCATTTACGTTGATCTTGGGATGGTTGCAAAGGGCCATGTGGCCACCCCGTCCGCCGTCGTCCCGTCTCATCACCGTACATGATTTAATGAACACCTGCATCCGGGGATTAAGCTTCCTGATGCACCAAGTCAGTGCAAATTTGCAGTTGATTTTGGTCATCTATGATATCGAGAAGACCATATCGTAAGGTCTGGTCCTGATCTGTCCCAATGTTTGCTAAAAGATCAACAACTTTGTTTCTGTCCCTTTTGACATGAATAAAAGTTATTGCTTTCCTGTCTTTTATCCATTTCTCTATTGTTTCAAGCCTTGTCATTAGTCTCCAGCTGTTGGCAACTCGTAAGGTCGTGCTTCCCTGTTGAATTTGAATGGCCATATTGATGAGGATTTGAGAGTCCCCTTCTATAAGGATGGGATAAAAGTTATGTTGGTCCGCTAGCTTCATACCTTGCCACAAGCCTTCCAGTTTTGCAGAGTTGTTCGTGTCCCATCCAATGGAGCCCAAAAAAGATAATAGAGGTTGGCCCTCATGATTTCTAAATATGCCTCCATATCCTGCTTTTCCCGGGTTACCCTTGGAGGCACCATCGAAATTTAACTTAATCACTCCTGTAGGGGGGAGTGACCAGTGTGAAAGCTGCCTGGTTGTGATGCTGGTTCTATTTGTATTCAATAAAGCTTGTGGGAGCTGTAGGTTCCAGTTAGCCCATATGCTTAATTCCTACGGCTAGATCAGAAATTCCTCCGTTGTCCATTGATGCAATGCAAGAGTTTCCTTGATGTTCTGACATAGGTTAGTCCATATGATTTCTAAGGAAGTTTTGTGATTTTTGAAAATTCGTTTATTTCTTTCCTTCTAGATTGTCCATAGAAGGAGACCTGGCAAGATTGTCCATAACTTGTTGAGAATTTTGTTGTTATAGGGCTCTAGAGTCCAATTGCGAATGGTGCCTCTTATATCCCCAAGAAGTCTGCAGGGTCTCTGGCATCTGAAAGTGAGCTTTTCCCAGAGTTGATTGGCCATGTGGCAGGAGTCCATGAGGTGCTGAATAGTTTCTTCATTATTTTGACAGTTGGGATAGTAAGAAGGACCATGAAATCCTCTTTTAATTAAGTTATCCCATGTGAGAATTCTTTGATGATACAATAGCCAGATAAAAGTAGAGACTTTGGGCCAGATCCCCGTAGTCCATATACGATGCCAGGCAAGATCTATTGGTTCCTGAGTTTGGCACATTATTTGGTAAGCTTCTTTGGTGGTGTATGTGCCTTTCGGTGTATAACCCCATCTTAGAACATCGCTTCCTGTATGGACTCTGATTCTTCTACTGGTGAGCTCTTTGTGTAGCTCCATGTTATGAGCTTCCGTTTCTTGCTGTGCTATTTGTCTCACCAGTTTCCATTGTCTGAATCCCTGTATAATGCTAGGAGTCCAGAAGTGTGCAACATTGTCTGCCTGGTTAATGTTGTTTCCATGATAATTTATGTCTAGTAAGAATACTTCAATTTTGGGTCTTTGTTGCCAGGAGTCTGTCCAGAAATGGGTTGTCCTTCCGTTCCTTACCTCCCAGAAGCTATGTTGATAGATGACCTCTCTGTGTTGCTTGGCCGCATTCCAGATTAGGGATCCTGTAGGCGTGGTGGTGATCCTGATTAGTTCTTGTTGTGGTTGATTATTTGCATACTTTTCTGTCCATAATTGCGCCCATAGCTTCTGTGGACAGGAAACCCATTGCCACCAAATCCGTGCTCCCATCAAAGTGTTGTTGTGTTGAGGATCACGTAAGCCTAGGCCTCCCTGTCTTTTAGGCCTGTAGACTTTATCCCATTTGACTAGAGCCCATTTTCTGTTTTGTCCTGTGGAGCCCCATAAGAAATTGTGTTGCAAATTTCGAATTCTTTTCAGTACCCATTTCGGCGCAGCAAGCACTGAGAACAGATAGAGGGGCATTGATTGTAGAACTGCCTTTATCAGGACTAATCTGCTTGCCATGTTGAGAGTTCTATATGTCCAAGATAGGAGTCGACTTTCCATTTTCTCGATGAGTTGATGCCAGGAAGCATGCTTTAAGGCTGAATCTATGAGGGGGGCACCTAAATACTGAGACAGAAGCTTGGCTTGAGAGAATCCAATGATTCGAGTAATGACTCTTTGGGTGGGAATAGGAGTATGGAAGAAAAAAATCTGAGATTTGGAGGTGTTGATGGTGGTGCCAGAAGCTTCTGAGAATGTGTCTAAAAGAGCTTTAAAGGTTCTGGCTTCATGTACAGAAGGATGACCAAAGAGCATATTGTCATCAACAAATTGTTGATGGGTGATAGCAGGGGATCCATGGATAGAGAGTCCTCTGAGATCATGGGACTGTACGACATGCTTTATGATACGACCTAGACCCTCAGCCATAATAATGAAAAGAAAAGGGGACAGAGGGTCACCTTGACGTATTCCTCTAGAAGGGTGATACGGTTTAGAGGGGATCCCATTGACAAGAATAGAGAAAAGTGGGGAGGATATGAATTTCATCATCCATCTAACCTAGGTCAGGCTAAATCCAAAGTCCGTTAGCAGCTGTTTTATGTAGGTCCAACTAAGTTTATCAAAGGCTTTGGAAAGGTCAATTTTCAACAGCATGCCTACTTATTTGTTCTTCTTGAGAGAATGAATGGTTTCATGGGTCAGAATAATACCATCCAAAATTTGATGGCCTTCTACATAACCAGATTGCTCTGGTGAGATGAGAAGAGGGAGAAGCGGTTTGAGGCGATTGGCTATGACTTTCGAGATAATTTTGTAGATAACATTGCATAGGGCAATAGGCCTAAACTTCTCCGGAGTGCTTGGTTGCGCGACTTTGGAAATAAGAGCGATGAAAGTTGTATTGAGTGAGGGGAGTAACCAATGCATTGCTCTTGATTCCTCAACCACATTCCAAACATCTGCTTTAATTTGATCCCAAAAATGATGGTAAAAGTTAGACGTGAAGCCATCAAGTCCTGGCGCCTTCCCAACCTTTAGTTGATTGGAAGCCTCTTCGACGTCTATGATTATGACTGGCCTTAGCAATAATTGATTATGCTCCTCTGTGATGAGTTTAGGGATATGCTGAAGAATATCATTGATGGCACTCTGTCTGTCTATCTGTGGGTTGCTCTTGATGAACAATTTTGAAGTGATTTATAAGCTCTTTCTCTATGTCTTCCTGTTTTTCCAATTTGTCTCCCTGAGAGTTTTGAATGTGTGAAATTGTATTGTTCATTCTTCTTTGTATAGTTGTACGATGGAAAAACTTGGTGTTTCGTTCCCCTTCTCTTAGCCATCTGATTCTTGATTTCTGTCTCCATAGCAGTTCCTCTTGTTTGCCTCTTTCATCTAGTTGTGTTAGTAGTCTTTGTTCCTGCTTGGCATACTCCTCTGTTCTGCCTTCTAGGATGATCTTCTGCTATAGCTCTGTCATGCTCTGCTCAAGGGCTTTTTTCTCTTGAAAGATGTTGCCAAAGGTGGTATAGTTCCAGATTTTGATTTTTTTTTTGATATGTTTCAGTATTTGCTGGAATTGGTACATAAGTGAGCCTCCGTTGGGAATGAAACTTTCCCATGCTGATTTGATCACTGTATTGAACTCAAGGTGAGTAAGCCAGAAAGCTTCAAACTTGAATGGTTTTCTATTGGAGTTTCCGGGATTTTTCCATTGTAGAGAAATGGGCCAATGATTCGAGCTAGCTAAGGGTAGGATAGAGGCGCTTATATCACCACCAAGATGAACAAAATTGTCTGAAATTAGAAATTTGTCCAACATGGATGCTATTTGTTGAGTGCCGGCTCTTTTGTTGTTCCAAGTAAAGATGCCATTGTCAAAAGGTAAGTCCATTAGACTATTATGTTGAATGTAATCTTTGAAGTCATTGCTTTCTTTGTCCAGCTTTCATTTGCCTCCCAGTTTTTCCTCCAGCCATGTGATCATGTTGAAGTCTCCTCCCATTATCCAAAGTGGATAAGCTCTTGGAGCATTAAGGATCTTCAATGTTTCTAATTGCTTTATTTTTTGCATACTTTCCTGAGGGAAGTAAACATTAGTTAAGTGTCCATGTACGTTGGTGCCGATCAGGTGGAACATTGCTTGAATGAAATAGTGTGAAGCATGGAAATTTGTTAAGGATAAATGCTGAGAATTCCATCCTATGGCTAATCCTCCTGAAGCAGTGGTTGCATCGACTGTTGCTGTTTGACATCCTGCCCAAGCTTTGGATAAGATGGATTCTAAGGTATTGGTGCTGCATTTTGTTTCTTGCATGAATACAATGTATGGTTGTTCCTGCTGGATCATGTTCTTCAACATTCTGTACTTCCTGGGACCATTCAGTCCTCTTACATTCCATGAGATGAGCTTCATGGTTGATTGGTAGGTAAGGATCAGTAATATTTGGTCAACTTGGAGCATCTTCCCAACTCCACTAGCATTTCCCCAATTAATATGGTACATTTTAGATCTATCTTTCTACCTCTTTTCTTCCCATCTTTAATGATATGTTTCCCATCCCATTTGCCTCCTTGCTGTATGCCCAAAGAATTGTGCTGATGCACTCTTGTGAGCACTACTTCCAAATTTTCCAGTTGTCTTTCCGGTATTGTTTCGAACTCTTTCCCTTTGCAGGCTTGCTCTAGACTGAAAATCTCTATTTCCCTAAGATCAAAGCTTTCTGGTTCTTCTTCCATTAAGCTTTGCTGAGTTTCTCCTTCCTAGTGGAGTGGTGGTGGAGAGGGTTCTTCTGGAGTATCATTGATGTCCATACTTTTATCAGGCCATAGGGCTTTGTAATTAACAGGGTTGGTGTCGGGTTGCGACTTTGAGGCCAACTTTTCAGAAGAGATAGATTTCGAGGGATGACTGGTGTTAGCTTGGATGAGAGTGGGGGATAGAGGGGTGGATGGAATAGAGCTTGGGTTTTCTTGCATAGGCGTATCTAATTCGGGCTGTTCTAGATTTGTCAGGATGTCAAAGCTGTTGCTGGAGGATGGCAAAGTAGAGGATGGAGCAGCGTTTTTGGGTGCTGAGGGAGGTTTTTTGTTATGCCTTTCCTGTTGGTAACCTTGGTAAAGCCTTCTAGATCAGACTTGTTTCCAGTTTCTGTGGTTTTGGCCATGATGTTTAAGGGACAGTCACGAAAGAGGTGACCATGGGCATGGCATCTCCTGCAACAGAAGGGTACATGTTCATAGTCGAGGGGTTGAATCCATTCAAAGTCGTCGTGAAGAAGACTTACCGTGTCCGGTAGCGCGTGGCCCAACGTCATGTAAACGCATATCCATGCATAGGATGTGTATCTTCGAAGCTTAGTTTCCTCTGCTGCCTTTATGAACTCACCTAGTCCATTGCCAATGGCTGTCAGCGAATCCTTGTCCCAGTATTCCAGTGGAAGCGAGTACAAGCGGATTCATACTGGCGCCCAGTTGAAGTCTTCCTTATCGGGGTTGAATCTTTCGACCTAGTCTCGTAGATAAAGACCCGCTGCGTTGAAGAAGTAAGGTCCTCCATCTAGGACCTAGTTCCAGTCTTCAAGGCATTTGAAAGTGGCTGTGAAGGAGCCCTTAGGGCCTAGCTGTAGAGTTACATGACCTTTGGGCTTCCATTTCAAGGTGATCCAGCCTTGCAGGGCTTTTTTAGTTGGCCAAAAATCTATGAATTTGCCAATCAGGGCATGGTCTTTCATATATTGTATTTGCACATTGATCCTGTGGCTAGGCAACTCGATCTTGGGCCTTTCCGTGGCGATGAGCTTGCATGTGGGCGATGAAGCTTTCTTTGGTGTGCCTGATGTTTTTGGTTTGTCCGGCTTCTCGTATTCCAGATCTTCTTGTTCATTCTTCTCCGGCTGCTGCACAGGCTGTGCCTCGACCTTCTTTGCAGTCTTAGTTTTTCTCTCAGTTGGGTTTTCGTCCTTGTAATTTTTGGGGGGAGGCACTGATGCCTCCCCCATTGGACTGTTCATTGTCCTCTGTGTTCAAAGTCACAGAGTCAGTCCTGATAAATTTTGTTTGGGTTTGTAAAGCTATGTGCTCAGACTGTGCGCCGTGGAAGGGTCTGTCAGGAACCCTAGTTCCTTAGTGCACCATCGCTCCTCCAACTCCTAAAATCGATCCATTCGACACTTTGAAGTTTTTATTTTTATGAATAATAATGGATTAAAATTACTTTTATAGTTTAACATTCCTAAAATTTAGATAGTCTATCTTCTAATTTCATGAGTTTTCAATAATATCTTTTATTAATAACATGTTATTTTTATGATAAATTAATTATTATTTTTAAATAATTTAATGTTATGTTACAATATTATAATTCAAATCTCTCTATTTTTAATAGTATGTTCTAGTCATGTTTTTTAAATGAAAATCCTTACTGATTGTAAATATGGCTAAATTTAATTAAAAGACTAAAGCTAGCAATTGCCCCAGATGTTGCAAAGGAAACATCATAAGCAAATAGCATATAGAACTAATTAATGTTTTTTTGACAACTCTTGAAAGCCAGAAAAATATCAACAAAAGGCAAGGACCATGCTACAATGAAATCTTACTGTAATACTTATTCCTTGAGCTTTACAAATCATGATGCTTACGTTGAATTTAAAGATGCATGAAGATTTTTTATCTTGGGAATATGTTGTTCTATGTTATATTTTCTTTAGGCACTCTTGTTGCCAACCTCAAGAATCTTAAAATTAATATAATGAACCTAACTTTTGTACAAATCCTACTTCCATATTGATGAGGGTTTTATATGGATGTTGTTAACAATTTTATGCTGATTTTTTTTCATACTCACTGAGTATTCCTTTTTCTTTGTGGGTTCTTGACCTATTAAAGGTTGTTCAATCTACTAAGTTTTTTACATTGTATTTTTGAGTGTCTTAGAAGGAAGTGATTTATATTTCAGTGGTTGATTTGAAGTTGGTAGCTTTTGTTCTTTGTGCAGATAGTAAAAAATATATGGAGAGGCTACTTTTATCACTTCAAGGGTAGTAAAAAGAAGGTTATTGAGAAAAGAGCTTTTGTTCTTTGTGTTATATGGAGAGGTGACTTTTATCACTTCAAGGGTAGTAAAAACAAGGTTATTGAAAAATGATAAAAGAGTTTTTGTTCTTTGTGTAGATAGTAAAAAATATATGGACAGGTGACTTTTATCACCTCAAGGGTAGTAAAAAGAAGGTTACTGAGAAAAGAGATTGTGTCCTTTGTGTGGATAGTTAAAAATATATGGAGTGGTAACTTTTATCACTTCAAGGGAGGTAAAAAGAAGGTTATTGAGAAAAGAACTCCAGTACTCAGAGAGATTTGCATAGTAAAAAGAAGGTTATTGAGAAAATAACTCCAGTACTCAGAGAGGTTTGGGTAGTAAAAATAAGGTTATTGAGAAAAGAAATCTCCAGTACTCAGAGAGATTTGGGTAGTAAAAAGAATGTTATTGAGAAAAGAATTCTTGTACTCAGAGAGATTTGGTACTGTGAGAGAGTAAATTTGCATTTAGCTTATACTTCATTAACCATGATATTTCCAACAGTTGTAGAGAAAATTATAATAGAGTATTACACTTTTCTTATGAGATCTAAATGCTTCTATATGAAATAGTTGTGGCTTTCATCAGTAAAAACAAGTCTATTGAGAAAACAAATCCAGCACTGAGAGAGATTTGGTAGCAACTGTGGAAATGGAAAACATGTCTTTCTCTATGGTGTTGGATATTGGGCATATCTTTCTTGATCTTGTATAGAAGACTGTAAATTTGCATTTAGCTTATACTACATTAACCATGAAATTTCCAACATTCAGGGCACACTTGCCATCACATTTGTAGAGAAAATTAGAACAGAGTATCACACTTTTCTTATCAAATCTAAATGCTCCTATATGCAATAGCTACCTTGTTCCTCATAGTTTAAATTTGTGCAAGGAGGAGGAGTGTCAAGGTGCAATATAGAATAAGAAGAGGGGAAGTCAGGATTGAGCAATGTATGAAGAATCTTGTTTGGGAGTTGAGATTCATGTCGGAACACCCTTATTTATGAATCACACATGCTTTGATAATAAGTTTCTTTAATCTCTAAGGTGATTTAGAATAGAAAAAGTGAAGCGAGCTATAAGCCCCCTATTTGAGATAATAGTATTAATTGGAGAGACATGACCTAGAAAAGTACTATGTTGGTGTAGTTTCTTGATAGTTAAAATTATCTTTATGACTCACCTTATACTCCCTATACTATGTTCATTAGGCTTAGGGCTATGTTAGTTGTATTACTGTAGTTGAAGCTCATGAGCATAGCTTAAGCACAAACCTATTGTTAACATTCCTTAATAAATGCTTGTTAAATAGAACATAGTTGAGTCTTATCATAATATCTATAACAACTGCACATACATTATCAGATTATATTTGGGTTTGCAATATTTATTATGTGATGGACATAAATTTCCCCATAGATATTAAGTACATTGCAAGTGATGACATAGACTCTTCATGAAACTCAAACATGAATTGGGGCAAGATTAGCCAAAGCACAGTTGTTGAATGATTTGGTTGTGTTAGTTGTGGTAAAATGGGGATCCAAAATGAATGAGGCTACTTACAATATGAAGCGACAAATACCATGCAAATTTCTCTTATTTTTGACATGAAGAGATTTATTTTTTGTCCTTGTTTGGCTCCTAAAACATATTTGTTGAGCTGCAAGCATTATCAACAGTTGTCCTTCAATCAATAGCATGGGGAAAAAATCCAATTTAACAATTGTTTCTGAATTTGATTGAGCTACAGTTGTTCCTAAATTTGAAAGACCTACAGGGACAAGGGAAGGGTAGTTGTACAATTTTGGAATTTCTAACACACTAGTAGATTGAAAACAAATCCTACTTCCATATTGATGAGGGTTTTATATGGATGTCGTTAACCATTTTATGTTGATTTGATTTAATACTCACTAAGTATGTTTTTTTCTTTGTGGGTTTTTGACCTATTAAAGATTGTTTAATCTACTAAGTTTTCATTGTATTTTTGAGTGTCTTAAAAGGAACTGATTTATATTTTAGTAGCTGATATGAGGTTGGTCACTTTTGTTATTTGTGTAAATAGTAAAATATGTATCGAGGGGTGGCTTTCATCAGTTCAAGAGAAATAAAAATAAGGCTATTGAGAAAATAACTTTAGCACTGAGAGAGATTTGGTAGCAGTTGTCGAATAGGCGAACATGTCTTTCTGTCTTGAAACAATAGCTATCCATTGCTCTAATTTCTTATCTACAATTCACCTCTCATATAACTATCTTAGTTAGGGCTTTACTCTCTCCATTTCAAGCACTTTATAAATAAGAATGTATTTCCCCATCACCAACTCTACCCTATTGCTTCTCAGCATAACACATTTCCATCCTTTCCTCCTTGACTTCACCTTCATGGTTCCCAGATCTATTTCTCCTATCTAGTGAAACCCTATCGACTCTGCTAACTGTCTTGAAACAATAGCTATCCATTGCTCTAATTTCTTATCTACAATTCACGTCTCGTATATCTATCTTAGTTAGGGCTTTACTCTCTCCATTTTAGGCACTTTATAAATAAGAATGTATTTCCCCATCACCAACTCTACCCTATTGCTTCTCAGCATAACACATTTCCATCCTTTCCTCTTTGACTTCACCTTCATGGTTCCCAGATTTCTTTCTCCTATCTAGTGAAACCCTATCGACTCTGCTAAATACAAATTTCTACCCACAAAGCAACTACCTCTCCCAAGTGACCAATACCCTCTCTAATCTCCCCCCGCCATCCCCTCCCTACATAGGTGTATCACAGTTACACATTCATAGAAGGGCTAGAGCTCACTTTAACTCCAATATTCCCACTGATAACGTTCACCTTTGTTGCCAATGCAAGAGTACCATCAGTGTTGCTACATCACATCAAGGATTACATTGTTCCCTCCATGGAACCATAACCCATGGTTTGAATGGGATTTGAATCCTGAACTTATTGCCTCCAAGTTCCTCTAAACGGTCTAACTCTATACCAAAACATTGAGAACACATAAAAAATCTAACTCTATACCAAAACATTGAGAACACATAGATTGCATGTTGGTCTCTTGAAAAATCTATGGCTTCTCTTTAGACTCCACCTATTATTAAATTCACCCTTACCTATTCATTACTCGTTGCTTTCTTCTTAAGCTTGTTGATTAAAGATAATTTAGACACATTAATAGTCACTTATGTGGACATAAGATAATAGATTCCACCATCATATCTAAAATGGAAAAAAAATCAAAGATTGTGGAAAAATTGTGAGCATGAATGTGTTATATAATGAATTATTAGTGTATTACTAAAAGATCATTTCCTATGATGTGAAATAGAACAAAGGCTTCAAGCATAACTAAATGTTGTGAGTTATTCATTTAGGCTTTGAGGGAACGTAAGGTGCACAACAATGGATTCTTTGTTAGCTTAAAGAACATGGAAATTATTCCTATTTGGGTCCATCTTCTCTCTTTCTTTGGTGAGTAGACGTATTTAAAGAAATTGAGAATACTCTTGATTTTTATTATAAAGCAAACACTTCTTTTCAATATAATTTGGATTACAAATGTTTGTTTTGTTGTTAAGGGAGATGTCATTTATATTGTCACCTAGCAAAGCAATGTAGTCAATTAATGTGATACAAGTTTGGAAAGCAAAAGTGGAATCGTAACACAAGTTAGTCCAAGTTAGTGATTAATTAATTTAGCTAACACATTTAGAAAATCATAATGTGATACAATTTTGTAAAGAAAAAGAAAAGCAAAAGTAGAATGAGTAACAAAAGTTAGTGATTAATTAATTTAATTAATACATTTAAAAAATCATTAATAGAACCAATAATTAAAAATTGTCCTAAAATAGTAATTCCAACTAAAAAATAGACTAGTTTATTAAAATATATAATAAATCATATTAAATATAAAACAAATAAAATTTCAAACTTCAATACTACTTATATGATCTTGTTATTTATAGTGAGTTATATACACCATCAAATAATAAAAGTCTCCCTGGCTTCATCTAGTCCTCAAAAACTGTCTGGACTACTTATATGATCTTGTTATTTATAGTGAGTTATATACACCATCAAATAATTAAAGTCCCCCTGGCTTCATCTAGTCCTCAAAAACTGCCTCGACCTGTGCATGCGGAGGATATTGAGTTTGAGCTGGACCAGCAGGCTGTTGGGTCGTATTCCTTAGTTTCTAGAAGAAAACGAGTTGGTTGTGATAAAAATGAGGATTTAGAATGCATGGCATCTTGTTCCTCCAAGAATGTAAATTTCACAAGGAGAAATCTCTGAAAGGTGGGAAAAAAGGAGGATGAGTATGAGCTTTCTCTATTGCTCCAGGACAGAGCAAGCTTTCCTGTCCACAGACAAGAGGCATATCTTATGTTTTTCATATATTTGTTTGCGCAATGAAACATAAAAATAATATTAAGATATTATTCAAAAAGACAACATTAATTTTAGAAATAATAGGTGGAGTGGTGGGACGGATTGTTGTCTCTTTTTTTTACTTAGATTGTTGTCATCTTCTTTTTATCTAGTTTAGATTCTCAGAGTTATAACATTTTTACTACATGAAAGCTGCTTGTAATATTGATTATATAACCAGATTAATTATATAATCAAATTACCTCCTCGACTTCTTGATTTCTTGGTAACAAGAGCATGGAGGTATTTTATTTTTCTTAAAATTAAGAGAAAATAGACCATACAGACAGATATTTGTAATAGATAATGATTTTAGTATGTGTTGAAAATAAATCCAAATATATATGGATATAAGATAAGAAAATAGACAATATAGACAAATCTCTGTAGTAAACAATGATTTTAGTATATGTTGAAAATAAATCCAAATATATATGGATATAAGATAAAAGGGTTTAAAATAATTCGTCAAGATGCCAGGCACTTCCTTGGCATAAGAAGGATATACACTTTGCTGGAATAATCTCAATAATGTATTTCCTCTGAAGTCACTATACTTGTTCTTTTGGGTTAGCTCATAATCTGCTCTGGTCTCGTTTAATTTAGGCCACCCAACTGATATATACATATTTTAATGTAACAGGGTGGCTTTCTGGAAACCGAAGTGAATATGGAACAAACGCTGTAGCTAAGACCAGTCGAAAGCCTTGATGATAGCCTGGATGATAATCAGATGAAAATTTCGAAAATCTTGTTGAACTGAACTTAATTTGATGGTAGATTTTGGAATATAACCGATAGGAAAGGAAAAAGTATATATTTGTTTATCAAATTTCATAATAATTTAAAAATTTTCAATCGAAACATAACAAGTTCAAATATGTGGTTTTTTATCTCATCCTGTGACCGAGAGCATGGTACAATGGTTGTATTATTTGTCTATTAAATTTCAGAATATTTTAGAAATCCTCAATGTAAACATAACCATAAAATTCAAATATATGTGGTTTTTTTATCTCATATTGTGAATAAGTGAGTAGCATGGCTGTATGCTTAGATATCTACTAAAACTATCACTGAAATCAGGGCTTAGATGGTAAAGGATTATTTTTTTTTAAGCTGGGTATCGGTTTATTGCAACTATATTTATATATAACAACCTTTCCTTTGCATTCACGATGTTATTGGACAAGCAAGGAAACTAAGTCCTCAGAGTTAATATGTATTGGCAAGTACAGGAGGTTAATACGCGTTTCAAAGTCTTGCGATCCCTTTTACCCGATGGAGCCAAGGTAAGCGATTTAGATACAAATTTTTAATAAGTGCTTGTTTTTTATTTTATTTTTTTATAATGGATTAGTTGGCACAAATGTGGTCATGTTATTCTTTATCTCTATATTTTATATCCAGATTATTTGGAATTTTACTATAAAATTTTTGTTTTTTCAAATGATTAAAGGGTTAACACAATGAGATATTCTCTAGACTGGCCAGATTACTTCAAAATTCACCATTAAAAATCCTGGTCATTAATTTAAAGTTGGAATATTGTGGATAATATCTAAATTCCTACTGCATGCTTTGCTTCTCAGCCCTTCTGAACATTGTGTTTTGACTTCTTCTTTTTTCTCATGCCTGTGAAGATTGGTAGAGGAAAGGTCTGGCGGCGCCACTGAATACAACTCCACCAGACGAATTATCCAGCAGGTAGTGCAATTGAATACACTGTGGTAGAAGTGAAGATTGATCAAGGTAATTGGAATGAAGTGAATTCCACGTCATATTGTGGCAGCCTCATCTCATTGTCGGTTCAAGATATGGGGAGGAGAAAAACAGTTGAAGGACGTAGTTTCAAAGATATTCTCTGCAGATGAAGTGAATTCCTACATAATCGCTCATCTCTATCCCAAATATTTGAGAAAAGGAAATTAACATGTACTTGAATTTACAGTAATGATATTCAGGATTTCGTTTCAGCAAGGTACCGATGTTCTTATTTATTTTCGAAGTAAGCTTGTTTCTTTCATAACAGAGGTGAAATCCAGCGAACTCGCACACTAGTGAGCATTGAGACGTACAGGTTTGGGCTTGCTGAAGTATTGAATAATTCATTATGGCGTGTGAACAAGCCTCATCTCATTGTCGGTTCAAGATATGTGGAGGAGAAAAACAGTTGAAGGACGTAGTTTCAAAGATATTGTCTGCAGATGAAGTGAATTCCTACATAATCGCTCATCTCTATCCCAAATGTTTGAGAAAAGGAAATTAACATGTATTTGAATTTACAGTAATGATATTCAGGATTTCGTTTCAGCAAGGTACCGATGTTCTTATTTATTTTCGAAGTAAGCTTGTTTCTTTCATAACAGAGGTGAAATCCAGCGAACTCGCACACTAGTGAGCATTGAGACGTACAGGTTTGGGCTTGCTGAAGTATTGAATAATTCATTATGGCATGTGAACAACTTGGTTAAGATATAACGTTCCATATAATGAATTGCTTTGATTTAAAATGTTGTTATATCGGACGGTTGTTTTGATCAAATAAAGATAATTACTCATTTTTCTTTTAAAACGAAGAATGAAAAAAAAACACAATATAACCTTCGTTATGTACATTTTCTTAAACAAGGATGTAAAAAAAATTCCCAGGTGTACAAAGGTCCAGATAGGAATGTAAACCCTTCACTTTGATCATATCAGTGTTTTACACACTGTTCATGTGAGCAGGTGGTTACAACTAAACATTCAACCTTTGAATATACGGTTAAGAGGCATAAACCAAGGAGTCAGTTGAAAAATCCATCGGTCCGGATGCAACTGTGTAAAACTTTTTAATCATCTAACAATCCATCATAGTGCAGATTGTTCCAGCTTAATAGCCAGGGGAGTTTTCCTCAGAGAAAACGCTTAATGAGCATCATTATTTTAGAGATATATCTCAACTATTAATTTTTGTATATTACTATAAATATTCTAACGCTTAATGAGCATCATTATTTTAGAGATATATCTTAACTATTAATTTTTGTATATTACTATAAATATTCTATAATATTCCTTGGAAATTAAATTTCTATATTTTTTCTACTTTATATTAAATAATTTTAATTAAAACATTTTGAAAATTTAATTATAATTATAATTTTTATGAATAATAATTGATTAAAATTATTTTTATAGTTTTAAAATTCTAAAATATATTTTCCAATTTTATTTTTTTAATGTATTTTACTAACATGTTATTTTTATAATATTTTTATAGATTTTATTGAAAAATTTAAAATAACTTTAATTTTACAATATCAAATTAATTGCTTTTTAAAAATAGTTTAATGGTCTTTTACAATATTATACTCTAAAGTTTTTTTTTATGTTTTTTTAATAGAAATCTCCCATTTATTTTTGGTTGGATTTTAAAAACTTTTTTTTATTAATTGTTGGATTTTAAATACCAATATAGATCCATTTTAATTATGGATTTATCAAGTGTCTAGAGGAATGAATTCTCTCCAGGTGCAAAGCTCTTTTCTTAGTGTAAAATTTGAAGAAAAATTTGCACCTCAAGAGATTTGATCCTTCTCAGATCTTGATAGATATAGGCTAGTTTAATTATTATTATTATTATTATTTTTTGTTTAGTTTTATTTTTATGTAATTTGACTAGGTGAAAATATTTAGATAACACAATATAACAAGACATGACAAGGTCTATCCATGGTTAAAAATATCGGTATATTGTAATTATTAAATTTTTATGTTCTTATTAATGAAATTTAAATATGGTTACAAAATTATTATTTTAATTTATATGGTAAAAGGATCTTAATTTATCTCTACTATTTATCTATTATATATTTGTTTACATTTTTTATATTTTAATGTGATAAAAGTGTAGATATATCTTAAAAGTAATTATAATATTTTTTCTTTTAAATTTAATAAAAATATGTTATAAACTTAAATTCAAATAAAATATTTATAAAATATTTTGGTTGTGAAATGAGAGATGAAATGAGTGATTGTATTCACTCATGGTATTGTAACAAAGCTTCATTACAAGTTAATAATATATATGGCAACTTGGACGTAAATATCCATGATTAAACATATTTTTACATTGTAAGTTTATTGTATTTATTAAAATTTTTATATACTTATTAATTAAATATAAATATGGTTGCAAAATCATTATTATATTTTAAAATGTAAAATGGATCTTAAGTTATCATTGCTACTTATAAATTATATATTTTAATGTAATATGTATATTATGATTTTTATATGTATATTAATATAAATTGAACATATTAAGCCAACATGTAAAATGTTATCGAAATTTCTTACATTACACTTACACACCACACCTACACTGGACTGCAAAATTTCTTACATTATAGTTACACACCACTCTTATATTTATTACATAACACTTACACACCACTCCTGTATACTGGAGTGTAGAGTGCCTCTACCCAATAATCTCAAGAACTATGTATGAAAAATTACAAACAATAATGAGAAAACTATGAAATAAAAAAATTATCTTAAAGTAAGTTGTAGATTGTCCATCCTAGCATATATACTATTGTTGATGTATGCATAACTTTCATATTACAAGGAAAAATTTACTACATGACTTCGTATATGTAGATGGAACAAGTGTTGCATGTTTGGAAAGAAAATTAAATATTTTGAAAGAAATAATGTTTTTTTCGGGTGCAATAAAAAAATTAACTAAATTATAATTTTATTTTAAGTTATTATTAAAAGAAGAACTTTAACCATAGAGATTTATCCCCACTTTACCATTGAGATTCTTAATTTGTAAATAAATTTTGTTACAATACCAATACTTATCAATGCCACAAACCAAAAATCCATAACTCACATCATATAATATTTGATAATTTCTAGCCCCAAGGGTTAGCTCAATCGGTCAAGCCAGGGCCTCGCCAATGGGAGGTCACAGGGTCGAAACCCAAAATCTCTTTGGGTCAGGTCAGTAAATAGGCCAAGGGGTGTGACCCCCTTCAGGTGGGGTCCACCCTAGTGTTGTTCGATCCTGGACGTAGCAGACCCACTGACCATGGGTAAGGCTAAGGGGTGTGACCCCCTTCAGGTGGGGTCCACCCTAGCGTTGGACGTAGCGGACCCACTGATCATGGGTAAGGCCGAGGGGTGTGACCCTCTTCAGGTGGGGTCCACCCTAGCGTTGTTCGATCCTGGACGTAGCGGACCCACTGACCATGGGTAAGGCCGAGGGGTGTGACCCCCTTCAGGTGGGGTCCACCCTAGCGTTGGACGTAGCGGACCCACTGACCATGGGTAAGGCCGAGGTGTGTGACCCCCTTCAGGTGGGGTCCACCCTAGCGTTGTTCGATCCTTGACGTAGCGGACCCATTGACCATGGGTATCCGTGAACCAGCAGTGACAAAAAAAAAAAAAATATTTGATATTTTTTTTATTAATTATAAATTTAATTAAAAAAATAAAAAAATCAATAATTAAGAAATAAATTTCAACCATAAAAAATTTGTATATTATTAAATATTTCATAAAAAATAAATCTTTACTATCTGACTAATAATTATTAATAATTATATTACACAGGTTATTTAGAATAAACACATTGACATAAAATAACAAATATAAAAGCAGCAAATAACTATTAACGTTAGTCCACTTTAAAAATTAAATTAAAAAACACAACCACCAATAATCCATTATAACATGTATACATGGATTATTACAGGTATAGAAATGTTTATATATGTATGAATATTATATTGGAAGGGAAAAATCCAGCCTGAAGATAGAATAATGTAGTCTCTAACATATTAGAAACAATTAAATGTATCGTTATCTATGATATAAACCAAATATATTGTTATCTAGGATATAAACTAATTAAAATAACTTTTTATTCTGGCTAATTGATTTTTTTCCTCGGTAAATATACACTGGCCCTTTGTTGTGATATGAAATAAAAGTTTGATATCAATTATATTAATTGAATATATATACATATATATATAATTTATTGTACATGTTCATTTTTTTTTTTTACGAAAAACTTGTTTAAATTCCATTGTTCATGGAGTTTTAAATATTTTAATGGATTTAACCTATTTTTTGACGGGTTAATTACTTTTCTCATGTGTGTTTATTAGTTAGATTGTTGATATGCTTTTTGTTTAATTCCTGAACAATTATTCTTGTAGTTTAGTCGTCTTTTGAGGTTCTAGAAGTTGTTGTTGCAATATTTAAAGCATGTTTTACATAAATGTTATACTTAGTTAATGAAAGGATGACACTGACATATCTCTTTTCTCTATCCTTTATGGAAAGACAGAGTAAGAGCGTATGATGGGGAACAGTCGAAGGTTGAGTGGAAATGTCGATATAACGCGTTCAAAGGGCCGTTGAGACTGTTTTCGAGATTAGATTAGTAGATGCGCTTCTCGAACCCAATCTCCTTTTAATTGTGAAATCAATGATCCTTATATTGTTTTTTTTCTATTTATGTATATGTGTGGGAGGTTTGAAGGTTCTTTATAAACAAAATTATATTGAAAATAAGTTGCAAGCAACATTTCCATGATTTTTGTTATTAAATTGTTCTTAACAAAAGAAATAGCTCTAATAATTATTTATTTACAATGTATTTGATACCATCTATCATGCTAGAGGAATAAACTACCACAATCCCAACTTCCACACTTTCCATCCATACCACACATAAATGGAGTGAATATAGCCCTTAGATAATGTGTATCTAGGTAGGAAAACAAAACCACTCTATATGTTCCCCTCTCTTGGTTTGATCAAAATGGGTTCGTATTAGATTACACTATTGTTGGAAATATGCTTTAAAGTTAAACTAAAATGTGAATCAAAGTTAATACTCTTTATTTATTTCATGCTAGCAATTTTATCTAATGGAAATAATTGTAGATATAGAATAATAATAATAGGTCTATAAGTTTAACGATAGAATTTAATTTTTTTCTTTCTTAATAAATCTCCAAAGGTGTTTATAGTTTCTATATTTGGTACCATATGTAATAACCTATATATATATATATATATAACTAAAATTCTGTTACCTGCGAGTCCACACACAAACAAGGAATGATCAAATTTACCTACAAGAAAAATAACTCACTAACAAATACAAATTTAGTACCCCATATGCTCAATTAGGAATATCTATAAATTAGGGAGTATTAATAGATAAAGAAAAAAATTATTCCTATATGAAGGAAGCCTCTATAATAATAATGCATCTTAACGAGACTATATAAAAATTGAACAACAACATTCACTTTCTCAAGTTTATTGAGGATTGTGATATTAAATTCCTATAAAAAGTTCACTCTTCCATTAGTAACAAACTTGTTTGTAACATAGAAAATTCTACAATGACCTATATACACAAATACAAGGTAATGAGTGACAGAGTGACAAAATTTATTAATAAAATGTATAAAAGTGTGAAATATTTTCTCAATTACCATATAATAGCCTTCCTTATCTTAATTGAGATCATTACTAATGTAATGAGGTAGGATTTATATATTTTTTTCTTTGTAATTACATCTTCAATAACTATTTCTAAAGAATATATGGATACGTGGAATCAAAAAGACAAATTTGGGCCCTATAGTACGTGCATAGCTAAGAATTTCTCCAACACAATCTTCAAATAATTCTAGCATCCAATAGTCTAGGAGAAGTATGTGCTTTTGTACGATTCAAGTTGAAAAGATAAATAATATGAGCATATTAACATATTTATAATTAAATCTAATGGTACAAATAAAATAATAATATAAGGAAAAGAGGGAAGCTATGCACCTCTATGTGGGCCTTTTCTCATTATTTTAAATTTTCTTTATAAAATAAAAGAAAGAATACTATAGTTCTTGCAAATAATGATGTGAAGTGTAGCTTGATAGGTACTCGCACAACCCTTGGGGTATTGGGTTCATGTGGAGTTGACCCACGAAAGTATGGTTTTGTGGGAAATGTAACCAAGTGGTGGTCATTGGGCACAAGTTGGTTGGATAAAGACCCAAAATAATTAACTACTAATTCTAATTATAATGTGAGGGAACTTTAATGGATTTAAGAATCCCTAAGTCAATGGTTGGAGAGGTATAAATATAGGAGACCAAGTGAAGTCTCAACAGATAAATTTCACATCATCTTAAGAAGAATAACAAGAAAAGAAGACCACAAACCCTCAAGGTGACTGAGTTGAAGTAGATCGAAGTAGGAAAACAATATTCTTTCTTATGTTTTGATCAAATCGAGTTGTGGATGGTTGGAAAAGTCTATTTTAATGTGGTTTTGTGCATAAGGGAAATGAGATATATATGTAAGAAGGTTGATCTTATTTTTGTGTCATTGAAGAGGGTCAAAACCTTTACTCTTGGTCAACAAAGAGGCTATAATTGTTGTGGAGTAGCTGGAGTTAGGGTTGAGCTCCCTTAAGGTCATTCACACGATTTTAAGGGTTGAAACATGAGGTAACCACAAATAATCCAAGTCTAAGGTTGCCATAAGAGCTTGTAATAGAGCTAAGAAACCTCGGTGAAAACGTGTACATGGTCGAGACTCTTTACGATTGAGCATAGACTAGTGAGGAGTTATTTGGTATTGTTTTATGTGTATATGATTGTAGAGATAAAATGGGTAGAGTCTTTCCTTGATTGTGGGATATGAAAAAGTGTTACAAGGCCTATATATAGTGTTTTGGAAGGGCCAACCCATTATGAGCGAGTTGAAGTTTGAAGGGCAATTAAATCTAGTGCATTTGAAGAGCTAAATCACAGTGAGAAGGAAAATTTGTTGAAGTTATTTTGTTCTAATAATTGGAGCAATTAGATAGTGAGAAGCTAAAGTGCAAAGGTATTTGGAGAGACAATATTCTCTGTGAGATAGGTGGCAAAGGAAACTCCAAGCATACCAAGGACAAGAGGACCAAAGGGTTGTAAGTTAAGTGCATCCTCAACAAGTAAGTCATTGAATTCATATCTTATTATGTGGACATATTTAGAGTCAAATGTTGTTGACTTCAAACCATAGTTTTCCTTGTAAAAAGGCTTTGTAAGGGCCATGATCCCTTGTACGAGAGCCCTATGTTTGATTTATTAAAATTGTAATATAATCAAGTTTTGGCTTTTCAAATTCTTGTTTAGTTAATTGGTTCAATGTTGTTACATTTCCATCGAATATTTTTTAGTGTGTTTATGATCATGATTAAAAATAAACATGATTCTGAAGTACTAAGAAAAATTCAACAAATAATAGGCATCAAAATTTACCCTTTTGTATTCAAGAGGTTGTATTTTTCACTACTCATATTTCTATCCATCTCTAATCTCTCGAATATAGAGTGTTTGACATATATAATGGTTGATTTCATGTCATATATAGGGTGAATAAGAAAAAAATACCAATTTAGAGATAAGTAAAAACTCTTACGTAGTAATTATACAAAATATTCTTGTACATATAGATGAGAAGCTTAATGTTCTAATCAATTAAGAATGAGTGAAGAGAAATCATGGAGCATAGATTGTCCTTCTTAATATTCAAAATAGTAAATTAGGTTACATAGAAAGCATCAACGAATGTAAATATGAACTGACTATGACACCTAGCAGGCAATGTAAATAAATGTGAAGACACCTAGTAGACAGTGAGATTAATATCTCAACATCCCATCCGAATCTCAACTGTTACATGTAGAGGCACTTACAATGCCTAATTTCTCTCTTTGAAATTCAAATACATTTTTTCCCACTCGCTTTGTGAAAATATTTGCAAGCTGATCTTTGGAACCACAAAAAGAAAGTACTATGTCTCCATCATTGACAAGCTCATAGATGACATGAAAACCTATGTCAATGTGTTTGCTCTTTTTGTGGAAAACATTATTTTATTATAAATACATTGCTTAATTGTTATCATAGTAAAGAGGATTTGGCTTCTTCTAAAAATTTGAAAGATATTTCAATAATCTTCTCAACCCCACTGCTTAACAAGCTGCTAAATTTGTTTCTACATCTGATGCCTCTGCAGAAGATATTGAAACGATTTGATATTTCTTGGATTCCCATGAGATTAGATTGGTTCCAAGGTGAAAAGAATACCTTGAGGTGCTTTTGCAATCATCTAGATTTCCTACATAATCATTATCTGTATAACCTGAAGGTGAAAAAATTTCAAAATGTTTGTAGAACAAACTATGGTCTATGGTCCCTGCAATATATGTTAAGATCCTTTTTACAACCTTCCAATGGGAAATCTTAGGTGGCTGCATAAACCTAGAGACAAAACTTACTACAAACATGATATCAAGTCTAGTTGCAGTGAGATACGAAAAATACTAGCTTGACTTCTACAATGTGGGATCAATTGCTGGTGCTACGTCTTCTTTGCTCAGCTTGCTGCCTTAAGGAATTGGTGTATCAACTAATTTTAAATTGCTCATTCTGAAATTTTGGATGATTTTAGTGGCATATTTTTGTTGACCAACAAAAATTCCATTATCACATTGCTGAATTTCAACATCTAAGAAGTATTTCATGACCCCTAGATTAGTCATATCAATATTTGTTTGTATTGTTGCCTTGAAGTATTTTAATATAATATTATCTGTAAAAATAAGATCATCTACGTAAGGGCATACAATAATAATTTTACCTTCATGAGTTTTGGTGTACAATGTTAGCTCATGGTTGCTTTTACAAAAACCACTTTTGATGAGACAGGTGTTGATGTCATTGTACCGAGATCTTGGAGCTTGTTTCAAGCCATACAAGGATTTCTTCAATCTGTATACCTTATGCTTCTGCCCTGAATCTTCAAAACCAAGAGGTTGCTCTATATGAACTTCTTCCTATAATATACCATTTAGGAAGGTAGATTTTACATCAAGTTGATAAACCTTCCATTTGCATTGTGATGATGTGGATAAAATGGTTATGACATTGTATAACCTTACTACTAGAGCAAAGGTTTCACCGTAGTTAACACCAAACTGTTGTGAGAATCCTTTGGCAACCAACATTGTCTTATGTTTCTCGAATTCTCATTTTTCATTCAACTTGGTCTTATATTCCCCTTTTACGCCAATCTTTGTTTTATCTCTTGGGGCATCAGCTAATTCGTAAGTATGGTTCTTCTCTATGGCGTAAATTTCTTGGTTCATTACATCAACCCAATGTTTTTCTTTAACTGCTTGATCAAAATGGGTTGGTTGAGATGAAAGAAAGGAAAACATATTATGTTGATCCAACTCATGCTCCTGCTGATATATTTCTTTGACATGTCTTGTTTTCTGATTGTCTTTTGAAGATGATAAATCACTAGTGGATTCACTGCTTGAAGATGTACCATTTTCAAAATGGTATGGCTCTTCCTGAACCTAAAATCTTGGTAGACGTGGTGGATAAAATGGCTGATTTGAAGCTTCATCAACACGATCATACCAATACTTATTTTCAAAAACTTTAACATCTCTACTTAAAAAAAACTTCTTGGTAATTGGATTGTAAAGTTTATAGGCCTTTGACTGCTCTCTATAGCCGATGAAAATACATTTTTCACTTCTATCATTAATCTTCTTTCATAGCTACTCAGGAACATGTGCAAAAGCTGCTGATCCAAAAATTCTAAAATGAGATATATTCACTTTCTTACCATCCCATATTTCTTCAGGTACTGTATCTTGGACACTGGTTGTTGGAGATTTGTTGAGAACATATACTGTTGTCAAAACTGCTTCATCCAATATTCATTTGACAACTTCTCATGGAGCATGCATCTGGCCATGTTCTTGATTAACTGATTTTTCCTTTCCATGACTCCATTCTATTGTGGAGTATATATTGTTTTCTTTTACATTAAGATTCCTTGTTGTTGAAAAAAGATTTGAATCCATTGGAGGTGTACTCTCCTCCTTTTTTTCACCTGAGGACTTTTAAATTCTTTCCACTCTACTTTTCTACTTTTGCTTTGAATTCTTTGAACCTTTAGAATGTATCTGATTTATTTTTGAGAAAATACACCCATATCTTCCTGCTATAATCATCAATGAATTTTAGAAAATAAAGACTACCACCAATGGACTATGTTTGTATTGGGCCACATATATCTATATGGACTAGCTCGAAAGGCTCTTTTTCTCTAGAGGAAGATATGGGAAAGCTACCTCTTTTGTGCTTGGCTACAACAAAAGTTTCACAATTACAATCTTTTTTATTCATAACAGGGAGACCAATTAGCATTCAATGTTTCTAAAGTAGAATTAAACCCCTGAATAGGATGTGGCCATACCTAGAATTCCATAGGTGAGACTCATCTATTCTTGACACATTATGGGAAAAATACTGGGAAATATTTCGACTTCTAAGGGTCAAAGGAAACACCCTATTCTTGGTTTTTTCAACCTTTTCTATCAATCTTCTATTTGCAAGTTTTTCATAGATATATCATGTGTCCCTTGGAATATTACATCATAACCATGTTCGATTAATTGACCTACACTTATGAGGTTATGCTTTAGATTTGCAACATAATAAACATGAGGTATGCATTTGTTGATTTTGTTTGGTAAGAACATGGACAATATCTTTCCCTTCAACTTTAATGTAGGAATGATCTCCAAGATTAATTTATGATGTTATGGAAGCATCAAGATAAGAAAACATATTTTTGTTCCCTGTCATATGATTGTTGGAGCCACTATCGAACAATGAAAGGTCCTGACTATGAGTTTCTTTAGAAATATGGAAAGAAAGAAACATTGTATCAGAGGATTCTCTTTCATTGTTGAAGAGATGGACACTGGCTATTTGTTGATATGATTTTTTCTTTCTGCATTAATGTTCATAATGCCAAAATATTTTGCAGTAAAAGAATTTAACATTATATTTTCTCCATTTTCTGCTTCTTTGTGTTTGGTCTTCTGGAGGTCTCCATTGCTTTGTTACATGATGATGTTTTGATATGCCTTTGGCCCACTTGCAACTGCCTCTATATGCCCTGCCTCTACCTCTACCAAGAGAGGGTTCTGATTTGAAAGCTTGATCCATGGAATCTTCAGCCAAGTTGAGTCTTGTTTCATGTGCCAAAATGATCCAGTCAATTGTTCTACTAAGAAGGTTGTAAAATCTTTGGATTCCAAAATTGCTATTACAATCATGTCATATTTCTTGGGTAGTCTTTGAAGGACTTTTTCAACAATCTTTTGATTTGTAATGGTTTTGATCTGATTGACTATTCCCATGTCTCTAGTCATGAACTAATCCACCTTCTCTGTGTCAGTCATCTTCAGGTTTTCGAATTGAGCTCTCAATGTCTGCAATTTAACAATCTTCAATATATCATTGCTTTGATACACTACTTTCAAAATATCTGAATTTTCTTTCTCTGTTGATTCCCCAATTATCTTGTCAAAGATAGAGTCATCGATTGAGTTTTGTATCCAACATTTGGCTCTATGCTCTTTCTTTCTTAGTTCTCAAGTGACATTCCTCTGATTATTGTTCACGGCTTCTAATTGTTCTTGGGTTGGCTTTACATGACCATTCAGGAGGTTATCCCAACATTATTGTGCCTGCAAAAAAGTCTTCATTCTTAAATACTAAAACTCGTAATTTTTTCCAATCAAAGTTGGGGTCTATGGCAAGGTGATGGAGGAAACCCTTTTTTTTTTAATGTAGCTGTGAAAAAAAAAAAAAATCTCCTTTCAAAAAAAAAAAAAAACTCTTTAAAAAAAGTGCAATGCCTTATTTTTTGTTAACCCTTTACAAATTCAAAGTTTTTTTATTTTATTTATTTTTTATTTTTAAATTTAATAAAATGTTTTTATTTTTTTATTTTTAATAACAAATCCTCTTTTTTTACCACAGCCAAATATACCATACAATTTTCACTGGAGAAACAACGTAGGAACTTAAAACTACTTGGAGATTCAAAAATTGTATGCAATTGGATAAATAAAACTACAAATTGTAATGCATATTCTCTGAGGCATATCATGGAATAAGTCCACAGACTCATCAATTTATTTGACACTTTTGTTTGTCATCACATATACATGGAGCGAAACATAGTTTCCAATCTACTATCCAAGGAAGCAGCGCACAGGCCTATAGGGACATGGAGGATACTGGAGCAGAAGGATGGAACCTTCCATTAGCACTATCATAGACCATTTTATAGACATATCAGATTAAATAGCTCAGAAAGAGCCTTTGTTTATACAATTTTATATGCACAATGATAATAGACTCATATATGGCAGTTTTGATACTCTCTGCATAGAGTAAGTATTTATCTTATCTTGCAATCTCAGTAACATAACAGTGTCTCCCTACATGGAGTACACCTCTTTTTTGATTACTCAAACTTGATGGGCTTTATGCCTCACGTACAACATATGCTTTTGCATCTACAAAATGTAATTTTCTTTGCTTAATGAAAATTATGACTTTTCCAAAAGGAAAAAAAATAAAAAGGCTTCCTCCCTTTTTAATATGAAACCCTTTTCACCCTTTTTTAAATATGAAACACCCTTATAAAAAGGAAAATTTTAAAAGCTTATTCAATTATTGAAAATACAACTTTGAAGGTCTTTGATTCTTGAAACAAATTCTATTCAAACAAACTTTGGACTTGTACCAAACACCAAGAGTTGGGAAAGAAATAAGTTAGAATTTTGGTACCACTTTTGGTGTTGATTTTCTTTTAAACAAGGTTTGTTGTGAGCTCTTTAAATTGTCACGAGCCCATAATTCATAGAGTCTTATGCCTGAGAATAATCAACTCAAAAAACCACAACAAAGACTTTTGATTGTCACCAAGCTTGACTATTTGATTTTTCTAAAGAAAAAAAAGTTGACTTTTTGAGCCACTCCAACCTTTTTAAAATTTGGCTTATCATTTTCACATCTCCCAATAGGGGTTTTATGTGCAATATTGTGCACTCTTTCCACTCATGGGGTGTGTTAGCCCCATTGTTTTGAACAAATTTTTAACTTCTTGACAATTTTGCGCATTTTATATTTGCCTATGTTGTGAAATTAACGCAATGGCCTTTCTCCCCAAGTGAAAAAGTGACACACTTCCTTTTCTTCAGAGGTGAGAAACTCAAGTTTCTTTTGCACTTTCAGCTCGACCTCTCATCCACGACTTCTTCCATTTTAGCCCAAAAAATAAATAAATTGAAACATTGCTCTCTCTGGAGTCTTATGCAATTTGGTGCTCTAATATCATGACAAATAATGAATAGAAAATGTGGAGAAGAGGTTGTTCTTCTCAATATTCAAAATAGTGAAATAAGTTACATATAAAGCATCAACAATAAATGACTAGAGTGAAACTAGACTAAACTAAAGTAAATTTGAAGTAACTATGAAACCTACCAGACAATGAAAATAAATGTGATGACATCTAGCAGACAATGAGATTAATATCTCAACATGGATCACCCAGAAACTTGATGTTTTATGCTCACAAATCAATGTAAGTACACCAAATTTCATTGCTCCAAGCATACAAGTCATTGCAGTCATTGACAATTGAGCTGGATACTTTTTCACAATTGGAGTCTGCAGTAAAGAAAAAAAGAATTATTCAAGTTGAAGTATCAAGAATTAGATAAAATTGACACTTGAGATAATAGTGATCATTACTTGAAATACAATTCAAGCTGCCCAAGTGGTAATGGAAACAAAAACAAGTATGGAGTCTAATATCCTATTGTTTTCTTTCAAATTATATGGTTTTAGATTGTCATTAAGCATTTTGATGGCAGGGCTCTTGTATAATGTCATTACCATTGCCCCAACTAGAGAAAATAATTATGCTTAGAACTTTTGTTATCCCTCTCCAACTCTAGTAATATTGATATTCTCCCTTCTGAAAGAATCGAGATCAAGTGAACATGAATATCAGATCCCACATCTAATACATACATTCCAATAAACCTAACTTAGTTAATTGTAATGGAATTCCTTGGTGGAAATTTTTTTATGATAATTACCACTGGATGAAGATATTGAGATATAACATTTAACTCAGAATAATGGCCATCAAAAATGTGATGGGTGGAATTAAATTTAACATTTCTGAAGCAAAAGTAGAATTAGTATAGTACAATCCCAGTAAGAAAATGTTTTGAGTGATTGTAATTCTCCATGGAGAAAAATCTTTATAATGTTTAGTCCCATACCTTATTTGTACATGTTTGGTAATATTGCACAATGAACAACAAAAATAAACAAAAAAAATGACAATAAACTGGTTGTGATCCCTACTTACCCAACGAGTGCAAGAAAGAAAAATTGACAGAAGATGGACAATGTCAGAGGTGGCCTCTTATTTCTTCAATAATATATAGAGAGCATATTAATTGTTTTATATGGTCTGAATGATCTCTGTGTGTGGCAAAGAGTATGTAGAAACATGCATTTTACAAATCAATAATAAAGTAATATGCCAACCTTATGTGTTACTATATATAGAACTTGGTTTTTTACAATGGTACATATGTTTTCTTTGTAAAGATTTAATGGATTAATAACAGGAACAACTACGAATTTATAGTCTATTGTATAATCACAATAACATTTACCCTTGGGCTTTGAAGGTGGTTAGCCTGACAACTCCCTCCAAGATAATTTGGAGAATTGAATCTGGGTTAAGGTTACTCTCATACTATGCTATTCACATACTATGTTGAGGTTTGTCATTATACCAAAATATCTAGGTATCAGTAAACTTCAAAACCTTTATTATTACCTTGAATAGGTAATTAGTCCCTAGTATGTAGGCATTAGTTAACTTCTGAACTATTAGTATTAAATTGAGTGAGCGTGAGTTGTTGGAGAATCTAATTCCAACCAACTACTATGTGTCATAATTGTCCATCCACGTGTCATAGTCAGTTAGAGTTCATTCTAGTTAGGTTAAGATTCTAGTTCATTCTCATTGTGGTCATTTATTATTCATGTTTCCTATGTAATTATATTTAATTGATTTTGAATATTGAGAATATCATTTGTTGGCCTTCCAAAATTTCATCCTCTTCCACCCTCACTTCTATCATTTTACCATATTCCGTAGCTCTTTACCATATTTTGCAGCCCCATAACCCTACATTAATACCATTTGCATGATCATATGGGTTTATCATTATTATTTTCCAATTCATTTCTTTTAAGTATTTGAAGAGAATTTATGATTAGATATTAGGAAATTAGCATGTTTTCATATATATCTAAAAGTGGGATCATTTTTATGTTGTTGTAGGCCTATTTGAAGATTCTCGAAAAGCCGTATTTGGCCACTCAACCACAAATTTGAATTTCAATTCCAACTCAGGAAGATTTTTGGAATATTTGTAGAAGGTTTGGATCATTGACTAAGAACATTCAAAGAAGAAGAATCACGGATGATTTGATATGTGTCTCATAAATATGTGTGAGAGGATTTGTATATCATATATTTAGGTAATTGGTTTTAATCACAAGAGATAATTGTGGATCTAGGAGAGATTTGTGGATCTACATTTATTGATTAGTTATCTTAAGTTTTTGTATAAAAAGGAGTGCATCCTTCATTCAAAGGCGTTCCATCCAAGATATGAAATATTGTAGAATAGAGAATAGTGGAGAAGAAATGATTAACGTAATTTGTAAAGTGAGGATAGAGAGGAAGAGAGTTTAATTATTTTAATATCTTTGGAACTTTCTCAAACTTCATTTTATGGAATACATGTTGCTGCTTTGATCTCCAAGCTTTGATAATTGTTTGATTTGCTTGTTGGGGAGTGGAGGGCCCCCATCAACTGCATCTTGCGCACCTCTTTCCTTTGTTGTAAATATTTATGTTATTTCATTTATGCAAGTTTATTTTATGTTATTTTGATTATATGTTTTTATATTTATTTCATTAATGTTGTTTTCTTAAGATTGATTTAATTTCCTTATGTTTGGATTGGATTGGCACACTATTAATCTCACATTAGTAATCTCATAGAATACTAGATTAAATTAATTTTTCATTTCATAGCTTAGATTAGAATTTTTGGTTTTCGTAGAGCTAGTCTTTGAGAGAGAAAGTGATTGAGAGACTACATGGTTGAGAGAGAATGTGTGCACTTGCTTTTCATTTCCTTTCATTATTTTCTTTGTAATTAGTTTCAAGTTTCTTTCATTAGATTAATTTATTTTGAGAAATAATCACCTAGTACATATAGTACACGTATACCTCATCAGTTCATGAACCCCAGGTTGAAAATTTAACGATAGGGATTTAACACACAATTAAATCATTTAACAACATTAGTCTCCATAGTTTTCAATTTTTAACATGGTATCAGAGTACCAAGTCGCATAATAATCTAAAGAGAGAAGTGCTTCATCTTTTATTGGGCTCGCAAAGAAGAAGGAAGGCTCGTGAAAGGCCAAAGAAAAAAGTGTAAAAGCAGCTTGAATTCTACACTTGTGAAGAAGAGGAAGTGCAGAAATTGCGCATTTGTCAAGAGAGATAATTGTATTACTTTTGTATCTCAGCTAAGAAGAAAATGCACAAAAAGGTCGCAAATGTGTCGAATTATAGAAAATTTAAGATCTTCGCACCTTGTGAGTTGAAGAGATTTGTAAAACTCCACAGAAAATCCATTGGAACTGATCAAATGACCTTCAAAACTTTGCAGACAATCCCATCCAAATTGCACAAATGAGGATTAGGTCTTTTCAAACCATAAGTCGATTTTTTTCAATTGAATTAAAAAAATCCTCCACAAAAAGCTCAAAAAGTTAAAGGTTATGCATTTGATTTTCGTTAGTACTCCTTTTTGAAATGAAATAAGAGGTTAATTAAAGGAAATGAGTTAAGAGGATCATAAATGTGAATATTGTTTTTAAAAAGGAAAAAAAAAAAAAAACTTATACACCTTACTCAAATAGGAAGATATTTAAAAAAGGTCTTATGTAATTTTTTGAGTGGGTTGGTGTTATTTTGAAGGGCCTTCCTCGACAGTGCATTTTACCAAAAAAAAGGATTGGGTTTTTTTATTGAGAAAACAAATTTTTTATTTAAGTTTATTTTGAAGAAGAGGGAATTATTCAAATGGGTTGAGCATTAATTTTTTTTTTTAATCAATGGAAGAGGGGTTTGTGAATTTTTTTGTGTAAATGTCACCCAATGTATTTTGTGGAAGACAATAAGGAAAGAAGTCACTGTGGAGAGAGTCACTATGGTTGATGTTTTATTTTCTCGTTGACCCATAGTGAGCGAGTTCTCAATAAGTGGAAAATTCCAAGAGGCTAAGAAAGTCAAAGCAACAATAGGAAGTGTTTGAGATCTTTTTAGATTTGGGAGAGAAAAGGAAAAATAATCCCTTCGTATCAAAATGCATAAAATAATCTATAGATGATAGTATTCTTCCCCTAATTTCATATGCCAAGACAACAAAGGAATGTTGGGATACCCTTAAGAGTATTTTTCATGTAGGGGGGGCATTGAAGTTGAATATGAAGGTAGATCTAAAGTAGCAGATCTACAGTGAGATGAAAAGATTGGTGAATCCCATTGTGCTCAGCCACATGTGGATGATGATTGTCATAATTTTTTAGAAGAAATAAAGGAGTGCATAAATGACCGTGAATCCCAGTATTCACAACTGCAAGTGGGTGACAATTTGGTGAATCCAACAACACAACTTGCTGATGACAATTTTTTGAATCTAGCAACAAAGTTGGTTGATGACAATGAAACTATTATTGGAGAAGTCAATGATATGGTGAATCCGAAAATTAATATTGTTGATGTAAATTTTGATGAAGAATTATTGGCTAGAGATGAATGGTTACAAATGATGCAATAGAAACATCAAATCGACATGATGTTATTCAGCAGGAAAATTTCACTTGAGTCTAAAAATCAAGTGGAAAACAACTTGTTTGCAATGACACAGGTTAGTAAAGAAGTGGAAGAGACATAGATAGAGGTCGAGGCAAAGAAGGAAGGCCACAAAGAGAAAAGATAGGTAGAGGCATAGGCAGAGAAGGAAGTGCAACAAGAGAAAGATCTCATTGTAGAATAGAAGGAGCAAAACCAATGTGGTTTTGCAGATACTTTTACACTTACTATTGATTTCGAATGTGCAAGTACACAGAATGATTATGAAGAAGAGTCAAATTTCCTTGAGGCATGGCTTGCAACACCATGTCTAGATGGGGTCTACATAGAAGCTGCAGAAATGAATGTTGAAGACAACATGCATGATGAACACATCAATGAATTTTTCAGGTATTGGATTTTTGAAGAGATAAAATTTTATTCTCATCTTATTTTGCAGCAGATTGATGATGAAAAGTGCACTACAAAAGATAATATGTGGTAGGAACCCACATACAAGTAATTTTTTGAGGAACTCTAGGATATGCTTAGAAAACCTAGAATCATGGAAGACCTACACCAACAAATGAAGAAACCAAGGTTTGAAGGATACAATGAGAAGAAAAATCTAAAGCAGTGTAGAGGCTATAGGATCTGGAAGAAGAGAAGAAGAAAAGTTGAAGTCAATTTTTTTAAATTGTAAGCCTAGGTGAGACATAGACCATCAGACATAGTAATTGAATTTTTATGTGGTTGTAATTAAGGGGGAGTGTTGGAGAATCTAATTCCATCCACCTGATAGGTGTCATAATTGTCCATCCAAGTGTCACAACCAGTTAGAGTTCAGGCCATTTACGTTGAGATTCTGGTTCAGGTTCACTGCAGTCATTGATTATTTATGTTTCCTACGTAATTCTACTTAACTAATTCTGGATATTGAGAAGAGAATTTTGCTCCACAGTTTTTAATTTTTAACATGAGTCCCATGTTCCTAAGATGGTAGTTAGTTCATGTAATGGATTTCCAGAGATGTGGAAAGCATTCCAACAATCTTCCTGCCTCAAGGCTAAAGCTAGAGGGAGTTTACATCTAAGTCTACGGTAGCAAAAATTTTGTTTCATGCAATATGTTAAAAGAACACAAGGATTTGTCACAAATCTCTGATTTCAAATTACAAGAAGTTATAAAAATGTAATCCCTTGCTTCTTTGGATGTACAAGGTATCAATTCATATAAGAAATTCAAAGAATGAGTTGTATGATCAAAGGTTATGATTTTAGGGAATACCTACTACTATTAACACATATCATAGTTTAACATTGGATGGGATACCTACAACTATTAACATTTACTTCTCAAGTCTATGATTGGATGGGATACCTACGACTATTAACATCTCTCAGATGTTGTGCAGGATGACTTATTAGAAGGACAATATATTTGTTGGTTATCAATTCCAATGGGAAGAATAGGCCGTTTCAGTTTGCACCTACTTCCTCATCCTCTTCTTGGATTCCCATTTTTGGTTTGTAGATACCTAGAGAAGGGTATATGACAAAATGACAAAATTTTACTTGGCAGATTATCAAGTGCACTATGCAGCATAGTGAGAAAACACTTTCATGGTTAGTACCCTTAGCAGATAAACATATATTCATTGGTTAATACCCTTATATTCAATGGTGATCCCAACAGACAAACATCATGATCTCTTTTACATGAACAAGTTTTTTTTGTTGTTTTGTTGCATTTTTTTGGGGTTAAACTTACTCGTGGGAGATTTGTAGACAGGTTCAGTTTAGACATACTTCTTTAAACATGAAGTATGTAAGCGCATGCTAGAACTTATGTAAAAGTGGAAATATATATCTTAGGAAAAAAAGATAAGGCTTTGCATTAATATTCACCAAAATAATAAAGGTCGAATTAGAGAAAAAGTTGGGCTTATAAATTCAAACCATTCTATAACATAAGCCAAAGGATCAGTTTCCATGAAGTAAACAACCAGTTTTAAATTGGTAAGGTGTTCATATAATTAAAATGTATGGAAAAACAGGTAGCCGCCATAGAAAATTTTCTTCATACGGATACACCTGTGAACCCACATGACTAAAATTCCTCTCTTTGGAATGATATTCTTTTCTCCTCGGATGAAATCTTGATCATACTGAACTAAAAACCAGTAAGTTAACAAGTTGTCTTTTGGCTTGTGCATGTTGTTTTTTAATATTAAGATACCTATCACATATTTTATTTTGGGATTAAGAGTGTTACTATACTAATTTTTATGAAATCGTCCACAAATTTCACTAGAAATATTAACTTAATCTCTAACCTGTGGATAACAACCCTTATATTAATTGGAAAATATCTTCCCCTGAAGAACTTATTTCCAAATGAAATTGTTAAATTGTTTGATTTATTAAATTATTTATAAACATATTATATGCACTTAAAAATATGTTTTTCTTTTAATTATTCAATACAAATATTAAATTAAATTAAATATTGACTCAAGAGAATATCACAGATGGAGACACAAAATGAAAGATTTCAGATTGCATTACTAGACATTGCAATTTATACACTAGTTTAGCTGCAAATTCAATAGTGAGTTTGCCAAGTTCCATTTATTCCTTACTGACTCTTTTCGACTATTGATTATGAAATATCTACTACCGACTAGGGAATAATCATCACCGACATCGTGATTAATATTCTGACACTTTTCCTTAATCACGATCTTTATGATAACTCGACTGTTAGTCTAAGTCTCAACTAGGCTTACAACATAATTTGGATTTTTTACGACACATAACTTACTTCTGAAAATTTAAAATTTAATCTTTCAATAGGCTTGGTGAATATGTCAGCCACATTTTCATTTGTATTACAAAATGATAAGTCAATTTCTTTTGATTACTTTTTTTCTCTTACAAAATGTTGTTGTGTGGCTATATGATTTGTCCTTGCATGATATATAGGATTGTTTTCAAATTTGATAGTGCTTTGATTGCCACATTTGATTACTATAGGTTCTTGTCGTGTTTCTTCAACATCTTCAAGTATCCTTTTAAACCGTATTGTTTTGCAAGTACCACTGCTTAATGCTTTATACTCAACTTCAGTGGATGACAAGGAAACATTTGGTCGTTTCTTATTTCTCCATGATATTTCTCATGAACCTATATTAAACATGTATGAAGTAGTAGATTTCTTTTCATTTGGATTTATAGCCCAATAAGAATCACAATAACCTGCCAACTCAACATCAAATTCATTAGTATACATAATACCAAAATTAAGTGTTCCTTTTAGATATCGAAAGAATTTCTTTGTTTCTTTCGAGTGGCTTTCACAATTTTTATCCATGAATTGAGTATGTATGCGGACATAATATGCTATATCTGGCCTGATAGTGGGGAGGTAGTTCAGGCTTCCCACCAGTTGAAAATACAAGGTTCCATTCACCCCTTTGGTCCCATCACGACTGTATAATTTAACATTCTATTCTAAAAGAGTAGATACCGCCTTACATTCAATCATATTGAACCTTTTAAGAATTTCCCTTATATATTTACTTTGCGTGATTAGTTTCTTGCCAAATTCCCTCCAAAATTCAAGACCAAAATAATAATGCAATTCACCAAGATCCTTCATCTTAAATACTTGTGAAAGTTGAATTTTAATTTCTTCAATAAACTTGGATGAATTTCCTATTATGATAAGATCATGAACATATATAGATATCAAAGCACCATTCCATTCATCTTTCGTGATGTACAAGTTAGGATCATTTTTGCTTCTCATAAAACAAAGAATCAATTTTCACATACCAAGATGTTGGTGCTTGTTTCAAACCATATATATATATATATTTTTTAACCTGCAAACCAAATGCTCTTGTCCTTGTTTTAAAAACCCTTTAGGCTGAACCAAATAAAATTATTCTTTTAACTCCATTCAAAAATTCATATTTCACATCTAATTGATGCATTTTCCAGTTATGTTTTGTAATTAATGCCTTGACGATTCTACTTGTGTTCAACTTAGCTACAGGTGAAAAAGTATCTTCATAATCAATTCCCTCTTTTTTTTAGTATCCTTTTACAACCAATCTAACCTTATACTTATCAATACTTCCATCAAAATTAAAATTATATTTATACAACCATTTGCATCCTATGATAATTTTATTTTTAGGCAATTCTATTAATTCCCTTGTGTCATTCTTCATTATAGAGTTATATTCTTCATTAATTGCATCTCTCAATTCTTTATTTTCTTTAGCTTCTTCATAACTTGAAGGTTCTACAACATTCATTACAAGAGACATTAATGCATAATATTTATACCTTATAGGTGCCTAAATTTGACACGATGACCTTCTTCGAGTTTTACTAGTTTCATCTTTCTTTCTACATTGTGGAGTCTCCTCTCCTTTTCTTGGAGAGACATGACTACTTGATACTCCTTTCCCTTGAACTTGTACCTGTTCACATGCTTGTTATTGTTCTCTCTCAACACTTGTATCTATTTTTACATAATTATCAATATCATGGCATACACCAGTATTATCCATTTTATCACCTTCATCTGCATTCTCATGAAACACCACATCCCTACTTGCAAGTAATCTATGAGAACTAGGATCAAATAGCTTGTATGCTTTTTTATTATCACAACAACCAATAAATATGCACTTAATTGAATTTGAATCAAGTTTTCTTCTTTCATCCTTTGAAATATGAGCAAATGCCTTGCAACCAAAACTCTTAAATAACTCACTTTTTGTTTATACCCATAGAATGCTTCAAAATGTGTTTTAATCTCTAAACTTTTGGTTGGACTCTTGTTTTTCAAATAAAAAACAGTATTAATGGATTCAACCCAAAAACCATTAGAAATATTTTTACCTTGAAGCATACTACAGGCACATTCCACTAGTTTTATGTTTTTCCTCTTAACAACTCCATTTTTCTTAGGTGCATGTGGCACTATAAATTGTTATAGAATCCGATTGATTTTATAAGATTTATTAAATTATATTGATTTATATTCTCCCCCTTAATTAGATATGATAATTTTGATGCAGTTACCAATTTTTTTTCCACAATACTCTTGAACTCTTTAAAGTACTAAAAAACATTGCTTTTTTTTCTTATGAAATAGACCTGTGTATACCTAGATCTATCATCAACAAAAATAAGAAAATACCATGCTCTGCCAATATATCTAATTTGCATAGATCCACATACATCAGTATGAATTAAGTCATGCATGTCCCTTTGTCTTGTTTCTTTATGTGCTCTATGTTGCTTGCCAAGTACACATGCTTCACATTCAACATGATGATTCTTAATAACATGAAGACCTTCAACCGTTGTGTTGTTTTGAAGTAACAATAAATCATTGTGATTTATATTCCCATACCTTTGATGCCATAATTCTACTATTGACATTTCTCTAGATGTCAACGCTTGATGACTTATCCTTGTCATACCCAACTTATACACGCTGCCAACTCTAATACCTATGGCAATAAAATTGTAGTGATTTTGAATGTCTTTCAGAACACACTGTGATTTAAAAAATTCCACCTTCAAATCTTTGTGAGGAATAGTAGAAACATAAATTAAATTCTTTTTTATACCAAGAACATATATCACATTATGAACTTGTCTCTCTTGTCCATTAGGCAAATTCACGCCTATTACACCATAACCTTGAAATTTAAGTGATTTTTTATCTCCTAGATAAACATATGTTCTATCAATGTTCTCATAATATTAATCAAACCAATCCTTGTTACAAGCCATATGAAGTGATGGACCAGAATCAATGAACCAAGCATTCAGATCATCAATTTCAGTAGACAATGCAGCATTAGAAACAAACAATCTAAGCTCTTAAATCCATCACTAATTGAGGTGTCTGTGTCCATAAAATTTTCATTATGCCTTCTATTTCTCGGTTTAGACTCATCAAATTTCATTTTATAGAAATCTTCAGAGTGATGCCCAGTTTTTCCACAATAATAGCAATCAACATTTCTCTTATCAGGCATTGGAAATTTAGATTGTGTCATAGCTTTTTGTTTTGCTTGAAACTTTCCCCCTTTGTTCTCATCCCACAAATTTCCTATGTATGGTAGTTTAACCTTGGCTACCAATGCCAAATATAAACTATTGGAGCCCAAATTAAATCTTTTTATCCTCTCCTCTTATAGAATAATTCCTGTCAATTCATCAAATGTAGGGGGCTTCTCTCTAGCTAAGAGTCTTGAAAAAAAAATTGATAGTCTTGCACTGTCATTTAATGTGATGGTTACCAGGTCATTACTAGACACTTTTTCAACAATATATCCTAACTTATCACTTAAACCATTGATACGAGACATTAAATTTCTTATATTTTCATTTTCTTCCATTTTTATAGACAAAAGCTTAGTCTTCAAAAATAGGATCCTGTTTTTATTTGTTGTTTCATACAAACCCTTGAGCACATCCCACATTTTTTTGGATGTCTTACAATCTATGATGTGAGGAATAATTTTTCCCTTTACGAAAATATGCAGAAACACCTTTTCTTTCATCTCTCATTTTTCCCAATCTAGAATAAAAGCTACAACAATGGGTTTGGGCTCATCCCCACTCATAATTGACCACAAATTATAACCCTCTAAAATGGTAAGCAACTTGAATTTCCAATTCACATAATTTTCCCTATCAAGTCTGGTGGTGTTGACAGTACTAGACCCCATCATCCAGCGAATCTCCCCGATATGAAGTCACAACTAGACCTCACATCGTTTGGAGTAGGAGTCCTAACAGTGGGTAGTAATGTAATGCCTTGACTACAAAAATGTGTAGAGGAAAGTATGATAAAATTGGGTGAGAGAAAGTGTGTGACCCTTTGGAGATTCAAGTGTGATGCATGAAGGTTCCAAAAAATGGATGGAAAACAAAGTGTGCCCCTTGGAAGCCTATAATAGTGCACAGCTTGAAAGAAACACATGAGCAAAATGACATCACAAGCTAAGATGCAGAATAATCCACAAGTTAAAGTGATGAGTTAATCCAACAATACGCATTCAATAGGATTCATACAAATGAAAACAAAGTAGTTCATAGGAATATGCATAAGCTAAATAACATACATTGCTAATACAACAAGAATAGACCTACTATATTAACAACATATGCATGAAAGTGTGTTGGCTTTGATTTTATTATTATAAGTGAAATTTCGATCCATACATACACCATTGACGACCACTAGCCCTAATAGTGGAACATTACAGTCAATAACACCTGCTCCTCCAAAGACATATACTCACTCTACGCTATGGAGAAGCCAAGGTTCTTCATAATAACCCCAAGCTCTTTCTAAGTCTAAGCCTAACCAAAATCTTGGCACCCAAAATTCTGTTCTATGAGTTATCAGGCCCTATTTATAACAAGAGGGGGTGACTCTTCAACTCCCCTTTGTGACTTTTGGACTACCCTCATGACTCTTGAACTTCTTCACAAAATGACACATTACATTATATGTTGACTTTTCATATTCCAATATTGAGACTTGGAATTTAACTTACAACATAATTACAAATAATATTACATTTTCCACTCGTACACATATAAGACAAAATAGGGTAGAGATAGCCTAACAAGACACAACACTATTATTATGAAGTTTGGGGGAAGTCCATCTCAACAACTTCCACTTGTTGTTTCTTGGTCACATATTGGTGCCAAGCTCGGTACTGTGTGATGGGTCCCAAAACTGGTTAACGATATATTTCTGGAAGCAGACTCTAGCCTCCATGGCATGCAGGTATACTATATTAGAACCTCCATCCAACTCATTATGAAGTAGAAGAAGCATTGTCTTAACCTTGACAGGACCACCGATGTACTTCTACATGTTGTGTGGATTCATATACAAGTCTTCCCTGGTGGTTGTTTGTCTTAGTTGCTCTAAGTGCTCATTGATCTCCTTCCAGACTTGGTTCTTGGGTTTAGCATCGGTGAGGGAACCGATTGATGGGATCTGATGTTTTCTCACGAAGACATCCAAACTACTTTACAACCGCACATATGAGGCCTGTGTGTTGTTGATGAATGAGGCGAGTTGCTAGTTGTTCCGAATCAACATTCGAACCTTTGCTTTCTCTATATTTTCTTGTGCCTACATCTTCTTCACCAAGTCAAGCGGGGCCCCTTTGTACTGCATTGTCCACTCTTAGACATAGGAGATGGAAACATGTATGTTTTTTAGAGTTTTAACAAACTCTTTTCTTTGTTGTTGTAGGTCATGCAAATGAACAACTGCTATATGCACGGTGACAAATCCATGATATAGCTTTCGCATGGTTTCTCCAAGTGTTGATACTTCAGAAAGTATCATTGTACTCATCTCCCCCAATATGGAAACTACATTTTGTGTTGTTGCTCAGAATTGTTTTGCCTCTTTCCTGGAAGCCTGCAAGTTCTTTGTGATTTTCTCATTCCCGACTGTCAGATACTGAACATTTGATCTTGTTGCTCCTGCATAGACCAAGCTCTCCTCGACAATGGTAGTTGGATGCTTCCTTGTGTCTGAAGCTATCACCCTTTCCTTGATGAATGTAGGTGATGCATGATCATCTAAAACTTGCTTCCTTCACACTTGTACAATCCTCCTCTAGAATGCATTGAATGATAGATTGTACACATCGATGATCAGATTATCATCAAGGAGAACAACATATCCTTGCTTTATCAGGGTTGACTCTACTACTAAAGGTGATGGAGATTGAGGGATTATCTATGGTGATCTTGGCATCAAGTCAAAATCTTCATTCTATGGCTCCTATTCCAACTCCATATCTATCACGTCAATCAATTTCTCAATCTGTTGAGAAAGCTCCCAGTCCCACATTTATTCACCTTCCTAATGAACTGCTGCATGTCTGTTTCTTCAACCTGTATCGGCATTGTTTCTTCCATTATCGTGCCTTCTCTTCATTCTTCTTCCTACTTCTTCTTCTCTTCTCAACCTCTCATCCTCAACTCATGTTCTTCCTTTAGCTTTTTCTTTGTATCATGCAGCTTTAGATATGCTTCACGTAACTTATGCTTTTCTCTCTTCCTTCTCTTTTCTCTATTCTTCTATTTCTCCCTCTTTTCTTCCAATGCTAAAGTTTCCTTTGCAATAATAAGATCTAACATCATTTTGTAGCTTTTCTCTCCCTCTAGTTCATCAACAATCTTCCTCCTTCCCTTTTCTTGTACTAGATTGTTTCCTTATACTGTTGTTGCTTTTCTTTTGGAGATGCTGCTATCCGTGGAGGAGCCTTCCAAGTCCTTGCTATATTGACTAAATCATTGATTCTGTAGGCATTATAGAAGCATCTCCAAGGATCCTCCTCTGGCCAATGAAATTCCACGTTGATCCATGGAAAATAGACTCTCATACAATGGTCCTTGAAAAGACTGTGGGAATCATATGGATTAAATTCCTTAATGTAGAACTTGAATTTTACTATGTTGTTAGCCTTGGCATATGCATATTTTAAGTTTTTAATCTCATTTAATCCAATACACAAAGTAAGAGTGGGCCATGGCTCTTTCTTCTTCCTATCTAGTGTTGTTGACAACCTTGTAGTGAGGTGATATGATACTTCTTGCATGATCAATTTGTCAGTGGAATACCTTGGTAAGACATGCGGAGGATTATCTTCACCAAACACTCTAATGAAGGTGCCCTGGTGAGGCATACCAATCTAAAATGTCTACTATCACCTCCATTGCTTCTCGGGACATGCAAGGTCGATCTTGCCCAAATATAAGCTTGTATAAAGGGATGATAAAGAGGCCAGTTAGCTTTTCCATTACTCCTCAATTACTTCAGTCATAAAGCAACTTGTAATAGATGTTAACCGCAGTCTCTCGTGGTGTCCATGTCCAGTTCATGCTAGGGAACTGTTGTTATGCACAAATTGCATTGAATAAGTATGCATACATATAAAACCTTTCTTTCTCATTCTTAGGTGTATTTTGATCATTAGCTACATGGGACTTCAACTGTTGAGCCAACAAATTGGACCAGTTGAATGACCTCCCATCATTCACCAACTAGTTTAGTAATACTTCCCACCCTTCAGGAAATGTTTTTGTGCTCTCTTGACCATATATTCGACAAGCAAAGATGATCAAGAACTTGTAAGCCTTCCTGAGGGACTTTGTATTGTAAACATGTGTGGGTGTCTGTGTAAACTTCGATGGCTCTTTCACCTAGAGGTTGAAAATGTCTCTTGTATTCACATAGCTATGGGTGGCATAGAAGAGTCAGTCCATGCGCTTCACTGGCTTGGGAAAGTGGTACATCTGCTGAAAGTATTCAACCCTGAAGATGGCAAGCTTCTTCCCACTAGCACAGCTCAATGTCATAGTCTATTCATTTTTATGTGAGATGATGTACGCACATGGGAAGGCGTTGTACTTGGATGTATCCTTATATAGCCCTAACTTCCAGATGCTAAGATAGATCTCTCAAAGTCCTCAAATCATTATCCTCAAAGTCTTTTGCAATAAACAATTAAGTATCTACATACATTGGTAAATCAACCAATGTCTGCTCAAATGCTTCCCCAGTACTACTTTTGGCAGTTTCCTTTGATGCAGCTCTCTTGGATTACATGTTAATTGTGATTGTTGGAGAGATACTCAATAACAGTTGTACCTATGGGCGAGAGAGGACACTCATGGCAAGAAAATGTCAGTTTAGAAAAACAACAACTTCAAGGCAAGTTCAAGTAGAAAGTTGGGCACTAGATGTGATGGATTGTGTAGTTTTACTTAACAAGGGTGACTACATGATAGTGGGAACTATGCACTGTGAAGTCCCAGTTGTCATGGTGGAAGCTTGATGACTCGAACTATGAAATGCATAGTTCAACCTGTGAAAAGGCTTGGGAGAGATTGTGCATTGCACAAACTCAGTGGAAAAGCTTAGAGGTTGGCTCTAGGAACTTCATAGTGTGCAGTTGGAGACATCTTAGGCTATGCTTTACGTAATTCCATAAGCCAAGCTAGTGGCTTGAGCCTTCAGATTGCGCAGTGTAAGTTATGAAAGGTGATATCTGGCCAAGGGAAATGTGAAAACAAGTAGATTCGAGAGATAATGTAAATTTGATTGAAGTTTTGACTAAGTGTAGATGCATACATGTGAAACAATTGCAACAATAGATTAAATATAAGGAAAATGAAGAATTTGAGGAGAGTCATCGCAACGACGACCATTGGTGAAAAACAGGAAAACTCATGCTTCACTTCAGAAAGGGAGTGTAAAACTTAAAACAACACTTCTACAAGTTAAGTCACCAGAAACCATGTAGAGAAACAAGTGAAACAACACTCATAAAATCCAAACAACTAAAAGGGATAGAAAAAGTGGCAAAAGATGACAAAAGCAAAACTCGACCAGAAAAGCGACGACGATCATACCGAAGGCTCCTTGATCTCTGTGGGAATTGTAGAGTTCCAATATCGAGTGTGCAAATGAGCTCTAGTAGCATCAATTAAAGATATTTAGACAAATTAAGGTTTATGACATGCATGCCTAAAATCAAGGAAAAAGCGACATTTGGCGGAAGTTTCTAAAAATAATGCAAGTGCCTCCTTCAGGATGCTAAAAAATATATCGCTATTCTTTAGGGATTCATTTTTTATTTTTTAATTTTTCTAGGGAAAATTTCCATGAAAGCTATCGGGAGAGATAACACAGTTCTCAGAAATAGGCAACTTTTCGACTTAGTGCACTACGCACTTTCCATGCTCAGTGAAGATTGCACAATTTTTGGGTTCAGTACTAGGATGCCCCCTCATGACTTTGAATTTTATGATCTCAAGGCTGACTGGCAGTCAGGACTACACAATTCCCAACAACAAGGCTAGCTGCCCTTAATAATTACGCAATTTCGCGAGGCAAGCCCAGAACTGCTGAGGGACCAAGTTAGGAGATTAGCTTGTGAGTTGGAAAATCAACTAAGTAAGCAAACACAAGCCAAAATAAAAGGATAAGTCTCAGTCAAAGAACAAATACCTAGATTAGTACAAGATGAGCTGTTGTGGCTAAGAAAGAAGGCTCTAAAATCAAAGCATAGAAAAATTTTGGAGGGTGTTTGTAGTCGCTACAACATTGGTGCTACACTGGTAGAACTCAACTCTATGTACATATCTTGCATCATGAAAAGCAAGTCTAACTCTTCCTGAATCATTGTTCAGTTCTTCGATTATCATAGTTTCTTCACTTAGCTTGATTTAAAATGTAGTCCCTACCATTCTCTCCATCGACAACACATATACCAAGCGAAGTTAAACTTAGTTGTTTCAATTGGGGACGAGGGGTATATAGATGCATAAGTAAAATAGAATGTCAGAGGTTTAGTTTCATCTCTGGTGTTTCTCTGGTACTAGTAGGCCTAGGCAGTACCTCGACAGAGTCACTTCGGGAACAGAAGCATTGCTCCGCTACCAGCGAGCCTGGACAGTACCCTGGCAGAGTTACTTGCTTCACCTATCTGTGCAGGAAGCCTTTCTCTTCTTTCACTCTTTATTTCATCTTTTCATTTGTTCAAAGAACTGTGCATAGGAACTTATTTACTTCATATGGTGGAAGAGGGATCCCGACTTATTGAAAGCAAAAGAGGTTGTTCCTTCAGAGAAGGATTTTATATATTCCGATGACATACTTGTTAAGGTTTCCCCCCTCTCCTTACTCTACTTGACTGAGTTGACAAGGGTTAACAAAAAAAATAAAACCGATTAGAGTAGGCGGTACTAGTTAAGAGTTCAAGAATCATGATTTGACCATGACTCTCTCTGAAAGAAATGGATTTTCCATTAGGGTATCATCGACTAGAAGAAATCCAAGATTCACATAAAGAGAGGGAATAGATAGATAAAAAAGTGTTGATAGCAGTAGAAGTTCCTCTTGAACTTCACCCTACTTGTCTAAGAAGCCAAACAATGTTTCATGCGAAAACTAACCTACAGCTACAAAAGAAAACAAGCAAAGGAAAGAAGCGGAGTGAAATAAAAACAAATTAAATCAAATCAAGGAGACAAACAAGAAAATACAAACTACTCCTACTCCTAACCTAAACAGAACATAGGTCAACTTACGTGAAGCGATGCTTCCAATTTAGCTATTGGCGCATTGGTTTGGCCATGTAGGAGAGAGAATGCATGTCAAAAAGGATATACAAGCAAACCAACAAAAAAGAAAGATAACATAGTATAAACTAGAACGTCTGAAGCTTGAATGAACCTACAAAAAACTAAAAATGAAACACGCATGAAAGGCACTCTACAAATGTACCATGGTGTCTTAACACATCACAAGCCGAAGACAAGTAGGTACACACTTTTGAACTTGAAAAATGACCAAACATGAAGAAATAAGAAAAAATCAATTTTGCAACAATGCTTGCTATGTATGACTCCTCCAATGATTGAGAAATAAGATCAAGTGATGTAAATGAAGCATGCGAAACTGGTAAGATAGATTGATTTTCAATGTGAACAACAAAGTGATCAGAAGCTTGGAAATATTTAACACATTTCTGATCAGAGGTAGAACTGACCTCAAGAGTATGAGAACCTAACATAACCATCAGCTCGAGCTGAAGTGACTCGACAACTTGGGGAGGTTCCAATTCATCAGAAGAAGGATTGTCAAAGATCATTGGCTTAGAAAGATCAATAGTGGAAGATTAAAAATCCTGATCAAATGAATGAATGAAAATATCATGACAACCACGATCAGAAAGTTCAAGATCACGAATAGGGACATCCTCATGATTTGATGGATCGTAAAGAGGGGATGATTAAAAACAAGAAATTTCACTCTCTATGTTTTCGGAAAGATAAGATGATAAATTGGGAGGATCAGGGAAGAAAAAATTGTCCTCTCAGCATTCAAATGAAAAACTAACATTCCACGTGTTATGCAAATGATCAAAAGTAGAAACATCTGAAAATGAATTTTCACAAGATGGAATAGGAATGATAGAATCATGGAAGATGTTAGGATAAAGTGGATAACGTGTAGATAGAAGGAGGTCATCCTTCACAATATATTATTGTTCAGACTCCCACATATACTAATAAAAAATAATATCATAGGATAGTTGTTCAACACCAACTCCATCCAAAAGTTGATCCTTGTGAACATCTCAAGACGGATCCGAGACAAGTGAACACAGCACACCAAAATCTAGATGATGAAAGGGAACAAAGGATGGGGGACGAGGAAATAGCACTTCAATAAAACCATCAAAGTTATAGTCCAAATCTATGTATCAATTCTGAGCAGGTGGGGTAGGATGAGATGGAGCTGGATAACCAAGTTGATTCTCAACTTCTCCCACCTCAACCTACGGAGCTAGAGTTGTTTGATGAGAGGGGATGGAGGGTCACTTGGGACAACAACGTTATATGTCTCAGATTTAAAAACTCCAACACCGAGGTATGTTGGGAGAGGTTCAAAATATTCTAACTCGTGTGGATTTTCAGAAATGTGGACAAGATATTGAAATCTTCCAGTCAAAAACTCCTAATCAAATTCATCTTTAGGAAATTCAAAACAATAATCAACGAAAAGATCATGAAAATATTGAATAGATTCATCAAGTGATTTTCACAATTTTAGAATTTTTCTATTAAGGGCTTTACGATCATAAAGAATGAAAGCATGACAAGGTTCACCAACAAACTGATTGAAAGAATATATGGGGGCTTTAGGAAATGTGTGACACGATTTCTTTGCATGCCCTTTGAATGTGAAAGCAAACAACCCACAGGAAACATCCTCACATGGGATGTCATTCCTGTCACAGAAACCAAGAAAATAAATTGTGTGCATGACCAAGGTTATTCCACCCTTGCCATTGAACTTAAATCTAGACAAGTCATTTAAAATTCTCGTTGCCACTTCCTAATTTGCAGAGTTAGAAAAACATGTTGGGGTTATGATTATGGAAGAAGTCATGAAATATTTTTAGAAATTCAAAGCAGACTTCAAGGGCTCAACTTTTTATTTGGCCCTCCTTCCAGAAGCATAAATGTTGATGGTGTTAGACCCACCAACATTCAAGGGATCTCCCCGATATGAAGTCCCAGCTAGGCCTCACATCATTTGGAGTATGAGTCCCAATAATGCATGGTAATGCAATTCCCTGACTGCGGAAATGCAGAGGGGAAAGTATGATAGCTTTGGTTGAGAGAAAGCATGTGACCCTGCGGAGATTCAAGTGTGATTCATGAAGGTTCCAACACATGAAGGGAAAGAAAGTACAACCCTTGGAAGCTTGTAATAGTACACATCTTGAAAGGAACACACAAGCGAAATGACATCACAAGCTAAGATGCAGAATAGTCCACAAGTTAAAGTGGTGATTTAATCCAACAATATGCATTCAATGGGATTCGTACAAATCCAAACAAAGTATTTCATAAGCATATGCGTAAGTTAAATAACATACATTGCCAATACAACAAGAATAGTCCTACTATATTAACAACATATGAATGAAAGTGTGTTGGATTTGATTTTATTATTATAAGTGAAAGTTCCATCCATACATACACCATTGATGACCACTATCCCCAACAGTGAAACATTACAATTAATAACACCAGCTCCTCCAAAGAAGTATACTCACTCTATGGTATGGAGAAGCCAAGGCTCTTCACAATACTCCCAAGCTCTTTCTAAGCCTAAGCCTAGCCAAAATCTTGGCTCCCAAAATCTTATTCTATGAGTTATGAGGTTCTATTTATAACAAGAGGGGGTGACTCTTCAACTCCCTTTGTGACTTTTGGACTACCCTCATGACTCTTGAACTTCTTCACAAAATGACAAATTACATACATGTTGACTTTTCATATTCCAATATTGACACTTGGAATTTCACTTACAACATAATTACAAATAATATTACATTTTCCACTCGTACCCATATAAGACAAAATAAGGTAGGGACAACCTAACAAGACAAAACACTATGTTGATAAAAATTGGGGGGGGGGGGGGGGTGTGAATCAGTATTTAAACTTTCATAATAATGATTGTCCTTTTCAAAGTATATATGATATTTTATAGAAGCCAACTAGCATATGTCCGCACCTTCAAAGAATGAAACCAACATATAGATAATAAACTTTGATAAATAGTTAATTCTTTGTCTTAAATGAAAGTTTGATGCATTTACTAAGCATTAAACAGGTGTAGTAAGAATAGAATAAATCAACTGACATGAGAAACACACATGAACACCAAGATTTTTCAAGTGGAAACACAATGTGGGAAAAAACACCATTGTTGTCATCTCAGTCTTCAATCTTCTTATTATAAAAATGTTTACAAGTTTTGTACTAGTGCAGAATTTTTCCAGTATGCAGGCATCTACCTGCTGAAGGCTACAACCTTCACTCATTTTCCAGCTTCTACTGGAAGGAAGCTCCAACCCCCTATCTCTTGTACTGGTTGATATGTTTACCAGTACGTAGGCGTTGGACTATAGAAGGCTACTACCTTCACTCTTCCTTCAGTGACCACATTTCATAAATTTTCAGATTAGATACTCCTGATACACAACAACACAATATGTAGGCCATGTTTCATCAAATTTTCATACTGGACCCATCAGTAACATTGAGGCTCAAAATCAATCACCACTGCAGTACAACCATCAAATACAACTTCATCTATCAACAATCAATCAATATGAAAAATCAGATCACTGTCACCGAAACACAGAGCTGAACCCAGAATACTGCATCAATAACCAGAACCAACTGCAACCTCAAAAATCATATGTCATAATGTATACGCTACTTCAATGAATCCAACCTACATGTATACGCTACTTTCTATAACCCAACCTGCGTATACCTCTAAAGATATTGAATCATAAAACCTATGAACCAAAAAATGTACCAAACAATGACATTTTGAAGATCTAATGTCATATTATAGAGTTCTAAACATATAGCAACAAAGATCACCCTTCTTACTCAATCAATCAACCAAACTTAATCTCCTTATACAGTTAGTTTTAGTTTCAGATCTAATGAATACATCATTGACTAACATCAGTAAAACCACAACACTGATTAGATATGTTAGTCATCTTTGAGCAAAAAGATTTTCTTCTGCATACACTACTTGGAAGTGTCGAACCCGTGTGTATACGCAGCTTCACCAAGTCAAACCTGCATATAGATCTGCAAATAATAACTCATAACTTAGCATCTATTCCAGACTTTAGATATACCATGATCATAGCATATAGAGGATAAACCATGGATTAGCAATCATATCTAGACTACCCATTATCAGATCATACAATGATAAGTCATTTCAGGTCTCATGATCCTTATCCAACATTGTATCCAACGGTGCACAAGATATTTCATATCTATATCATAACCATAGCCCTTACAACCCAAAATATACTTCAGATAGAAGTATTCATGAAAAAACATTTCACTTGCATACTTAGCCCTTTGATCTTCTCCTCCTTATATACTTAGAGCCTTTTTCATACCTTAGACCAAAACAACACTTA